>NW_020769495.1:139896-215231 GCF_900518735.1 Pseudonaja textilis
AGGCACACCAGCCGGCGCAGGTTGCCCAGCTCCTGCACAGAGTGAAGCCAGGCAGGCTGACTCGGCTGGCTGCTCCTGAGGCCACGCCCCAACCACACCACCCACGGACAGGGAGGTGCAGGAATTCTGCCTGTATAACCACCAATCCCAGCACTGTGTGGTCGGGGAAAGCCTGCGCACCCCCCTTATGCGCCCCACTTTCTAAAGGGCTCAGGAAGAGCCACAGAGAGCAGAGGAACAATCCCCTCTGCCGCCTCTGGTCCCTGCTGCAGGCGCCAGGTGCCCACCCCGCGGCCGAGCGAGGCCTCGCCGGGCAGCAGCCAAATTGCAGCTTAGCACCTCTGGGAAGAGCTGAAGACCCCCTGCCCCTCGAGCCCTTTCCTTCTTCCAGCTCCCCAGCCTCACCCTGCCCTGCCCAGACACCTGGCGGGGGACTCTCGGGGAAGTTGGGGTGCAGAGCGCAATCGGCTCCAGGGTGCCCCTCCTCCACCTGCCTCTGGACACGCTGGAACGCCCCGACAGCGACACTCGGAGCAAAGGCTGCCCTCAACAGACAGAGCTGGGCTTTTAAGAGCCGGGCTTTTCTCCAGCTTGGTTTCACGTGGCATGGGCAATGCGGGGCAAACGTGGGCACAGCTCAGAATTCCCCTTCTCCAGTCTGCTCTTCCTCAGATACCCCCCCCCCCACCCTGGTTTTAAGTCCAGAGCCACCTTCCTCGGGTCCCGGTGCCTCCCCTTGCAATATCTTGAGGGAGGGGGCATGGCTCACCCCACCCGTCAGGGGCAAGGCTGGCAGAACCTTTGTGGACAGGCAGAGGGGGACACCCCAAGAAGGCTCGGGGGGGGGGAGCCTGATTGCTCGGTTGCTGCTCAGCGCAAAACCCACCAACCAACGGCCCAGTTTCAATGCTCGACCTGCGCCCCACCCCGCGCTGGAGGCTGCCCAGTCCCAGAATGCAGGCTGAGCCCAGGCCGTGCCCTCGGGCCTCCTTCTCTCCTGCAGATGCAAGCTGGTCCCCTGGTTAGGCTAGGAAGGGGACGGGGCTGGCAGCTCGGGCATGGGCCAAAGCCCACCGAGTCACCCTCGGGGGAAGGGCTTTATCGCTGCTTTCTCCAGACTGAAAAGACTGGGTGGCTTGTCTGCCCTGCAGGCGGGGAGGGGAGCCCAAGGTTTCCCCTGGGCAGCGTTGCCCCCCCGCCCCCCCCACCCCCAGGTAAGGTTTTGGATCCCTCTCCTTTTCTCCCAGCTATTCAAGAATGGCAGCCACTTCTCCATCCACTGATCTAGCGGGAAGCTGCCTGCTTACAGTGGACAATCGGCTATTTCCGAAGAGAGCTCTTCAAGGATCCTCCAATCATCTGGACCCGACTATTCACTGACTTTTAATTTGCCCGTCAAGCCTTGTTACTTCCCGGGGCTTCCGTCTGCTCGGGAAAGGCCCTGGCCACGTCCACCAGCTGAGTGGGACTGCCTGGGTGGCTCATGCTAGGGTCCACCTGCCTCTTTCCACTGGCCCCCTGCACCTGGTTACGAACGCTCCTTTGCCCCTTTGGCCAGGACGCCTGAAGGGAACTGCGGGGCTCAGGGCCCCTTCCTTCACCCGAGAGGGAGCCTGAGAAGCGCCTCCGGAGGGGCCGCTCGGACTCACTTCAAAGCCTTTTCAGAGGCCTCTTGCTCTCTTTTGCAACCTTTTTTTTTTTTAAACAAAAGGCTACATTTTGGCATTTGCTTTCTTCTTTCCTCCTGGCAATCATCGTAGGCCAAACGGGAGGCTAGGACCTTCCCCGAGTCCCAGCAATTCTTGGACCCGTTTCCAGGCACTGCCTGGGACTGAGGCCAAACTACACCCCTCTGTTGGCAGCTAGACTGTGATGGGCACCGTAAACCCAGGCCCTCCAGACGTCTCTCTGGGATGGCGTGAGGGCGAGGGAGGTCCCTCATCATGAGGGGGCTGCCTGCCTGCAGTCCCCTCTGGGACTCCCTTTCCCACCCAGGCCTGCTGCTCGAAGGGGGAGGGGTCACTCTGCCCCCAGCTGCACCTCCCTCTCCGGCCCTCCTTCCCGGGATCACGGGTGGGTGGGAAGGCCCAGTGTCCCAGGACCCCCATTTATGCTCCTAGTTTCTATCCAGTTTGGAGGGACAACTGCAGGCGTCCGGCCTTGTGCCCAACTGCACCAGAGGTGCCGGACGTGGGGCCTTCCCAACAAGGGCAGCACCCCCGGGCCAGGGGCCCCCGACCCCCCCCCCCCCCCCCAAGCAGCCCCCTGGTTCCCTTCCCCATCCACTGGGCGGGAGCAGCGTCACCCCACTGCAGCCCAGCAGGCAACCTTTAGGCCTCCCCGAAACCTGCTCCCTGCCCGTCCTTTGAGGGAAAGCGGGAGCAGCGAGGGGCAACGGCCGGCATGAGCCCAGCCGGCTTTCCTGTCCCTGGTGAGGGGCTTCTTGCTCTAGCAGCGTCCTTATCTCTAGCGAAGCCCCTCGGCCCACGTTCCCTGGCCCGGCCTTCCATCTGGCTTTGCCTGAGCGCCCCCCCCAAGGGCTTCCCCTTGGAGCTCCTGGGGGCAGGTGGGGGGCAGCCCACAAGAGGCACCCGAGGCCAACGCAGGGCGGGGGAAATACTTACCGGGGGCAGGCAGGAGAGCTGGTTCCTGTCCAGCCAGAGCTCACGCAGGTTGGGCAGGGCGCCCAGGGTGTCTGGCTGTGGAGGAGAGGAGCGCAACGTCACTCTCCGTGGCAAACACCCTCTCGGGGACACCCCCCAGTGCCTTCAGGCCCAGCCCTCGAGGGGCCTGCTGAGAGAGGAGACCGAAGCAGGGACAGGCCCTGCCCGCCCCGCAGCACCCCTCGCTTGGGTGGGAAAGGGCTGCGGAGCCAGCAGGTGAGGCTGGGGACACAGGGCGAGAGCCTGGCCGGGAAAAGAAAGGCAGGTGTGTCCGTTTCCCCGCCCCCCGTCCCCCCGCCAGCCTTCCTTACCAACACTTCAAGGTCGTTGCCCCCGAGGTCCAGCTGCTCTAGTTTGACAAGGAAGGAGAGTGACCTGCAAGCCAGAGACAAAAGTCAGGGGGGGCGTTGGGAGCAGGGGAGCTGCGCCCCCATCTCAGCTCGGACAGGGACAGGCTGGCACTCACGCCGGGAGGCACTTCAGCAGGTTCTCACGAAGCTCCAAGGTCACCAGGTTTGCCAAGCTGGGGGAGACAGGAGGGCCGGGGTTGAGCAGAAGACGGCCAAGACTACTCCCCCCCCCCCCAGCCGGCCATGGACTCACTTGCCAACATCACTGGGCAAGCTCTGCAAGGAGACGTCGTTCAAGGCCAGGTGGCCCAGGTTGCGCAGCTGGGTGAAGCCTTCGGGGAGCCTGGGGAGAGAGACGCAGGGAGACCCTGGAGGGGTGCAGGGAGCTGGGCAGATGCAGCCCCTCAGGGCAGTTGGTGTTTGGGGCCCTCACGACCCCAGAGGAAAGGGAGCTGGCTGAGCTCGGCCCTGGCCATTTTGGCCTCTACCAGGGCAACCTCCGCCCCCGGGCCTTTGCTCGTTTGCCTCTCCAACGGAGCACCCACACGGCAGCCCCAAAGCTCCCGTGGGGCAGACCCTCCATGCAGCCGCCAGGTCCCCTCCAGTCAGAGGGGTCCTTCCAGAAGGACAGACAGACACCCCCAGGCAGCCGTTTCTCCCCTACCTGGACAAGGGGTTTCCGCTGAAGTCTGCGATCTCCAGGGACTTGCAGAACTTGATGCTCTCAGGAATCTCGGGAATGTCTGGAGCCGAGCAGCCCAAGGAAGGCAGGCAGGCAGGCAGGAGTCAGCGAGGGAGACGAGCTCAGAGCGAAGCAAGCCCCCCACCCACCCACCCCGCCGCAGCCTAAAGACTGGACCACCCTGGGTAGCCAAACACAAGCCAGAGAGCTGCTGCTGAGGCTGGAGCCCCGGAGCTCCACTTCGCTCCCGATGCCCGCAGGCCAGGCCCAGCACAGGCCAGGAAGACGGCGGCAGCTGCCTCCACCCGCCAGGCACGGAGATACCCACCGTTGCGGGAGATGTCCAGCTCCACCAGCTGCATGAAATTGGCCACCTCGGGAGGGAGGCGCTGGATCTCATTGTCACTCAGGCCCAGCCGGCGCAGGTTCAGAAGTCGGAAGAAAGGCTGCAGGCAGAGAGGAAGGGGCTGCTTACCGGATGGAGGGAAACCTCGGCCAGCCCCCATTCCAAGCACCCCCCTCCCTCCCTCCCTCCTCCCTTGGGAGCGGCTCTGCCTGCTCTTCTTGCCGGAGGAAGCAAAGGGGCCACGGCAGCTCAGCGCGGACTGGAGGGAAGAGCAGCCTTTGGTGACCCCTTTGCACCCAAGTCCAGAGGAAGCCTCAACAAGGGCCACACCACCCTTGAGGCTCCCCAGAGCAGAAGGTGACTACTGGTCCTTCACATGCAACCTCATGGCTGAGCCAGGCAGGGCCTCTTCGGGTCTCTGGCTCCACTGTCCAAGGACGCTGACCCCGACCGACGGCCTTCAAACACCCCACCTCTCTTCCTGCAAATGCTCAACATCTACCTGGGACAGCAAAACTTTCAGACCAAAGAGCCAAACCCACCACTGGCGCACAAACCTGTTTTCCTTGAAAATGACACGCATGCGTTCAAGAGCATTCGGTAGAAATGTCCACTTGAGCCTGGCCTGGAACTTGTGCGTAAGCGATTTCTATTGTCTTTCACAGTAAGCCTCTGGCTACGTCTTTTAACTCTCAGCTCTTCAGCCGAGAAATAACGGAGTTCTTTTGCTTCCTTATGGTAACAGCATAATCAATTTGGTTTCTGTGTGTTTCACTGGTGATATTTACATATAAACATCATTTTTTGGGGGGTGGGTGGGAGGGTGGGGTCTGAGTTACCAAGAAAGCAACAGATTGACAGAACCTTTTACAAAAGTTTTACATTGTCCTCCTTAGCATTTCTAACTTTGCCATTCCAGGCTCCAATCACACCTACATGTTTCATCGATTTCAACTTGAGCTTGACCCCCAAACTCCTCTTCTTTTGCATCAGGGATAGAAGCATAAACTTAAATGGTGGTGTTCAGGGACTGCCCCCGTGACTGCATCGTGCCCAAACATTGTCCCTGATACCTCTTTCCTGGTTAGAAAAGCGACGCGGTTCCTTCTCTGGTTTTCATGCCTTGAGTAGTAAACAACCGCGTCTGTTTGAAAGTGTCCTGTTTGAGTACATTTCAGTTTGATGATGCTCCAAGATGTTGCCGTGTGGTCCTTTCACCTTTCACAGTACTGAGCCCTGCAAAGTCAGCCTCCCAGGCCAATTTAAACCCGGGCACCCACCTGGAAGCACCTACCTTCCCTGCAGAGGCTCCACTGGGGAGCCCTGGCAAGCCTCTTGGTTCATTTAAGGATGGTGAGGGTCATTTCACGAACCAAAGCAAACAGTGAGCCCAATCTCCCTTCATTTAATGACCGATTGATTTGCTTAATGAGCGGGGTAAAAAAAAAAAGTCATAAACATGAGCCCCGTTCATTTTACAAAGAGTTGACTTGTGACCCTGATGGACAAGCTCCCTTAGGGTTAAAAACCCGAGGGCTGTCTGCACCCTGAAAGGTGCTCAGCTGCTCTCCAAGTGCCCTATGACCCGAGGGGCGCATCATCCAGCAGTGCTGCCCTGTGTCGCTGCTGCCCAATATACAGTAAGGGCCTGCTTGTTTTAGCCGGGCAGCTGGGATACCCCCTTCGCCTTGAGTGATCTTGCTGAGATTATACACTCCTGGCACCCTTTCCCTTGTCCCACCGAGGGACAATCCCCCACCCCACCTGCTAGGATGGGGCACCGCAGCAGGATGCTAACCAATACATGGGCTAACCACGCAGTGCAATCGCAAAGAAAGCAAGTGCCACTCTAGACTGCAGCAACGGAAGCAGAATATCAAGATCAAAAGATGAGGTTGCTTCTCAATCAAAGCACTTAAGTCTGGAATCCTAAAACCACAGCCACATCTAGTCAAACATCCTGCATCCCGCTCCGTCCAGGAGAGCTTCTCTGATAATCTCTCTTTAAAGACCTGTAGTAAAACAGCTCCTTTCCTGTGACGGCAGTCTGTCCCGCTGGCTGACATCCGTTGCCATGCTGAGGAGGTCTAGCCAGATTCTCCTTTCTTGCAGCTTCCCCCCCCCCGCCACTTCTGACCAGCTCTGGGGGGGGGGGAGCTACAGAACGAGCCCACTTCCTCTTCTGCAGGACAACCCTCCAGGCGTAGGAAAGCGGCTGTCCTCCCTCCACCCCTGGACGCTAACAAGAATCAGCAGGCCTCAACTCAACTCTTTCCTCCTTTCAGCCCCTTGCTGGCCCTCTTTGGCCTGGCTCCAAGCAGCACCTGGGCTTCTTGGATTGGGAGGGGGGGGCAGGACTGGACGCAGGACTCCATAGGAACCTGGGAGGCCAGAGAACAGGGACCACTTGCTCCTCCACCTGGATTCTATGCTCCTGCTAGGTCCCCCTTAGCTGCTCCATCCGATTCCTGCCGGATGCCTAACTTGAAGGAAAGACATGGACCAGCGGGGTGGGAGCCGCGCTGCCTCTCCCAGTTTTGCTCACTGACAGCTCTCCCTCCTTTCAGGTGAGAATAAAATTCCCAAGGACACACTCCTACAGTTCTTGTGCTCCCTCTTGCTGTGGTGACACAATAATCCTGATCCTTCCACTCACCAAGCACCGATGCAAGCTTCCCCTACACATTAAATTAGCTGCGGATCCACTCTGTAAGTAAATCACATCTACTTTCTCTCTCTTTTTGGACCGCGGCACTCCTAAGCGTTGGTTTCAATTCCACTCTTTAACAGACCCACACCAGTTCCATGCAAATCCCTAAAATCTTCTCACTTCCATTCCTCCCAAGTCGTTTCATTTCTACTCCTTCTGCTGGAGGTTCTTTATTTGGTCATCTTCCCTCACATGCAAAACGGTTGTTCTTTCAGTCTTCACCGCTTTGCCTCTTTTGTTCCTTGTTCTCTTTCACTATTGTTTTTTGCAACTTTTTCTCTCAATGTGCATATGATTTGTCATTTGTACATTTTGCAGCAATCCTTCCCCCCTCGTTTAGAGCCCCCCCTCACATCTTCATTCCACCATGCTTTCTTTTTTGCGTTTCTCATTAGCATAGCTCCCACCCGCGAGTGAGCGCTCAATAGGCCATGGAGACCATAGAAAGAAATTGGAGACAATGGGAAGAAAGCCGCTTGCATGCAGAAGTGGGTGACCAGGACAAAAGGACATTGAAATGGTCTGGCTGTGCAGAGAGGAGGAAGGATGACCAAATATATGCAAATGGTATCAGCCACGAGAGAGTCGCTTCACTTTTTCTGTGTGTGTAAATTCCCACCCCCCCACCCCCCCAAGATCCACTTTTGACCCTACTAGAAAACAGTCTGCTCCACGTTTAGAATGTTTCATTCTGGTACTAAGAGCATCCCCAGACTTTCCACATTCAATCAAATCTGCCTTTAGTTTCACAGCTTCCGCAAGTTTACACGTAAATCTAAAGTTCTTAATCCTGTACACCAGCGGGAGTTGCCATGGAATAGGGGCCCCTTACAAATCAGAGGGAGACTTATGCTGAAGCCTTACATCCGAAGCAAACTTGATCTGCGCAAGTACTCCCCAACCACCATTCTCATCCATTTCTGGGTCCCGCCTGCTCATCCATCCACCTCATCCGATGGAATATTTCTACCCTACATCACAGGCATTCAGGACCCAATTCCTGCCAATCCCCGTCTCCGGTTCTTCCATTATCACCACCCACCGGAAGGTAATAAGGTGCAACTGTCCCCCACTTAGAGAGTCTTACTCGGGGTCCCCCCCTCCCCATCAAAAACTGAAGGCACCAGTCCACAGTTCGACTCTTTCATCGTTCATAAAAAAGACCCGCGACGCCGCCGACTCCATTCGTCGGCTCCATCCATCCATCCATCCATCCACTTTCCCCTTTCTCGCTCCAAGGCGCACGCAGCATTTCGGTACTTTCCTTCTTGCCCTGGTGAATTCCTTGCCACTGGAGGCCGCTGACTTCTTCCGCAGGCCCAGCTTGTCATTTTCCTACGCCGGGCGTCCTTCCCTCCCTCCCCGCTCCCTCCGCCCCGCTAGACAGGCGGCCCGGGCGGAGAGAGCGGGGCCCCTCTGGCCGGGATCCCTACCGGCGGGGGGCGGGGGCGGCGGCGGCGCTTGGGGCACCTTCCGGGCTCTCCGGAGGCCCAGGAACGAGGGGATCGGGGTTCGGGACCAGCCGCGGGAAGGAAGCCCAGACCAGGCGGCACCGACTCTCCTCCTCCGCTTCCAGAGGGAGAGGCAGGCGGGCGGCAGAGCAGGAAAGCGGACGGGGAACCGGCCTCGCACCCACCGTTTCTGCCAAAGGTCCCAGAGTTACGGCCACCATCCCCGGCGGCCGAGGGGAAACCGGAGAAGAGGCGGCCGGGGGCGGGGGGACTCAGCCCCACCCACCCACCCTAATCCCCCCGTCAAACAGCGACAGGTGCGCGGGGGGTCGGGCGGGCAGAGGGGAGGGGCGGGGCCTCCGAGCGGGCGACCCCCCAGCCCAGCCCAGCCCAGCCCAGCCCGCGCGAAGAGCCCGGCGGGCCCACCTTGGGCAGCTCGCGGAGCTGGTTGGCGTCGAGCAGCAGCTCCTCCAGCGAGCGGCTGTAGCGGTAGACGTCGTCGGGCACGGCCTGCAGCGAGCAGTGCCGCCGGTCCAGCGTCTCCACCTGCCGGTTGCAGCGCCACAGCGGCGGCATGCAGCGCAGCATCCTCGGCGCTGGGGCGGGCGAGCGGGCGGGCGGGCGCACACCGGGCCGCGCGGGCTCAGCGGCCAAGCCGGCGGCGCGGCATCCCGGCGGCAGGTCTCCTCCTCGCCATCCGCCGCGAGGCACTCTGGGACGGCGCCGCCCCGCCGCGGAGGACTACAGCTCCCAGAGCGCCCGGCCGGAACCATAGACCGCACGGCCTAGCGCGTTCCGCCGTCTGCGCAGGCTTCGGGGCCGCTCCTTCCCCGCCTCTCTGTGCCCCGCCTGGCTCTTCCTGCGGCCCAAGGCGGCGCCCCCACTCTCCGGAAGAAGCGGGTCTCCGTAGGCCGATCCGGTTCAGCCCTCCGCGGAAGGAGGTCGCCGGCTCCGGGCCCTTCCAACGCCGTGTGGCGACCAGATACGCTCGAAAGAGGCGGTGGTGCCGCGAGTGGCCGGCGCAATTCCGAGATGGCCCCCTTCAAGGGCCGCCCCGCGCGGAGGGCACGGCAGTAGTCCAGCCGGGAGGACGGGCCGAGCTGCACCGGCAGGATCGCCAAGCCGGCCCCGGGGAGACAGCACCCACCCCCCCGGTCCTCAGACCCAGGGCGGAGCCGGCACTGGCCGTAGGCGCCCTGGGCTGCCGGTCCTCTCCCGGCGGCCTCCGTGAATGGTGCGGCGGAGGAGGGGCAAGAACCCGGAGCCCTCCCGAGCCCTGGCGCTTGATCTATTCCCCCCCCCACACACACACACACGACGATGGGAACCAGCCGGAGGGAGGGAGGCAGCCCTGCAAAATGCCGCCCTTTTTAGCCCCCCAGCCCCGGCGGAGGCAGCCCAGGTGGTCGAACCTTCCCAGAGGCCTCCCTCTCCAGCACCACCCGCCCTCTTTCCCTCCCGCGCCTCAGCCTGGGAGGGGAAAAAAGGGGGGCGGGACGACAGGGGACCCCCAGGATCCTCTGAGCGATGCTCCCCCAAAAGGGAAGGGGGGAGCCCAGACCGACACTACCCAATGGGGTCGAGTCCAAGGATGGGCTCTGGAGAAGCGGACGTGTCCCTCCCAAGGAAGAGGCTCCTCCTGTTTCTGGGCTTTTCCCTACTGCTGGGATCACCACCTCCTCCAAACCGGACCCTGCAGGAAACGGGTTTCTGGAGCAAATAATACAGCTGGAGGCTCTCCTTGTGTTTTGTGTAGTTGGGGGGAAAAAGGGTATGGTGGTTCAGAGATGGAGCATGTATGCCAGCTGGAAAGCTGAGAGTCCGGGGTTCCAGGCCCCAGCACTGCACGATGGGGTGAGCTCTCCTGACTTGCCCCAACGCCTGCTCCCCCAGCAGTTCCAAACGTGAGTTGGTAAACAGGTAGCACTTCGGCGGGAAGGCATGGACTCATGAGCACAACTGTAGAAATTGTCTTTGGAGAAGGCTGGCTCCCTCGGCTAAGAGATGGAGGTGAGCACTGGCCCCCTGGAGTCAGGCAGGGCAAACCCCTTTACCTTTAGCGTGGAAGAGAGGACATTAAGCAAAGAGCCCACGTCCTGGTTTTCTCGTCTATGGGGAGACTCTCTGTCATCCAGGTCAGCTGAAGCAGCTTCTTGGATGAGAAGTGAAACGTCTTCAAAAGAAAAACCAGAAAGTCCAGTTGCCTCTTTAAAAAAAAAAAAAGCACTTTTGGGACTTACTGGTTTTCTTGTTAAAACTGGTGTTTTTCCATTAGTTGGAATTAACAAGGGAGGCCAAGTGAAATTGCCCCAACTGTTCTGGATCTGGTGCCTAATAATAAATTGCCTGGGAATGGCTACCTGCCCCAACCTGCATTCACGTTTTGCCACTGTGGAGGTAATACTCCCGCACAGACCACGGACAACGGAAGGATTTTCTTCCTGGCATCTTTACCGACAACTATGTGTACAACACAGGATAATGCTGGTCCAAAAATATTCCAGAAAACATTGGGGAAAATGGAAGAGAAGTCTTTGTGAAAGAGTTCACACGGAGAGGTCACTATTATCAAATCTCTCCTGGTCATACACTTCGGCCACAACCTTCCTGCCCGCAAACCAGCGCCCGTTCAGTGCCTGGATGGCTTTGTGAGTCTCTGAGGCCATGGAGAATTCCACAAAGATCTTGACAATGATCTCCGCGTCTTCTTCCTCACCCTGCTTCTCTTGATAGATGATGACTCTGTTGACACCCCCAAATTTGCCACACTCCTCTGTTACTTCTCCTTCCAAGTCATCATCAATGTCCTTGGGGTCCACCATGTTCCGCAAAACCATGACTGTTGACTGTGTGAAGAAAAAAAGCAGGGAAACGTCACCCCTCAGGACTCAAGGCATTTCCCCCCCCCCCCAAATCACCCTAGGCAGCCCTTCCACCAGCACCGCTGAAGAACTCGCCTCTTGTTTCCGGAGAAGCTTCTGCATCACCATGTGGCGGGCGCTGCTGCCAGAGATGCTCATGTGCTCCTGTTCACTGAGCATCTCTGGCCTTTCAGATTCTTGGAAAACTTCCTCCTCCTCCTTCTCCTTCTTGGCTTCTAGCAGGCCTAGCGTTGGGGGACTGGCCAAGATGGGGTTCACCACACCCACCTGGGGAATAGTGACAGGAATAGGTGGGCGAGCTGGTGTGACACCTGGAGGAAAAACACATTTTGAAGTACGTGAAAAGAACTAGTCATACGCCCTCGTGCTCCAGACCCAAAGCTAAACAGAATATCCAATGCATCTCCGGCAAGGATGGTCAATACATGAGATCAACTCGGGTTTAGAGAAACGGGCACTCGCTCAACTCACAAGCACCTCAGCTTAGTTGTATCAACAAGGAGCGAAAATCTCAGAGGCTCAAGACCCCTCAACCCATCCTTCCACTCCACAGAAGACAAACAGGAAGAGGAGGAAGAAAAGCAGCCCTCGAGTCGCAACCGTAAGGGAGCTTGCCTGTTACAATCATCGGTCATAAAACGGATCAGTCACTTTTTGCAGCAGTTATTATATCTACTGTTCATTGTGATGCGGTTTTGCTGAGTGGGCAAAACTCGTAAAATGCAGTCGTGTGACCACAGGACGCTGCAGACAGCCATACATGCAACACCGAAAGGGCGACCACGTGATCGCTTGGGAGGGTGAGAGGGAACAACCATCCGAACTCAGGAGGACACCTGTGGGGCTAGCCCCAGCAGAGCCCCAGAGGGGAAGAGGCACACACCAGCACTCCACCACCACTAGTGGGGCCAATTGCTTCTTCGTGAGAAAGGTTTGTAAAGCTAGGATCATTCAAATTGCTAAAGAAAACACCAGCTAGAGAATTTGTCAGAGGCTTTTGAGAGAGACCCTTCTCTGATGCTCTTGAGCCAAGAGCCCACCGGATACAGAAGATGCCAATCAAAAGCCAGGAGAGGAGGACAAGAGGCTTTACGGTTCCCCCAAGAGTGACGACCCTCTTTCCCACCTGGCCAGGCAGGGGCCCCAAAAGGAGGTTCCCACGCAGAGGGGCCTCCGGGCTAAGAGGACCAACTGGCCCAAAGCCGCCCCCCTCCAGGCTTTCCCATAAACACCACGAGGGTCTCCTCACTGCCCAAACTAAAACACTCGCCAATCCAGCATGCTCCCTGGGGCGGGGCTATAGAGCTCGACCGCCTAACTGAGAAGCGGGGGGGGGGAGGAGGGCTCCTCCTGCTTCCCTGGGGTGTAAAGCGCCATGCCATCAACCCACCCGGCCTAGGTGGCACCAACTGGCAGCCCTTCCGTTCCTATGGAAACTCCTCAAGGCCAGACTACTACTTCTCCAAGGAGGATGCAACGGCCTCCTACCCGATGGCTGGGCCGAAGGCAGAGACCCCCACGCAGGGCAGCTCCCTCCCTCGTCCCAGGCCAGGCAGCAAGAGGCGGGCGTTTCAGCTGCCCAGCCACTCACCCGTGATGACGCCTGGAGCTTGAGCTGCCATCACAGCCTGCGGCAAGGCCCCCAGGGGCTGTGCTAGGGTCAGGGCTGGGGTCACCAGTCCGGGGGTGGCTAATGTGCTAAGGACAGCAGCACCTGCCACTCCTGCCACAGCTTCCTACAAGAGAAAAGTCAGCTCTGCTACGGCCTCTACAGCCACGGGGTCCACGCGAGAAAGCCCACAGCAGCCAGGAGCTACCCCAGGGAGTGGGGGGAGGGGCACATCTCTGGGAGGTAAACGGCAATCGCCACCTGTGGGCGGGTTGAGGGAGGAGGGGCACCTCAGGCCAGGATTAGCCTTTCCTCCTTGCCCGGTGGTCTTGCCCAGCCCTAGAGACATCAGCCAGGCCCAACCGAGCCATGGCAGGCAGCAGACGGAGGAGGGGCGGGCTTCCAGGGACAGGAGCCTGCAGAGCAGCTACACAGATTGAGCCCCTAGGACTCCCCCCCCCACCTGCCAGAGCTGGCAGAGGAAAAGGAATGCAGGCCACCCTCAGAGCAGCAAGGCCAATCCAGCCTCGAGCCCCCTCCTTCCCCAAGCCCTCGCGGCTTACCTGAGCGGTGATTTTCGCCGTGGCAGTGGCTGCGGCTACGGCCGCTGCAGGGGGCAGGCCTCCCGGGGTGGCCGGGGTCAGCAGAGGCATGGGCGGAGTGACCGCTTTGCCCACACGGAGATACTGGCCCCCCAAGTCGAAGAGGTTCATGGAGGAGACGGCGTCCTGCGAGGACTGGGCCTTCTCGTATTCTGAGTGGGCAGAAAGAGCGACATGGAGCCCTGGCCGCTGGCTCTGGGCCCTCAGCAGCAGGGCAGCCAGCCCCGGGGCTCACCGATGAAGCCGTAGCCCTTGTGCTTCCCCGTGGTGGGGTCCCGGGCCAGTGTGCAGGACTTGATCTTCCCAAAGGCCTCAAAGACACTCTTGATGTCGTCGTCAGAGAGGTCCTGGTGCACCGAGGCCACGTAAATGCGGTTGAAGGCTCGAGCCTCCTCTGCCAGCTGGTCGATGATGGGCTGCGCTTGGCCAATGTTGCTGGGCCTCCCCACCTGCAGGAAGGCGACCCGTGAGGGCCCCTGGGCACCGCCGGGCCCCCCAGAGCACCAGCTTCTCAACCGCCTGCCAAGGGGGCACTTGGCCTAGTCAACGTGCTCAGATAAAGGGGGGGGGGGAGGCTAGCCTGTTCCTACCAGCCCAACCGACATTCTGTAAACCACTATTCGGCAAACTATGGGTCAACATGTTCCCACATCCAGACGTATTCATTAGGCTACATATCCTGTCTCTCTTCTTGCCAATTTTACTTTTCCCACGGCAACCCGGTGGGGTAGGCTGGGATGAGAGAGTGACAGCGGCCAGCGAGGGGAATCTGGACCCCCTCTGTTGCAGCCCAGCCCCTCCCATCTCACAAGCCCCGGTGTGACAACAGACCGGGGTGGTGGTGGTGGTGGAACCTGGCCTGCTCTTGTATTAAGCCAGTCGCTGCATTCAGTTCTGCTTCGTTGTTCCCTCTGGGCCCCCCCCATCATGGGAACGCAGCAAGGAAGTTTTGTTAGGCTGGCTTTGGAAGCCCCCCCCCCCCGGGGTTTCTGGCCACAAAGCAAGTTGCAAGCGGCAGGCAGGCAGACTAGGGGTTCCCCACTGGCAGTTCAGGGGGCCAGGGATGGTGTTGGGCAAGGCCCTCGGCCTGCTTCTAAATAGGCCCTTGCTGAAACCTTAGCCCTGCCGGAGAGATGGCAGGAGCCGGGGCAGGCAGGCAGGCGGCATGGCAGGGCGCAAAGACAGGCGGGGTGGGGCCACCGGCCTCCCTCCACGTACCTTGATGTTCCGCCCTCCGAGCATCACGGAGTTCATCTGCTCCAGGGCCAGCTGAGCAGCTTCAGGGACCTCGTACTCCACAAAGGCAAAGCCCTGGCCGAGAAGGAAAGGAGGCGTGAAGCTCAGGATTTGCTCCTACCATCACCCCCACCACCCCCGCGACCCCCCCGCCCGCCGGCCAGAGGCCCCACTCACTTTGTGCTTCATGGTCACGGAGTCCCAGGACATGTCGATGCTCTTGATGGGCCCAAAGGGGGCAAAGGCCTGCCGGATGGTGTCCTCTCCCAGCTCATAGTAAATGGAGCCCACATAGACCCGGCACATGATGGCCAGGGCCCGCTGCCGCTGTGCTGCCATCTGTATCGGAGAGAAGGTCTGGCCGGTCAGAGCAGGAGGGAAGCCCAGCTGCTCTCCCCTGCCCGCCCTCCCCAGGAGGCTCCGGGGTGGCCGGGGGGAGTCTCCCTGAGGAGGAACTAGCCCAGCCCACCCCTCTCCCTCGGGCGGAGGGATCAGCCCTCTGCCGCCCCAAAGGGCCCTTCCCCACGATTCTGCCCCCACGCAGCAGGAGATCCAGACCGGGCACCTCGTCTCTGTCTTCCCCTGAGACATCTCCCACCCCAGGACGCTGCCTCTTCTTCTTGGCAGGCGCCTTTGGGAGCAAACAGCCGCCACAGTGCCAACAGCCGCCGGGCCGGCTGGTGCAAGGGACCGTCTGACACTGTCCCAAGGAGGTACAGTAGCAGAAGGTGCGCGGTGACCTAGTTCCTCTGCCAAAAGTCTAGGCAGCCTACAGTCCAGATGCACCGCTCGGGTTCAGTGGCCGGGCAGCAGCTCCCCTGCCTGGCAGCACAGCCAGGCTCAGGACAAGCCGCTGGAGCGCTTTTCTCTGGAGCTGGAAAAAAATACAAGGCTACTCCTTAGAGGCAAAGGCCCACCCAGCTGGGGATACTGGCTGGCTGGCTGGCTGTCCCTCAGAGCCAAGAGCGCCTTGGGGGGCTTTGCAGCAGTCCCTCCCCACTCCAAGGAGGCCCACGAGACTAGGAAATATCCGCTCTCCCTGCTCCCTCTCTGGGGCACGCCTGCCACTCGGTCCCTCCCCAACCCTGGAGAGAACTGCGTTGGGCGCATGCCAGGCAAGGCCTCCAAGCTCAGCCTCCCTTCCAGACAATTCTGGGGGTGGGGTGGGGGAGGTCTCGCTGCTCCCCAAGAGGGTGGAGGGGCCCTGTGTAGGAAGAGGCTCTCTGCTGCACGTGGGGACAGCCAGTGCCACGGGACAAACTCAACGAAGGGCACGCACTCCCAGCGTTCAGGAGCCAGCAGAGCAAAGAGTTAGGGAGAGGGGAAACGGGCATCTACAACGAAGCCCATGGGGGCTGCCTGGCTATTTGGGCTACCTGCTTTCCCCCCCCTCCCCCCCAGCCCTGACACTGGCAAGCCAGCCGGCCGGCCATCTAGCATCCCAGAACCAGATCCAGGATGAGGGGCTGAACTGAGGTGGGCACCCAGTCGTGCCTCTCTTCCACCTGCCCCACGGAAACTAAGCTAAGCCCGTCCGAGGATGGCCTAACCCCAGAGGCTGCTCCGATGAGCCGGGCTCTTCAACAGCTCCAAGAGGACCAGCCCAGGCCACAGGAGGAGGAGCTGGGGCCCTATGCAAGATCCTCCACCGCCACATGAAGGGGGACCTCTGGCTCCTGCCTGGGTGCACCTCTCCCCCGGGAGAGGGATGGGCCTGCTCCTGCTGCTTTGGCCTCCTTGGTACGCTGGCCCGGGCCAAGGCTCCAAAAGCGAGGGACCAGCGCCCTGGCAGGCAGGCCCCGTGGCCACCATCTTTCTGCCCCGGTACCAGCCAGCGGCCCCTCTTCCTAGCACCCTTCCACTCGTCTAGGAGAGCTGGCCGAGCCCCAGACCCCGGCCACCAGCCTCTAGCATCCCGCGCTGGCCCCCTGGTGAGTTACCTTGGCAGTTACTTTGAGGCCAGGACCTCAGCATCCCTAGAGAGGCACTTCTCCCGCTGCTTGAGACTAACGCTTTCTCTTTCTCTCCCCCTCTCTCTCTCTCTCCCTGCCCCGTGCCTCCAGGGATCCCAGCTGCCCCCAGCCCAAGGTCTTCCCCTGGGAGCTTACACTTGGCCTTGGCTGGCTGGGGGTGGGGTGGGTTATATCCAGAGCAGGGGAGTGGCGGGAGAGGGAGGTCACAGCTACGTCCTCCCCCAGGCTAGGCCCTGACTAAGACCCAGTGCCCAGAAGAAGTGAATGTGTCTATTGACCGATTGTAAAGGTGAGAGAGGATCTCCAAAGCCCATTGTCACTGCTGCCATCTGAAAGACAGTAAAGACAGAGTTCAGTCTGTGGGAGCTGAGCACACCACCACGGGGTTTGTCAAAACTCAAGTGGGAGAAAGAGGCCTCACCTGCCTGCCTGCCTCCTCCTCCTCCTCCTCCTCACTGAACACCCCCGGCCAACCCTGGGCAGCCAAGGCAGGGAGGTCCAGGACAGTCTCCAGCCCTCAGCAGACCCCTAACTACAGGGACAGCCCCCCCCCACCCACAGCAGCCAGGGCCGCCCCCAGGGCCTTGGTCCCCCCCCCCCCCGCTCTAACTCCTCGGGAAGAGGGGCTCGGAGAGCAGCTGGCAGCCCCCCTCCCCTGCAAGACACTCCCTGCCCCTCCCTGCCCGAGTGAGGCCGATTGCTGCGTTCCACACCAGCTCCCCCCCTCATTCATTCTCTCTCTCTCTCTCATTCTCTCTCTCATTCTCTCTCTCTCTCTCTCATTCTCTCCCTCCCTCCAGGCAGCTAAGCTTCCCTCCAAGGTGGCTGGGTCTAGGCCTGGAAGGTCATGACAGGCCAAAGGCAGCACTCCAGGCAGATCTGGGGACTGGCAATGGCTCTAAGTGTGTAAGGGGCGGCCCTGGGGAGGGGGGAGGGGAGGAGGGAGGCGAGGGCATGTCAAAGCAAGGGCGTCCTGGCAGGGCCTCACCTGGAGGTTGGTGAGCTGCTGCTGCTGGTGGGCAATCGTCTGCTTCACCAAGACACTTTTGATGCTCTGCTCCATCGCGTATTTTTTGGCCTGGCAGGAGAGAGAGGAGAGAAACCAAAGTCACAGAGACCACCAGCTGGCAAACCTCCGGCCGGAGCACCCAAGACCGACCCCCCTCTCCCCCCCCCCCCCCCCCCCCCGCCAGCTCCCCTATGAGGCCAGGTGGAACGTTCCCTATTACATCATAAAATGCCTTGCGATAATTTTACATCATAAAATGTTTTCTAAAATTTGCCAGATTTCAGTTCCGTGGGAGTTATGGGTCCCAGATTTTGGACCCATTGTGTAAGTTAGTCATCTGAGGTCCTACGGGGCACCATTTTTCTCAGTTTTATGGGGATGAGAGTTTTAGAACCGTATACTCCTTAGGCGTGTACTATCTTGTTTTCCTCACGGGTGCCATTTTAACTGCTGGTAAGGGAGCCACTCAAAGCTCAATATAAGACAGGCTGCCTTTCTAAGTGTTTCAGAATATAGATAAAGCTAGCTTCCTAACGCTTCCACAGTAGAAGGGGACAAGCCTCACCCAGCTGGTCCTCCTGAAGAACAATCCCTGTGCAGGGACCGCTTTCTCCGGAAGGACCCCTTCGCCCAGCAGGAGCTGAGGGAACCTCTACAACAAACCTGGGAGCAGGACTCTGGGACAGCACTGGCCTTCCCCACAGCACTGGCTGACCGCCCCCCCCCCCCGCAAGCTGAAGCTCTGGTCCAACCTCTACACCACCACCACCCCGCCTGATCGACTCAATGCCCCGAGTAAGCCCAACAGGAGGGCCATCGGCCTCCTCCTCTCGCATCAGTGCCCGCCAGCTGGTAAAGCAGCAGCGCTCTCTTCGCCTGGGGTTACCATGCATTGACCCCAGTCCTGCCATTGGGAGAGGGAGAAGCCCCCCCCCACACATCCCCAATGCCACACGTGCATCTCCTCTGTATTTACGAAGGACCCACCCTCTTACTTTTCCTAGAGGGAATCGCCCCCTGATAAGGTAGGTTATGTTTCATGCCCCTTCCCCAGGTGTGTCGCTGTTTTCTCGAGCAGGAGTGATCACAATCCCGGTCCTCCCTATGGGAGCCGTTTCATTTTCAACACAGTTCCTGCTGATTCCATCAGGGAATTTACAACCGTCGCACACATGGAACACTTTTACTAGTTCTCTGCTGTGAGTCCAGCCCTATTGGACAAGAGGCTAAAGTACTTGGGGCATGTTTTCCTATGGCGGTCCTCATCCAGGACAGCCCTCCGCCAGTTTTCTAAGGACTGCTAAAGCTGTTTTATTCCAGGGAGGGCTTGGCCCCAGCTACTTTGAGGGACTTGGGGGGTCCATCCTGAGTTGTGTTTTGGATTTTAGTCCTATGATGGGATTGGGGTGGGTGGGGAATACATACACACGCAAGCAGAATTTAACTCAACAGCCATTAGCACAAAGCGATGCATGCTTGCCCTAAAAGAGCAACTTCCATGCAGTTACAGATTTGGGCTAAGCCTTGTTAATGCCCATTCCTTCGTTCTGCATCTGTTAGCACCTCACTGAATATAGCTGGATGAAATCCCCAAATCTGGTTACAGCCCACTCCTTCCTGTGGTGCCTCTCTCTCCGGCTATGCCTAGGCTGGATGGTGACCTTGGCCAAGCTGCTCACCTTCTGAAGAGCCTCCTGCTGCTCCGGGGTAAGAGGAGGGAGTCCCAGCTTGGCTGACGTGCTCTGCCCATTTTCCACCTTGACGGTTTCGGTGCCCTGAAATGGGAGAGATGCTCATGAAAGCCCGCTTGAACAAAGGAGACCTAAGCAGAGGGGGCTGGGAGGCTCTGTTTCACCGAGGGGCAGGGAAACAGGACCAATAGCGGTAAGTTCAGAATAATCTGCTTGATATTTCAATTGATAAAGCCATTCCCTGGGTCTCTGCCTCCCCATCTCTTTCGAGACTGATGCCTGTAGAACTTCCTCCAAGCTGAGACCTACGGAAGGCATCAATGGGCATATGGAGCTAACCAGTATCTCCCACAAGATTCCTTCCACTTTCTCCTCCTAGTCTTTAATCAAAACAGCCTTGAAACATCCCAGAGTGGAGACCTCCTCCACTCTGACCAGCAGCTAATAATGAGCTCTTACCACCTATTTAGACCAACTGTATTTAAGTAGCATGCTAATCAGAATTTGGGTGCAGCAGTTCTGAAGACTCTCCTCCTTCAAGTTAGGAGCAACAATCATTCTCTGCTAGTGGTCAGACGCTTTATGCAGCTGTGCAGAATTTCTCAGCAATTATATAAGGGATATCATCCACATGTTCAACTATTTCCTACTGATTTAACCCACTAAAAGGAGGAAAAAAGGCAACCGCCATCCATTCTGCACTTTTACTTTCCTGACCTATCAGGAAATATACACAATCCTGCAAGGTAACCTGGATCTGTGAGTAACAGATAACCTGGAAGGTAACCTGGATCTGTAACCTGGATCTCAAGTGAGTAACCACTCTGACTAGCTTCTGCAGTACCTGACATTTTGTCTTTAACTGTAGCTGGGCATTTTGGGCTCGGAGTTCCTTTTCCCATTAATGGGTGGTGCTGTACTAGAGTGCTGGGCATTTTTAGAATATATCAGATAATAACTCACCCCAAACTAACACATGACCTCTCCTGAGAATTTAAAGTAAGTGTTAAACACGATAGAGTTAAGGATGAAGCTTTGGGACGCTCCATAACAGAGAACCTGGCAAGAATCTGGACTCTCCTCTGCTGCTCCCAACAGAAACCATCAGGTAGGAGTGGGTCTACCAGAGAAACTCTCAGTCCTCCGATGCGGTTCAGGAGGATGCTGTGATTGGCAGCATCACAACCCATTGGGAGGGTCTCCCTTCATCCGAGTCCTTCCACAGGTCAACCATCAGAGGGACCAATGCCGTTTCTATCCCATGGTCAGGTATGAAACCAAATTATCTCTGGAGCCTTTTGCAACGGCAGTCCCACCTCTTTCTTAACCTTCCCCAAGAAGGGGTCCTTTTGGAACTGCTGGATTCAGATTTAGCTCCTTGAGTGAAAGGAACGGCCCCTCTTCCAGGACTTCTGGGGCCTCACCTTCCTTCAAATAGATTGACCACAGCTGGAATACAGCTCCCAGTTCCCTGCCTGGCCATTTCCACCAGCCAGGTTGTACAGAGGCCCAATCCAGAGGTGCTAAAACTGAAAATGCAAGGAACCCATTACAGTTCCTCAAGATTCACTTTTTACGATCCCGACCATCTAGGGAACGATGGCCAGACAATCCATGGAGTACCAGGGTGAGTTCTTAGTAGAGAAGGTTGCGGAGAGAATCATTCGCCTTTGTTGACTTAGCTAGAAAAAGCCTGGAACAGCATCATAACTGTCTTTATCCGGCACGGGTTTCTAAGCAAGCGGGCTCCGGAGCCGTCAACAGGGGTCTTGACCCCTCTCCCACAGGGCTCTGAAGGGGCTGCATCCAAGCACTCGTGACCGCCCCGCGCGGGAACCGGGGGACGTGTGCGTGTGTCGCAATGCCCTTTTGGAAGCCATCCGTGCGAGCCTCCCGCACGGGACCCAGCTGCTCTCGGGCGATCCGTCTAATGCGGGGGGGGAGGGGGGAAGGTTAGGGAGAAGCTGCCGGACCCCCCAACCACAAGGGGCCCCGGAAGGCGAGAGAAACGGGCCACCTGGGGCCTTTAGAGGGCCCAGAGCCTCCCACCGTCCAAGGGCCGCTGCCCCATCCCGGCCAGCTTCCGGCATCCCCTCGGGGGGCCCTGCGAGGGTTCTTCTCCTGGGGGGCGGGGGCTCCTCAACTGGCCGACGACGCCCAGCCATCCGGGGAGGTTCCCGGGGGGGCCGGCTGGCTGGCGGGGGGGAACAACCCGGCCAAGATGGCGCGGCCCGTTCCACAAACTGCCTGGCTGACCCGGGCACCCGGGACGACTACGGGGCGCAGCTCCTGCAACCCCGGGGGTGGGGGGTGAACCGGCGCAGGAGCCCGACCGACCGACCGCGGGCGAGAGGAGCGGGGGAGGGGAGGCGCGCGCGGCAGCTGGGAAGTGTAGCCCCGCCCCCCCTCGCCTCACGCTCCGTCAGCGGCTCAACCGGGGACGCCCCGCATCTCTGTCGCGCGGCTCTCCTCCGCTCCCACCGGTCCGGTGAGGCCGCTTACCAGAGAGAGCGCCGCGGTGGTGGTGGTGGTGGTGGTCGCCGCAGCCGCCGCCATCTTCGCCGCCGCCTCGAGCCCCAAGCTCCGGAGTCTCGCGAGAGCCAGGCGGCGGGAGGCCGGGCGAACGCGAGACCGCTCCGGAGCGGAGGGCGGCTTAAGCGCCTGCGCAAGCCCGCTGATTGGCCCGCGCCTCCCGCCACGCGGTGCTCTGGGGGGGGGCAGCCTCATGAGGGAGGCGCTCCGGCCGAAGCCTTTCCCGCCTCGCCCCTCCCGGGCGCCCCGCCCTCCCCGGTCCGAGGGGCGTGGCGCGGGGGAAGCGGCAAGAGCCGGCGGAGCGTCGGTTACTGGCGCTTTAATGCGGGGCGGGACGTGGGGGAGGCAAGGCGGCTTCCGTCGGAGAAGCCGCCGCCCTGCCTGCCGCTCCCCGGGCAAGCCCCGTTCCCGCCGTGTCCCAGGAAGACGCTGCCTCTCGCCGCTTCTTCCTCCGCGGGCCGCGGGACCGGTCCCAGCAGAGGCAGCCGGCTTCGTCCTGTCCCTCGTCCGGGCGGCGCCGGTTCATGGGCCCTTCTGGCCGCCGGCCTGGAAAGGCGCCTCGGGCGGGAGGAGTCCGGGGCTTTGGCAGGGCGCCTTCCAGGAACGCCGCCAGCATCTCCCGGTCGTCCTAGAAGAGAGCAGCGGGCGAGCGGAGGGAAGGGTGGGGCCCACGGAGCGGCCCCTTGCCGAGGGGGGCTGGCCGGCAGGCTCCCCTCCAGGGAGGGAGGCGGCGGAGAACCACTGCAGGGACCCCCTTGGATGGGGAGAAGGGGTGGTTCGCTCATGGATCCCCGAGCCCGGGTTCGTGCAGCTGCCCAAGCAGGGGTGGGTGCAAGGTGGTCTTCCCAAGACTGCTTGTGAGGGCGATCCAAGGTGCGGGTTGTCCCTTGTGAAGCCCCCCGAGGCTTGGGCAGCTCTCGGGCTGCGTCTCCCTGTGCTCCTGCCAGAGAAGCTCCCCACAGGGCCCTCCTCCTAGGGAGTGTGGCCCCAGGGCCAGCTTCCCCGGGAGAGACTGGCTTTTGCAAAGCAGTGCCCGTGGCTGCTTCAGTGGACCTTCGGGATCTCCTGTAGGGTGACTGGGTCAGGTGTGGTACAATTCTTCCTCGGCACCAGAAGATTTCATGGCCGTGGAGTCAACAGATCCGAGTGAGTGAGTGAGTGAGATCAGCTGGCCTCATGGCCCATCCCACTCCCTCTCTGCCCCTCGCCCCCAGGGAACAGGTCAGAGCTCAGCTGGCGGTGGAGCTTGTCTCCCAGGGTGAGAAGGAGGGTCAGCTGTTAGGGAGGCACAGGCTTGCATGAAAGGATTCTTGGGAAAGCGAACATATAGCGGAGAAGGCTGGTTCTGGTGGTTTGGAGCACAGTTTCAAAAAGAAGCTTCATAAAACAAGTTTTCTCCTGCCTGGGAGCCTCTTAGGACTGGGCTGCCTCAGCCCCAGAGGCTCTTTGGCCCCACAGACAGGCCCCCAAGCATGGCCTGATCTCCACTAGGCGCTTGCCTGTGCCCACCTGGTCTGACCCAGAGGGGAACCGCCTCCCTGTCCTTAAATCTTCATAGCCCCCAAATGCAGGGCAAGGCGAGGGTGTTGGAAAGTCCTGCCTTCTGTTCCTCTGGCTTCCCCGAGCTGCCTTACGTACGTGCCATTGCCGCCTCTCCTCCTGCCACTCCACGTTGCACTGCATTTGCACCACCTGATGGGGGCAGAGGCAGCCCCCAGCAGAAGCCCCCTGCCCCCCCCCCGCCACAGCCAAGGCCCTGCTGGTAGCGGGTGCCGGAAGCTGCCGCTCCTGCAGCTCTCCTGGAGCTCCTCCGCTCCCTGGCCTGCATGGAAGCATCTCCCATGGCTGAGACCCCTCTCCCAATAAACCCGCCACATGAGGCAGATTTCTCCTCTGCTCCTGTGAAGGGTTTAGCATCGCCATGACACGTCCTGAGGCCCCTGGCCTGACCCCTGGCTGCCTACCCTGGGAAGGATCTGCCTCCCCCCGCCCCCGGGGAAAACAGGCTGAAGTGGTGCAAAGGGTACAGGAGAGGAGAGTCCCGTGGGCAGCCTCCCTCTTGCCTGCCTGGGCTCCAAACGAGGCAGGGGGGCTGCTGACCCGCCAAAGCCACCCCCCCTTCCGCATCTCCACTTCCAAAGGCTCTGGAGTGGGGCTTTGGGCTTTCCGGGGGTCTTCCAGGGCCTGGGAACTGGCCGGGGGTGGGGGGGTGGGGGGCCAGACGGTGGCAAAGTTCATCAGGGGGTAAATGCCATTCCTGGCAGAAAGAGCAGAGAGGTCAGGGAAGGGTCCCAGCAAGGAAAGTGGGGGAGTTCTCCATCCCACGCCCAGCCCCTCCCCAGTGCTCCCCCAACCAAGAGTCGGGTGGCTGCAGAGGGAGAAGCGGAAGACGGAGAAACTCACCTTTGTCCAATTCCAGGAAAGAGAGCTCTGAATATCGGGGGGGGGGGGGGCAAATTTAGGCCAGTTGTCTGTGGCAGCTGCAGCCGCCCAACAGGACCAGAAGGGATCAAGGCGCCATGGCTGCCAGCAACCCCCCCCCAACCCCCAGGCCAAGGCCAGAGACAGATGCAGCCAGCACGCTGCTTCTGTTTTGCCTGCCCTCTCTGGGCCACCCCCTGGGGGAGGGCGATGGGGACAGCCTTGGGCTGGGCTGGGCGGGGGGCAGGGAGGATCTCTGCCTGCAACCACCCAGGTATCCCAGGGGACAGGCAGGCACCCTCCATGTTGCAGGGGAGCCTTCCTGGGGAGTCGCTGGCGTACCAGACCCACCTGCACTGCACTGGCAGCCGCCCTGCCCGCCGAATCTCTGCCATCACCTTGCTGAGATCCAGCTCCTTGGTTTTCTCCATCACCACGTTTTCAGGCCACAGGTCTGCAAGACACAGGATTGGTACTCCAGGGCCAGGAGCCGCCAGCCTTCTCTGCCCAAGGCTGCCCTTTCCCCAGCCTCCCCCCTGAACTCACATGGTGGGCAATGAAGCAATGGGCAGCCAGGAGCTTCAGGGAGTGGACCTCAAAAAGCACCTGGTGGAAGAGCAGGTCTTGGGCCGCGGGCCCCTGGCTGGGAATCAGGAGGAGGCAGCCCAGGATGAATGCCTGCGGCGGTGGTGGGGGGAGGAGGAGAGATGGTTACAGACAGCAAGGCCTTCCCTTCCCACTAGGGCAGGCAGCTCAGCCCTGCACAGGGACAGGTGAGAGTTGACCAGGAAACCGGCTGTGGCATGTTGATTAGGTTTACGTAGCCCGTCCTGGCAAAGACCAGCCTTGCCAGTGCAACACCCTTCTTCCGGTTGGTGGCGGATGAGAGTCCTCTGGCCCACTAACTCTGAAAGGATGGCGGGGGCAGCTGGCTAAGCAGGATCTTCCCAAGTATGCAGAATGATATTTCCCATGTCTGATGAAAGCTAATTTATTCTTGCAAACTTTTGGCAGATGCTGAATGTTGAGCTGATTGGTTCAGTGAATGGAAAGTTCTGCAAGCAAAAGCTTTCTGGCGCTCAGTGGCAGCCAGAAAGGTTCCCTTGAGCCGAGAGGGGCCCTGCTGGCATTCCCAGAGCAAGTGGACGGGCCCTCCAGGCTGAAGACAAAGACGGCAGACCCAGCCTGGTTGTGGCCCATTTTAGGGTCATCGGAATGGGGCCTCATCAGGCAGGGGGAGGGGGAGTCTCCAGTGATGAAGCACCCACAACTTCCAGAGGCAAGGGGTTCCATTGGCGGATGGTTTTCACTGTCAGGAAATTCCTCCTCCTTCCCAGGTTGAATCTCTCCTGGTTCAGTTTCCATCCATTGTTCCTTGTCTGGCCTTCAGTGCCTTGGAGAGTAGCTTGAGACCCCTTCCTCCTCCTCTCTGGGGCAGCCCCTCAAATATTGGAAGATGCTCTCCTGTCTCCCCGGTCCTTCTCTTCCCTAGACTAGCCAGGCCCAGTTCCTGCATCTGTTCTTCATATGTTTGCGCCTCCAGTCCCCTCATCATCCAGGTTGCTCTTCTTTGCCCTCTTTCTAGAGTCTCAACCTCTTTTTTTATAGTGTGGTGACCAAAACAGGATGCCTTACTCTAGGTGTGGCCTTACTAAGGCTTTATAGAGTCTTTCTTCAATCACTTGATCTTGATTGTATCCCTCTGTTAATGCAACTTAGGACTGCATTGGCTTTTTTGGCTGCTGCTGAACACTGCTGGCTCATATTTAACTGGTTGTCCACTAAGATTCCAAGATCCCTCTCACAGTTACTGCTATTGAGCCTGGTTTCACCCATTCTGTATGTGTACTTCTGGTTTTTCTTGCCTAAGTGTAAGATTTTACTTTTTTCTACATTAAATTTTATTTTGTTAGATAGGGTCCAGTGTTCTAGTCTGTCAAGGCCCATCTGGATCTTGAGCCTATCTTCTTAGGTGTTAGCTATTCCTGCCAGCTTAGTATCACCTGCAAATTTGGTAAGTTCCCCTTCTATTCCCTCATCTAAGTCGTTAATGAAGATATTGAAGAGTCCTGGGCCTAAGATGGAACCTTGTGGCACCCCACTGCTTACTTCCCTCCATGTAGATATAGTACCCTTAAGGACTACTCATTGACTATGGTTTGTCAGCCAGCCAGTTACAAATCCATCTGATAGTGATGCTATCGTACTTTTTTCTAGCTTACCAAGATGTAAGTTGTGGTCTACTTTGTCGAATGCCTTGCTGAAGTCTATTGTGTCCAAAGTATTTGGCTGGTCTACTAATTTAGTCACTTTTTTGAAATAAGATTGGTTTGGCATGATCTGTTTTTAACAAACCCATGCTGACTTCTAGTTATTATTTTACTCATTTCTAGATGTTGGCATATCTGGTTTTTTTTTTTTATTATCTTTTCCAGTATCTTCCCAGCAGAAGTGGTATTCAGCGGGTTCTGACTAGTTGTGGAGAACCAGTAGCGGAAATTTTGAGTAGTTCAGAGAACCGAAAATCCCACCTCTGACTGGAGATTTTACAGTACCCTTCCCCTGCCATGCCCAGTGGGTCACACCCACAGAACCGGTAGTAAAAAAAATGGAATCCCACCACTGCACCCAGGTATTAATGTTAGGCTAATTGGTCTGTGGTTTCCTGGGTCTGGTTTTTTTTCTCCCTTTTTTTCTTTTGAAGATGGGAACCACATCAGCTCTGTTCCAGTCCTCTGGTAGTTCCCTGGACCCCAGGATTTTTGAAAGATGTGGCACAGTGGTTCTGAGATGACATCTGCCAGCTCCTTTAAAACTCTGGGATGTAATCCATCAGGTCCCGGTGATTCGTCAAGATCAGACAGGTGTTCTCTTACCAATTGTTTTGCTTATTTTAACTTATTTTTAGTCTGTCTTTTACAGTTACGTTTTTGATAAGTTGGATTATTGTTTCTTTTTGCGTGAAGACTGATGCAAAGAATGAGTTAAGCAGCTCTGCTTTCTCTCTGCTGCCTGTTACGTCTTTGCTGTCTTCTCTCTTTAGTGGACTGACTGTTTCCTTGATTTTTTTCTTGTTATTTATATGTTGGAAGATTATTTTTTTAGTATCTTTGACTTTTATTGCAAGTTTTTATTCACTCTGAGCCTTTGCTTTCCTGACTTCATCTTTGCAGTTTCTGGCTATCTGCTGTCCAGACAGTTTAGAGTTAATGGGATTTGGGATAGTTAGGATTTGAGAGCTGTCCCCTTAAGGAAATGCATCATGGTAAATGTAGTTAAGGCATCCTGGGAAATGTAGTCCATGTCATGTGGTCACATGCATAATCCGGATTGGTCACTAAATTGACCCTTGTTGGGTTGGGGGAAGCTCCCTCACTCTTGCCTGAATCCACCATACCATGCAGTCGCTTCAATCATCATGGGATTGAGACTTTATTATCTTTCTACACCACAATTCAGATATGCAAAAGATTGGACATTAAGAAGAACCATGTCATAAATGTAAGTTGACAGGATGCCTAATGAACCAATAAAAAAGACTTTGTATGGATGCTTTGTGCAGTTACTCTGTCTGCTTTATGCCATCCAGACGTTAATAAGCAGAACAGTAGAAATATAGTTAATCTTGATTCCTGGAAAAAGTTAAAAAGATGAATGAAAGAATCTGGAATCCGGAAGCCCTGAGATCTGCAATACTGAAGCCAGGAGTAAATGTGCATGCTGTTCCTTTGTACTTTGGTTCTCTCTCCCTCAAACCTCTCATCGTAGCCAGGAAGGGGCAAATCCCCTCCCCCTGCTTTTCTCTTCAGCGGGAGAAGTGCTGTTGAAAGGTGTCAAAATGCCTTTCTTTCGAGGATTCGATTTTCCCGCTGGGAGAGCTCTGGCGCAAGGATACGGACAACTGCTTGAAAGCTGGATCCCTGGAAATGTTATGTGCTGTTGCAGAACACTGGGTTATGGCAACCACCAGGCTGCCAGAGACCAAGGGGATCGCAGTCATCCGGTAACTCCCTGCCCCACCCCAGGGGGCCATGCTGCCTCTCACCCGCACGTTGGGGTCATCCAAAGAGTGCCTGGCTCGCTCAATGGCCTCCTTGGTCACGGAAGAGTCCCCATTCGAGTGGATCTCCAGCACGGCCATCTGTGGGAGAGGCCAAGATGGAGCCGGGCTGGCCACGCAGGCAGCAGCTGCATTCCAGACCCCCCAGCAGCAGAAGTTGGGCAGGGGAAACTTTTCCCATTCAGCCCCTGCAGGCCCTTCTTACCTCCAGCGCACACATCCCAAAGGAGAAGATGTCCACCGCTGTGCCGTCGGCCATCTCTGAAAAGCCAACAGCATCCCATGGAGCTGGCATGCCTGCCCCCAAACAACCATGGCCCTCCCCCCGCCCCCCAACGGGAGGAGCTTGCTCTCACCTCCGTACTCTGGTGGGAAGAAGTGAGGTTCCACGGGTCTTCCCGCTCTGTATGGACCAGGCTGTGGAGCTCGGGCAGAAGGGCTGCAGGAGGAGCAGGAGGTCCTTGCTCAGAGGGAGGCCGGGGCAGATGCCGCCCGGCACAGACTGAGGCCAAGGGCTGGCCTTCTGCATCAGAGTGTGGCAGCCCAGAGGAGGTGGCCCCGGACCCAGTCCTGAGGCAGGGGGAGGGCTGTAGGGCTTGACTCAAATGGGAGCAAGCAGGGGCCCTTTGGAGGGCAGAGAGGCGGGAAGAGCCAACCCCAGGCAGCAGTTTCACTTACCCTTTGCAAAAACACGATGCCAGACTGTCGAGGGGGAGAGAAGAGAAGACGGCCGTTACAGAGACGTGGGGGCTCCTACCCGGAAGCTGCAGAAGAGTGCCAGCCGTGTCATCCCAGCAAAAGCCTCGTGCGTTTAGGCCTCTCGTGCTAAGCAAACAAGTCCTGGACAACGTGTCAGGCTAAGGCCAAGAACGATGACCAGCCATTCAGCCAGAGGTCAGCTCTTGGCTTGCTTAGGCGCCGCAGGCAGAACCTTGCCAGGCTGGACCCTCACTACCCTTGGCCTAAGGAATCTGCCCCTGTGGGAGGTTCTGGGCCTCCCTCTCTCTCTCTCTCTCTCCTACTTGGCTTCAGGCTGTGCTGCCTCCTGCCCCCACCCCCACCCCCCCTTTCTGGAGGAAGCTCCCTCCCACCTGGGAAATGGACGTTTCAGCCTAGGCCATCGCCTCCGTGGGCCTCATCTCACGCCCAGGGAAAGATGCTTCCCACCACACCAGGCTGCCCATGGTAGGTCCACGCACAAGAGTTCTTCTTTTCCATGGGTACGGTGGGATATTAGCAGGTCATAGGAAGCATGGGAGAACTTGGATGGAGCCAACACACGCGTGTGCATGAAAGCAATGGAAAGAGGGCCCCGTTCCTATTTATTTTATTTATTAAATTTATATGCCACTCATTTCAGTGTCACAGCAACTCTGGGTGGCTTAGAGAATAAGAAAAAGTAAAAATAGGAAACATTTTAAATTAGGAAAAATTAAATAAGCTAAAAATGAAGAGGACAGGTGAGGCGGGTGTGGGGATCTCCTCTCTACCCCATCAGCCACCCTGAGCTCAGAATGCCCCATCAGGGCCCTGGGCCAACCGCCAGAGCCAAGGCTGCCCTAGAAGGCCATGAGGGTGGGGGCCGACCACACCTCCAGAGGGAGAATATTCTAGAAGGCGTTGGCCACAGCAGAAAAGTCGTCTTGTCCTGGACCCACCAGCCCAAACAGTTTGGACTACGGGATCCAAAGCAAGTGGGGAGGGCCAACCCTATTGGGGGAGACAGTTCCTCGGCTACCCTGGAGCTGTGCCACAGGAGGCTTACAGGGAAGGACCAACACCCTGAGTTGGATCCGGAAGCAAATGAGCAACAGCGATGCTACAGGCTCCCATAGAGTCTGCACTGCTGCATTCTAGATCCCCTGCAGCTTCTGAATAGCCTTCTAGGATAGCCCCACGTAGAACGTGTTGCAGTGGTCCAACCAAGAGACGACGACCAGGGCTTCAGGTCCCAGGAGGGAGGGGACAGGCACAGGTCTTTCTCGGGGACCCATGCGGGCAGATTTCCTTTTAGGGGCTCCAGAGACTGACCCGGCCCACCTTCTTCATACCTGATCCTATTTTGATGAGCCGGTTGTGCTGAATGAAGATGGTGTCACTGGTGAGGTAGCCGCGGGTGATGGGGGGATTGCAGGAGTGCAGGTAACTGCAGGGAAAGAGTGCTGGGGGAGTCCGGTGCCCAACAGGGGCTGCCGGGCACCAGCAGGGCTGAGGAGAGGCTGAGGTGAACCCAGGACTTATTTGAGAGCTAAGGGGATCTGGGTGCACCAGCGCTTCCAGGCCTGTCGGGGGGAGAGCAGAGGAAGAAAGGCCGCCTGAGACATGGGTAACCCCTCCATCCAGCCCCCCCCACTCTATTCCCAGGCTGTTGGCAGCCTGAGGGCCCAATGTGGCAACCGTGGGGGTCCATCTGCGGCACCAGGGGCCCTGCGCCCAACTTTCTGGAGGGCCCCCTGGAGCAGTCGATGCAAGCGGCGGGGGGGGGGGGCTCACCCACCCTGGCACTCATCGCTTTGTGGTTCTTCTTGGTCTTCTTCAGGAACTGCTTCAGGCTCCCTGAGGAGACGTAGTCGGTGATGGAGATCACCTGCCCGGGAGAGGTCAGAGTGGGTGCCCCTATTCCCAGCCACCCTTCCCAGCCCCACTCCCTGGTCCCCGGGCCTGCCAGATGCTGCTGACCCTCCTATTGCCCACCGGTGTCCTTCCCCCGGTGACCTCTTGGCTTCTGAGGGACTTTCCTGGAGCCCCTTATCCTGAGCCCAGCCCTCCAGCCCCAGAGGTTCGGCAGCCAGCCCTACGGCAGCTCACTTGGGCTTTGCTTCCCTTCATGTCCAGCCAGTATTTGTGCACCTTCACGATGTTGGGATGGTCAACACCCACCAGCTGCTCAAAGGGGGCCTTGATCTTCTCCTGTTGGGCAAGCAGCAGCACTTCAGGGGAGGGGAGCCTGTGCCAGGGCCAGCCAGAGACGGGTGCTCTGGGCACAGGCCCCGCTCCTCCTGCGGACCCCACTCACCTTGTGCCCCGTGAAAGCCGCCTTGTCCATGAACTGCAGTGTCATGCTGAGCTCCATTCAAAATCCAAGAAAGAAATACTTAGACTCTTTTTGTTAGAGAAAAGATATATTTTACTGGAAATGAAGTGGTAGCTACAATAGAATTCTGAATCTGAGGAATTAGGCGCGTAAATCACATATACAAAGTGATGGAAATGTTCCCACCCCCAATAGTTCAGATGAGTCTTCCAGTTACAAGTTGTGAATATGATCATGTGGACATCTTCAGGCAGTGATGAGGCCTCTGTCCGTTGACCTTGGCATACTTTGATAAAAGTTTGCAGCTGCGCAGAGAGAAGAAAGCTAAGCAAGAAGTAGAAACCTAAGCAAGAATGTGCTCCCCCCCCCCCCCCCCTTTATCCCATGTTTCTTTGTGCCCCCCCCCCCTCCCCTCCCCTACTTATCCCCCCCCCCCCCCCCCCCCCCCGTTACTTATGGCAGCCGAAAGATGCGAAGCAAAGGTAGAAGATCTTGAAGGCTGGCATGCAGCTCATTCCCCACCACCTCCACGCCTTCCTCCGTGTCCATGGCCAGGAACGTGCTCTGGAGCCCTGGCATGTTGCCTCGGTTCACCTATGGGCATCGTCCAGCTTTAGCAGCCTGGCTGGCCAGAGAACCAACGGGCACCCACACGACACCTGCCACACCCTGGGTTGAGAGGCAGCATCTCTCTTCTCCCCACTGCCAGGACACGGAGAAGGGGAAGCCGAGCGGCTGGGGCGCCCATGGCTCTGCCCTCTGGCTCCGTGTCCTTCCCCACAGCAGGATTAGGCCACCCAGAGGCCTGTGAGAGGAAGGGGTGAGGCCTCTTCCTGCCCTCCAGCTGTGCCACCACTGGATGGCCCCCCTTCGAGGGGAAAGGGGGTCTCCCCCCACACCCTTTGGGATGGACACATTTCCTGGGCCCACATGTGACCCATGTGACCTCTAGACTTACCCCATAGGATGAGCCCTGAACGGGAAGCTCAGCATGCTACAGATTGTTACCGCAATCGCCACAGCACTGGCAACAGCCCCCTGAGTGAGTGCAGCCCCCTCCCCAAAGAAACAGGGCAGAGGGCCGTTCTCCTGGGCCCCCCAAGGACAGGACCATTTGGCTGGGCATCCAAGGAGGGGACTGCACACACACACACACACACCACACCACACCACACCACACCACACCACACCAAGCTTTACAGGAGCTGCTTTAGGAGAGTAGTCCCAGGTCCAAATAAGGGCCCCTCAGGAGGGAGGTGGCTGCCTGAGGTTGCTGCCAGAATCCTCTCCTCTGCCATTTGCCAGCAGGGCTACCAGCATCTGTCTTCCCGGGGGGGGGGGGGGATCGCTTCTCTCCTGCAGAAGCCAAGGCTGGTTTGCCGATTCTCTGCTCCTTGATGGGCTCCCCTGGGCTAAGGTGGGCAGCAGGCATCCCAGGAGCCCCGACTCAGGGGAACCCAGAAGAAAGGCGGCCCTTCCCCTCACCCCCTCCAGGGCCCATGAGGAACCGGGGTTCAGTAGTGGGACCCCCAGCAAAGGGAGGAAGCAACCGGCACTGCCAACTTGTTTTCCTGAGACTGGAGGCTTTGGATGGGGAGGCACAGCCAAGCGCCTGAGCGGCTTTCTGGCAGCAGCAGCAGGAGGAGGAAGAGGAGGAGGAGGAGGAGGAAGAGCACCTCCTCGGCCCAGACCCCACTTGCACCCCCTTCCCCACTCACTTCTGATGGCTGCCAAGGCCTGGCCTGCGTCTGGGTAGATCACTCAGTGGATTCGCCCACCATGTCTTTACAGCTTGCAGGCAGGGGTGGGATTCTATTGGTTTGGCCCAGTTCTATAAAACCGGTTGTTAAGGTTCCCGGTAGTTTGGAGAACCGTTAAACAGCCCCCTGGCTGCCCCCCACTCTCTGCCCGCTTCTCCGCTCCCTGCCCAGTCAGTCCCTATCGCACATGCGCAACATCATGCGCGACATGCCTGAGCCTGCTTTTGCCCGCCAGGCCAGCCGTTGCTGCCGGCCTTTCGCTGCGGGAAAGCAGAAAGCTTACAAGTCCCCCTCCCTTCGGGAAATGGCTGCTGGGCAACAGAGAAGCAGCCTGGTTGAATCCTGTTTCTCTCCGCTGCCCAGGAGCCGGTTCCCGAAGGGAGGGGGACTTGCAAGTTTTTCGCTCTGCCGGGAGAGGCTCTCCCAGCAAGAGCAGGTGAGAGAAGCAGCCTGATGCTGACACGAGCCTCTCCACTGATCTGCCTGCTCACAGGTAAGCCTGCAAGTCACACCCTCCCCCAATGTCCCTGGGGCTCCCTGGGCCTCACCCGGTCTACCTAGCTGCCCCCCCCCCAACATCCCCGGGCTCAGCTGGCTGGCTCTCTCAGCTCTCCCTACCATGTGGCAGTGCTCCAACCGGTTAGCGGCAGACCCAGCTGCTGCCTGTAAGCAGCACCATCACCACAGTGTCTCCATCGCTTCTGCCCGCTTCTGCTGGGGGCAAACAGGAGGCAGCCAGGGCAGAGGTGTTTTGGGAGGCCTTGGGTGAGGGGTGCTCAAGGCTCTGCTGCAGTTGCACACCACCACCTCCCTCCCTCCCTCCCCCCTTTCTTCCTTTTCCTGCCTCCCGCTGCTGACCTGACTGAAGCTCACCGTATCACAGTTTGTCCCAGACCAGGTGAGTGTGTGAGTGAGTGAGAAAGACAGGGTGGGGGGAAGAGAGATGGAAAAAGAGAGAGGGAGAGGGAGAGACAGGGAAAGAGAGAAAGAGGAAAAGGGAGAGAGAGAAGGAGAAAGGGGGGCAAGAGAGGGAAAGAGAAAGAGGGAAAGTGGGAGAGAGAGAGAGAAGGAAGACACAAGAAAGAAAAGGGAAAGAGAAAAAGGGAGAGAAAGGAAGAAAGGGAGGATGGAAGGGACAGAAAGAAGGAAAGAAAGAAGGAAAGAAAAAGAAAGAAAGAAAGAAAGAAAGAAAGAAAGAAAGAGGAAGAGGGAGAGAGGAGAAAGTGAATGAGATATATGAATGAATAGATAAATACATGGAAAGAGGGAGGGACAGAAAAAAAGGAGCGGAAGGAAGGACACAAATCCTGGCTTCAGAAGGCTCTTTGAAGCAGCACAGCAATCTAGGGCTGGCCTGCAAGGGATCTTGGAGGTCATCTAGTCCAACCCCCTTCTCCAGCAGGAGATCCTTACAGAATCAAAGCAATAGCAGGGTTAGAAGTGTGTGTGTGTGTGTGTGTGTGTGTGCGCGCATGACTGTCAAAACTCCAAAAACAGGTCAAGTAGCTCTGGGGAGATCAGTCATAAATTCGAACACATGTTAAACAACTGGCCATTAAGCGAGGACCACTTGTATTTGCCAGTCACATGGCCACCTGGCCATGCCCACCCAGCCACGTGACCAATAAGCTATGCCCACCCGGTCATGTGACCAACAAGACACACCCACAAATTAAGCCACGCCCACAGAACCAGTTGTTACAAAATTTGAACCCCACCCCTGCTTGCAGGTAAAATTAGATCCTGGGTTTTAGTATTGTTTATTTCTCAGGGATAATTTATAGCAGTGGGAGTCAAACTGGTCCCTACCGCCCACTAGTGGGTGTTCCAGCTTTCATGGTGGGCGGTAGGGGTTTGTCCCCTACTTTATAAATCACCATTATTGTGGAACCGGTGGACAGTTAGAGAAAATTTCACTACTAACAGAGGTACAAAAGTGGGCGGTAGGTATAAAAAGGTTGACTGCCCCTGATTTATAGGGTGTATTTTAATGTATTTTTTTAGGCATTTTGATGAACTCTCTTGATACTGGGTGAGCATCAGTGCCTAAGGTGTTCATCATAAAACACTCAACTAAATAAACAATACACAAGAGGAAAAACAAGTCTGCCCAGGGAAGGGAGAGGAAACCTCTGCCACTTCAAGGGCCCTTCACCCCATGCCTAGCTAGCCCCACCTTTGCCCTGCCCTGCCCTGCGGGGAGAGGGCAGGGGGCTGCCATCGCCAAGGAGAGCCTTTGGATGAAGCCGTTGTCATGGCAACTGCCTGCAAGATCCAGGAGGCCATCCCGCCGGCGGCGATTCTTTTGGGAACCCAGGGAGGCACCAGGGACCAGAATGCTCAGGACCGAGTGGGTGGTTTGAGGAGCGCCCCCCTCAGAGAACAGGCATTCCGGGTTTCCACACGGACACCACTTCCGTCCCCCAGGCGAACTGCATGTTCTGTTTACTGGCGCTGTAGAGTCAGGATGGGATGTACGACCATTTTGCCTGATCTACATCTGGCCTAGAAATTATACCCACCCCTTCCCAAAGTAACATGGAGATGCCCGCAAAGAGGCTGGGCAGCAGCCACTGGGCAGAAGCATTGGCCTGGCCTGGCACAACAGAAGCGGGTGAGGAAGAAACTCAAGAGCGCCCTGCCCAAGCCCGCCCGGGCTTTCACAGAGCCCAGGTCACCTCAAGTGGGGCGCTCTGTCTGGGGGGGTCTGTTTCCTGACCAGGTCTTCCTCGAAGGGGCGACAGGTGATGCATTGCTCCTTTTCCAGCAAGGCAAAATGGCTGCTCACCTCCGCCCCACCCCAAGGCTGCCCACCAGCAGCAACAAAGGTTTCCTCTGAGGCCACGAGAAGCAAAGCTCAGGGAAGCCCAGCCAAAGCTGTGGAGAGCAGCACAGGGGAGGGGGCGCTCGCTCGTCTAAGGTGCCACACCGGGAGAAGGCCCTCCCCTCCCTGGGAGATAAGCAGCAACAGCAGCAGCTCAGCCAAGCCCAGGCTCCCCCTAATGCAGGGGGGAGCCGTAGCCTCTCCTGGGGGGCGGGGAGCAAACGAAGGGCAAGAGCCAGCAGATGCCCTTCCCTGACCGGCCCTGCAAGATCCTTCCTCCATCACTGACCATCCGAGAGCAATGGGCGGGGGGGGGGGGGTCAGCTGCAATAAACCAGAAAGCCTGAGGGCTCCCCAATTCGGCCCCCTCCAAGAGACCCGTTGCAGCTCCCAAACCGGCCATTGGAAGAAATATGGTGGAGGAAACTCAGGCGACCCAGAGCCCCACCCGAGGCAGAGGGCCCAGGGGGGCTCCATGACAGAGCCAGCCAGAGGCTGCTGCTCTCAGCCCCTCCCAAGGGTTCCCAGGGGAGCCTCGTGGGCACAGCTGCTGCTGCCAGCTAAAGCCAGGCTCGGCCCAGGAGCTGGCGGAACGAGGCCCGTGGGTGAGCCGGGAAAGAACCCCACTTGCTCTCAGGGTGAAGGTGAGGGGTGGGCAGCAGCCTGAAAGACCCTGGCCAGGCAAAGTGCTCACCTGGGAAGCTCTCCAAACCCCACCCAGGTGCTGCCAAACAAAGCACCTTGGAAAGCCCAGCTGGGAAGCAGCTGCCATGTACTTGCAAGGCCGGTTCCTCCACTCTGACCTTCCCGCCCTGTTCTCCAGGAGGGCCCTTGGGGGACAAAAGGCCAGGGTGGCTGCTTGCTGGGGGGTGCTGGGGGAGAGGACCCCAGGTGGCCTCTGCCAGGGAGCAGGAGAGGAAGGACAAAGGGGGCAGCTCCAACGAGGGCCAGGAGCCGTATTGCCCGATCTGGGGTAGCTAACCAGGCAGCCACCTCCTGCCAGGGAGAAGGACAGGCAGGGTAGGAACCCCCCCCCCCCCCCCATGATATTGTGCAGGAGTCCCACAAGCCCCTCCTCACAACGAGGCCAGGTGTGCACCCTCCCCACCCCTCTGCCCAGGGAAGCTTTGCGCTGGTGCCTTAAATTAGGCTGAATGGCCAAATTCCGGAGACCCTGCGATGCCTTTGCTGGGCGGGCAGGCTGAGGAGGAGGACGACGACGACGACCCTGGGACAGTCAGGCAGCGTCCCTTGACACTGTCCCCCCACCCCCCCTTCAAAGTAAGGCTCCTCCACCCGCAGAAGGCCCTCGGAGGGATGGAGGGAGCGGGATTTGGGCAGGAGTGGGGAAGAGCGCTTTGCCCCAGCTGAAGAGCTGCCGCTTCCCCTGCTCCCTCCTTCCGCCGGCAGCCAGTCGAAGGTGGCGGGTGCTGGGTGCCGAGAGCCGGCGGTCAGGAGGGAGGCTCCTCGTGTCCCGGGATGGCGCCCCGATCCCACCACGGAGGGCCTGGAACTGCCGGGGTGCAGCCCCCGCCCCCTCCTCCTGCCAGGCGGCTCCAGGCGCTGACAGAGCGGCCGGCGGGTGCGGTGGGGCCGATGGGCGGGGAGAGAGCTGGGCCGTCTCAGCGAGCCTACCTCGCGGGGTGAGCGTTGTAGGCAAAGGCTGGAATGAGAAACCCCGGGTCCCGTAGGAGCTTCTGAGGAGCGGGGAATGCAGTTCGACCGGGTCATAAGTAAACCAACACGTAAAATGGTCTCGTCGGGCAGCATTCCTGCGGATGAGGCGCAGGCGAAGGTCATCCAGTCGGGCCGCCCGCTCCCGGAGCTATACCCGCCCCCGGGACCGGGAGAGCGGCGCGGGCGCTTGGCTGCCGGCTCCCCCGGTCCTCCGCGCCGCCCCAGCCCGCGGCTCCCTGCTACTTGCGCTTCTGCCAGCGGTCACACGGGCTCTCCTCCTGCGCGGCTGCGCGCGGCTGGTCCGCTTCCGCTCGCCCAGCCGTGGCTCGCTCGCCGCTGCTCCCGGGAGGCCCCTGGACGCCCAGCCGCCGCGCCTCTTTGCTTCGCGGTCCGCGCTGCGCAGCCGGGCGTTACCGCGGGGCGGCGCGGAGGATCGGCCGCCGCCGCCGCCGCCCGAGTTAGTCCGGCCGTGCCTCTGTGGCCCCGCTCGAGCACACCGAGCCGCCGCCCTTGCGGGGCTGCCCCGCCGGAGGGCTCCGGTGTTTAGGCGCTGGTCGTGGAAGCCCCTTCCCTTTCATGTGGGGTGGGCTCTCTTCCCCCGGAGAAGGGGCGTCAGGCTGCTCAGACCTGGCCTCTGGTGGTGGCCTGCAAGGGACTCCTGGAGTGGATTTGGACTCCCTGCCTGAGAAATATACACTGCTCAAAAAAATAAAGGGAACACTTAAACACCACAGTGTAACTCCAAGTCAGTCAGGCGTCTGTGAAATCAAACTGTCCACTTAGGTAGCAACACTGATTGACAATCAATGTCACATGCTGTTGCGCAAATGGAATAGACAACAGGTGGAAAGCAGAGGCAGGTAGCAAGACATCCCCAAGATAGGAGTGGTTCTGCAGGTGGTGACCACAGACCACTTCTCAGGTCCTATGCTTTCTGGCTGATGGACGGGTCACTTTTGAATGCTGGCGGTGCTTTCACTCTAGTGGTAGCATGAGACGGAGTTACAACCCACACAAGTGGCTCAGTAGTGCAGCTCATCCAGGATGGCACATCAATGCGAGCTGCGGCAAGAAGGTTTGCTGTGTCTGTCAGTGTAGTTTCCAGAGCATGGAGGCGCTACCAGGAGACAGGCCAGTACATTAGGAGATGTGGAGGAGGCCATAGGAGGGCAACAACCCAGCATCAGGACCGCTACCTCCGCCTTTGTGCAAGGAGGGACAGGAGGAGCACTGCCAGAGCCCTGCAAAATGACCTCCAGCGGGGCACAAATGTGCATGTGGCTGCTCAAACGGTCAGAAACAGACTCCATGAGGGTGGTATGAGGGCCTGACATCCACAGGCGGGGGTTGTGCTTACAGCCCAACACCGTGCAGGATGTTTGGCATTTGCCAGAGAACACCAAGATTAGCAAATTCGCCACTGGCGCCCTGTGCTCTTCACAGATGAAAGCAGGTTCACACTGAGCACATGTGACAGACGTGACAGGGTCTGGAGACGCCGTGGAGAACGTTCTGCTGCCTGCAACATCCTCCAGCATGACCAGTTTGGCAGTGGGTCAGTAATGGTGTGGGGTGGCATTTCTTTAGGGGGCCGCACAGCCCTCCATGTGCTCGCCAGAGGTAGCCTGACTGCCATTAGGTACCGAGATGAGATCCTCAGACCCTTTATGAGACCATATGCTGGTGCAGTTGGCCCTGGGTTCCTCCTAATGCACGACAATGCTAGACCTCACGTGGCTGGAGTGTGTCAGCAGTTCCTGCAAGACGAAGGCATTGATGCTATGGACTGGCCCGCCCGTTCCCCAGACCTGAATCCAATAGAGCACATCTGGGACACCATGTCTCGCTCCATCTACTAACGCCACGTTGCACCACAGACTGTCCAGGAGTTGGGGGATGCTTTAGTCCAGGTGTGGGAGGAGATACCTCAGGAGACCATCCGCCACCTCATCAGGAGCATGGCCAGGCATTGTAGGAAGGTCATACAGGCATGTGGCGGCCACCCACACTACTGAGCCTCATTTTGACTTGTTTTAAGGACATTTCATAAAAGTTGGATCAGCCTGTAGTGTTTTTTTCCACTTTAATTTTGAGTGTAACTCCAAATCCAGACCTCCATGGGTTGCTAAATTTGATTTCCATTGATAATTTTTGTGTGATTTTGTTGTCAGCACATTCAACTATGTAATGAACAAAGTATTTAATAAGAATATTTCATTCACTCAGATCTAGGATGTCTTATTTTTGTGTTCCCTTTATTTTTTTGAGCAGTGTACTATAAAGCAGTAGTCTTAACATGGATTAAAGAATGGGCCAATCTGAGAAATAAAAGAATTTTAACCCCAGAAGGGCACGATCTAGAGGAGGGGTGGCATGCCTTCATGTGGAACCCCGGAAATAAGAGATATACACACTTTAATAGACATGTAATTCGAAGCGCATTATTAGATGTATGGAAAGAGATCAAACATAAACATTACATGAAGAGTCCAGGATGGGTTTCCATCATGGAGGCATTGATCCACCCCAATGCCTTAGAAACTGGAAGAAAGATTTGGTATTATGCTGTCCTAAATTCCCAAGGAGAATTAAAGACGAACCAAGAACTCAGTGAACAAGGGATGAAAATAGAGTGGGGGCCATATTTACAACTCAAGATGAGATATAAAAAAGATATAGAAGAATTTTGAATTGAGGTAAAACCGAACCAATTAGATAAAATTTTAGAAGGGATAGATGAAAAATTAATTTCTAAAATGTATAATTATCTATTAGAATTTGAAAAAGTGGAAGAAATAGTTAAAGACCCAATGATCACATGGGCAAGGAATGTAGGGCACAACATTAATTTGGAAGATTGGGAAAAAGTCTGGAAACAAAATTATAAAATAACAAAATTGGTTGTTTATAAAGAAAAGCAATACAAAATGTGTTATTGGTGGTATCTGGCACCTTCAAAGTTAGCGAATATGTACCTAAACTTAAATCCGACTTAATGGAAATGTAAGCAAACGAGGGGTACCTTCTTTCACGCTTGGTGGCTTTGCCCAAAAAGTAAAAAGTACTGGAAAAAAATAGAATTTGGATAAAAGAAATTGCAAGTATACAAGTAGAATTTAAGGCCAAAATATTTTTGTTGGGAATGTTAAAAGAGGACTATGCAAAAGCAATGAAATACTTAATTCTCCATATAATCACGGCAGCAAGAATTGTGTTGACCCAATGCTGGAAGGGTGACCAAATGCCAACAAATAATTGGATAATTCATGGTGAGGGTTCTTGGCTGCGCTGAAATGGACCTACTCACACAAAAACTTAGGGATAAAGTAGACTCAAAATATACTACAGCTTGGGAAAAATGGCACAATTGGATGAAGGAAAAGAACCAGGAAATTAAAAGATAAGGATTTGAAAAATGAAGTGGTTAAACTAAGAGCATATACCAAAAATAGAAAATGAATATTAGTAAAATTGTTTTCAATAAATGATCACACGGTCTTAGCTGATAAGAAATCTATATGTTTTATGTCAATATTTGTATATTCGTTTCATTTGTAACAAAATGTGGTATTTTATACACTGTATATATTTTTCTTTTTAATCTTTAATAAAGTTTATCTTAAAAAAAAAAGCCACTAGCAGGTGGGGGCCTTTCAGATCCCTGCGGTGGGGACCTCATTCCGGAGAAGAGGCAATGGGCTCAGTGAGTGAACAGGGCTTTTGGGAGTGGGTGGGGTGGGGGGGTGGAAAGCAAAGGCTCAGGGTGGAAATTTAGGCAGTGGAAACCCAGCTCCCTCTGAGGCTAAATGCCTGGGAGCAGGGCCCTGGGGAGGGGGAAGTCAGCTGACCAGAGAAATCCAAGCTATTTGGATAGGTGTTGCTGCTTTCGGGCTGACCAAGCTGGAGGATTGGCCAAGAGGACTGAGGAGGCTGCCTGGCTGCTGTGTGGTCAAGTATAGCAGGAGCCCTGAGCTGTCCAGGTGGTCCATCTGGGCCCAGGGCCGCTGAAGATGACGACCTATTTCTTGATCTGTCCATCCCATCTTCTACGCGGGAGCTGAAAGAGGCGGTTCCCTACCTCCACCACAGGATGAGTTTCTGTGGCTGAGGACAGAGTTGAACCCAGGTCTCCCTGGGCCCAGCCCTGCCCTCCAATGCCTTTCTGAATAATGGATTCATCTGGTGGCTAAAACCCAAAAGGAGTTTGGTAGCTCCTTTTTGGACTCTCCCATTTTATTTGGAATTGGCCTTCGCAAACAGCAGCCAAAAAATCCAATGCAATCCTAAATTGCATTAACAGAGGGATACAGTCAAGGTCAAGTGAGGTACTAAGACCACTCTATAAAGCCTTAGTAAGGCCACACCTAGAGTCCTGCATCCAGTTTTGGTCACCACCCTATAAAAAAGGCGTTGGGACTCTAAGAGGAGTACAGAGAAGAGCAACCAGGATGATGAGGGAACGGGAGGCTAAAAGATACGATGGACGGTTGCAGGAACTGGGCCTGGTTGGTCTAGGGAAGAGAAGGACCAGGGGAGACAGGAGAGCATCTTCCAATATTTGAGGGGCTGCCCCAGAGAAGAGGACGAGAAGAGGTCAAGCTATTCTCCAAGGCAACTGAAAGGCCAAACAAGGAACAATGGATGGAAACTGATCAAGGAGAGATTCAACCTGGAAATAAGGAGAAACTTTCGGACAGGGAGAACAATCAACCGACGGAACAGAAGTTGCCCTCAGAAGTTGTGGGAGCTTCATCCCTGGAGGCTTTCAAGAAGAGACTGGACTGCCTTCTGTCAGAAATGGTGTAGGGTCTCCTGCTTGGGCGGGGGGTTGGACTAGATGACCTCCAAGGTCCCTTCCAACTGTGTTAATCTGTTACCTGTTCCTTGCTCTCCTCCAGCAGTCATTGGAAAAGATTCCCCTGGGATCCTCCTGAGGGAGGGGGAGGCCCCCTAATTGGACTGAGACAGGAGACCCAGAGAAATGGAAAAAACAGGCCAGTCCATAAGACGAGGGAGGGCGACGGGAGGCCTCTGCTCCCTGACCACCGTCTGGCACATTGGCATGGCCGCATGGCGGGCAGCACCCAGGCTGGGGCTGGTAGCAGGCACCTCCCCAACCCCTTACCAGGCTGCCTTCTGGGGGCGGGGGGGGGACCTTAGACAACACCAGGCAGAAAAACGTTTTCTCCGCAGCGGTGAGTGGAAACGTGTCAGGGTCTGAAGTGCTTCTGTTGGTCTTTAGACCCCCGCCCCCCCCCACCCCTTTTGATCCTCCCCCAAAGCAGGCTCCCTTCCTAGTCTGCTTTTCCAGGGAAGCCCGCCCTCCCTCCCTCCCTCATACTTTCTTCCCTCTCCCTTTCCTTCCACCCTCCCCCCCTCCGCTCCTTCCTTTCTCCCTCCCTCATAGCCTTCCTCTATCCTCCCTTCCCCGCTCTTCTCCCTCCCTCCTCCCTTCCCCACTCCAGCTCCCCTTCTGCTGGACCGAGCTCACTTTGGTGGCAGGCAAAGAACAAGTCAGCAAGCAATATTAAGGGGTGCTGCACCTGCAGAATCGTTGCTCTCTGGGTGTGCCACTTTTCTGGAAATATCACCTCTGCCCTGCCTGCTCCGGGGCCTTTGATGTGGGCCAGCCCCACCTTGCTCCCCATTTCCTTGTTTTCCTGCTCTAATTGCGGCCGGCCGGGTGGGGGGAATTCCTGGGCTGTGGCTGGGAAGCATCCAGGAAGCCACTGTGGCCCCCCGAGCTGCAGGGAGGAGGTCACCCTCGCCTGGGGCGTTCCGGTCCTCCTCGGCCTTCAGAAGCCAGGCTGGCTTCCTGGCCGGGCTGGTCAGCGTTTGGGGCTGCTGGTCAGCTTCTCGCTGTGCCCAATTCTTGAGGCTGACCTTCCAGCACACACACACACCCCACGAAGCCCAAACATTTATGGGGTGGTTCCCCCCTCAACTCCCAGCCCCTCCCCTTTCCTCTGCGTTGGGGATTTTCAGCTTAGGAGAAACAGGCAGGAAGACGGTTAAGGTGGGTGGACTGCACGGGCCCCCTCCAAGATACAACAGGTAAAGTGCCCCCCCCCCCCCCGCCCCACCCCATGGGGCACCCTGCAGGAAACCTCTTCTTGCATCAGAAGGGGAGGGGGCTTCTCAGAAGGGGAGTCAGGGAGCAGCTGCTGCCAGCCGGGGACGGCATCCAGGGTGACGGGCTCAAGGGGCGCCTCTCCCTGGGCCTCGCTGGGTGAGTTGAGAGTGGCTGGAGCCCCCTCCCCCCAGGATGCTCTGGGTGGCCCAGGCACATTTCCCGGGTGTGTGTGTGTGTGTGTGTGTGTGTGTCAAAGGCTGGAGGGTGAGAGGCAGGAAGAGGCAAGCAGCCCCAGGGGGGGGGCGCTCCCCCCCCGCCGCCCCGGGCGGGGGGGGGGGCGCCCCCCCCCCCCGGGGGGGGGGGGGGGAGGGGGGGCGGCCAGTATGCCAGATTCTTGGAAAGAGGAAGCAGCAAATCATTTGTCCACATCCACTGTTTATTGGCAGAGAGCAAAACTAAACCGACTGTTTCACAAGGCAACAAGCCCCTGACTCCCCCCCCCCGTCCCCGTCCCTGCACCCCAAGTCCCAACCCCACCGCAGCGCCTCTGCTCCTCCCTCCCTGACTGCAGTTCCCCGCACCCCCCCACCCCGCACCAACTCTGGGCCGAGGTCCCAGGACTGAGCCCCTGGTCCCTGCCTGGCTTTGTCCCCAGACAGGTAGGACACAGAGCTGACCTAAGCGTGCCCCCCCACAACACGGGGCTTGATAGGATTTTGGGCGAGTCGCCCAGAGGTTGGTTTCATTCTGGTTGCACGATTGGAAATGCCCAAAGCCCCGGCAAGTCCAGCCAATGGCCCACCCTCGTTGCCCCCCCCCCCAGGTGGCCAAGGGCTGTCTTGTGCTTGCCAGGGCAAGTGAGCCCTAGCCATAGCCGGAAGGAGAGACCAGGCGCCTCTCCACAGAGGCTTCTGTGGCAGAAGCCCAGACTGGCCCAGGGGGTGGGGTGGGGGGCTTGCCCAGCCCCCAAAGCAGGCAGAGAAGCAGCACGTGATGAGAGCGGGCAAAAGGTGCTGGCTGGGTGCAGGATAGGGACCTCTGCTGCCCACTCCCAGCCTGCCTGTGCCGCGGTTCCTGGCCACCCTCCCCATGGCATGGGACAGCAGTGCCCCCAACAGGAGCAGCCTAAGGCCCCTCCCCCGTCCCTTGCAGCCCCTGGCCAGAGAGTTAGCAGATGGGCAAAGGTATCAGGCCCACCACCACCAGACCAGCCCCCAGGCTCTTCCCCCAAACAGGTCTAGGGACAGAGAGGCACCGCACGAGGTCACCCCAGGTCACCAATGTGTGCCTGCGTTCCCACAATGTGTGATGCCCAAACAAACACCAGGGTGGCTTAGCGTGATGCGCCAAGATGATGCCCCTCTTCCCTGCAGATGGGTGACCCAGCCCCTCTCAGCCTAGCCGAGGACAGGGCACCAAGCAGCCTACGGCTCAGCCTCCCCCTGGATCAGTTGCCCCTCTCTGACCCAAGAAGACCCCCTCCCTCCCTCCCTCCTTCCCTCCCTCCCCTCCAGGGCTGCTTGCCAGTGTCCTGCCCCGCCTTCCTCCCCCCTCCCCCCAGCCCTGGAAGTAAACCTCGGTGCTGCGGGATCTGCCCAGGGCTTATTCTGGCTTTGGCTCGGCCCCTTGAACCACGGTGGTGGTCATGGTCACCTCGCTGTAGGTCACCTTCCCGTTGTTCTGGGCCTCTTGTTCCTGAGGGCCCAGGAGGTCTTGCATGGAAGCCCTGGGGGGCCCAAACATCATGTACGAAGCCGCCTCCCGGGGCAGCAGGGGGAAGAGGGGCGGGAGGCCCAGCATGCTCCTCTGGCTGTGGGCCTCCGCGATGAGGGCAGTGAGGGCAGCCAGCAGGTCCTGGTTGTTCAGCACTCCTGTGGCGTACTTGGTCAGGAGCTCCTGCCTCTTGGCCTCCGTGACGTAGCTGGAGAAGAGCAGGTCCCACACGGTCACCCTCCGGCCTTGGAACTCCCCAACGGGAAACTCGAAGGTCAGACTATCCACGGTTCTCTCCCTGACCCTCTCGATGGAGACCTCCGCCTCCCCGGCTTCTTTCAGGCTGTGGCGAGGAAGGCCGCTTCCGTGCCGGTGGTCTTTAGCCTTTTCTTCACAAAGTTTGGTTATGACCGCCGTGACAATGGTTTCCATTTGGTCAGCCGAGAGAATTCCGATCCTGTACAGCTTCAGGATTTCCTTCCTCTTCTTCTCTGGAAAGTACTTGGAGTGGAGCAATTTCCAGAGAGAGACCTTCTGCCCAGCTAATTCCCCCACAGGGACCTCCACCATTCTCGATTTCAAGACCTTGTCCTTCTTCTTCTGGTCCTCGTCACCACTGTCCTCCTCATCGTCGTCTTCCCCGTCCTCCTCGTCCTCCTCCTCCTCTTCCTCGTCCTCCCCTTCCTCCTCCCCTTCCCCCTCAAAGGATACGGTGGGCGGGCCAAGCGAGCCCCTGGCTGAAGCTTTTGCGCCAGTTCTGGGAGCTGTATTCTCCAGAGTAGAGAAGAGGTCATGCAGTGAAGCCAGGATGGTGAGCATGGAGGCCATCTCCTGCACGGTGAAGGCGCCTTCCCTGTACTTCCTCAGCAGCTCCTCCCCTTTGTCTCTCGTGATGTACTGAGAGGAGAGAAGGTCCCACACAGACATCTGCTGCCCCCGGAACTCTCCTGCAGGGATGGTGACCATCTTGGCCTTCAGCAAGTCATCGGCCTGCTGGGAGGCAGAAGAGCTAGAAGCTGCCGCAGCCGGCTTGCTCCCCGAGGGTTCCTGGCTCCGACACTTAATCCTTACCATGAACTTCTTCCTACTGGCCTCTACTTTCTCCAGGGTGCCCCTCACCGCTTCCACCATCTGCTTGGGGCTCAGCACCCCTGACCCGTAGAGCTCCAGCAGCTCCTGCCTCTTCTCACGGGAAAAATATTTGGAGAAGAGAAGATCCAGCACAGACATGTTTTGTCCTTTGAATTGGCCAGTGGTTACTGGGATCTGGATCAGCTTTAAGGATTGCTGCACTTGGCTGTCCTGGGACTCACCCTCACCCTTGTCCTCCTGGACCACACCCAACATTTTGGCCTTCTCTTCCTCCACTTTGGCCACAATGGCGGTAACCACCACTTCCACCTGGTCAACTGTGAGGATGCCAGTTGCGAACAGCCTCAGGAGTTCCTTCTTCTTCCCTTTAGGGATGTACTTGGAATGGAGGAGATCCCATACGGAGATCTTGTGTCCAGAGAACTCCCCAGCCGGCATCATGACCACCCTGGACTTCAGGATCTTTTCTATGATCTCCCTCTCGGAGCTGCCCTGGCTTCGGTCTCTCTCACGCAAAAGCATGGTGTGGATGGGCTTTGACTTGCTTTTTGTCTCTGCCTCGTCAATGGTGGAGGTGAGCACCTGCGTCATCTCTTGAAGGGTTATGGAGCCAGATTTGAATTGCTTCAGTAGCTCCTTCCGCTTATTCTGAAGGAGGTACCTGGAGAAGAGAAGGTCCCACAAAGAGACTTCCTGGCCTTGGAAAATCCCAACCTGGACCTTCACAGTGGCAGACTTTAAGGACTTTCGGGCGTTCTCCTCCAGGTGGACGCAACCCTTATCCATCACCTGAAACATCAGCAGCCCGGTGTCCGAGTCAAGGATGCAGCGGGGCAGGAGCTGCAGGTAGGTGAGGTTCTCACGGGCATTGGGGTCAAAGCACCTCTTGGTGTGGTTGGCGGGGTTGGCGATCAGGTGGAAAATCTCAGCATCCAGGTACCCCCACTTGTAGGCCACTTCCACGGGGAGGCGGTGGCTGTGCATGGGGTGGATGAGTCCCCCCGTGGCCACCTGGGCTTCCAGCAGGCGGATGCCGTGGTCCTTGATCAGGAGGCCTTTCCTCATGGCCTGGAAGAGGGAGATCTTGTTCCCCGAGAAGGGATCCGTGTAGCCCGTCACGGCTTTCTCGGCAATCAGGAGCGTGTTGAAGTGGTCCCGGTCCAGCAGCCCCGCGTTCTTGGCATCTCTCACCGAGAGCAGCCGGTTCTTGGCACAGTCCACGATGTAGCCAGAGGCGGCCTGGTGCTCCAGCAGGGCCAGGCCTGTCCCGTGCGTGAGGAGGCCCCTGTGCATGGCCTGCCGGATGCTCAGCTTCTCCCGGCCAGGCTCCTTCAGGATGCCCGCAATGACCTGATCCTCCCTGGGATCCATCAGGTTAGGAAAGGGCCAGTGGGCTTCTTCACGGACTTGCACAATGGGGGCTCCCTCTGGACACCCCGCGGCAGAACGCTTGTCTCCTGGCATCACTTGGACCTGGATGCAGATGTCACGCTGTCTCTGGGGACGGGCGAGGGCAGGCGGTGGCAGGGGGCTCTGTAGGGAGAGAAAAGGCCAACGGGCTTGGTCAAAGGCAGCTCAGCTCAGCCCCCCTCCCCCCACCGGGCCCCTGGGCAGCCTCACCAGGCCGGCCCGGCCGCCAGTGGGCACATCCTTCACCCAGAAGGTCAGCCAAAAGGTAATCACCCACCTGGCAGGGATTCTGGCCACATTTTTTCCCACCACCCTTTTGTGCCCCATGTCACAAAGCCACGGGCTCCTGGGAGCCTGGGTAGCAGGCACAGGGCCACTCCTGGAGCGTGGCCAAACAAGGCAACCCCTGGACCTGGGCAGCCGCTGTGGAAATGTGCCCCCTCCCAGGCGTAATGCCTCACTCCAGCCCTTCGCTGGCCGGGTTTTCCCAGCAACCCCCCGCCCCGTTTGGGGGGCTCCGTGGGGTGACCCTGCCTGCCCCACATACCTCAGCCATAGTAGGAGGATGGTACTCAGCTGCTTCTCTGTGTCAGGTTCTCCAGCAACTGGCCAACTGGGCAAAGGGCCCCTTGGCAAGAGGGCTCAGCCCAGGCGGGCAGGAAGCTGAGTGGGTGGTCAGGCATCCACCATCCCTTTTGCTCCCAGCGGGGAAGCTGTTTCCGCTGGGAGCTGTTTGTGCTGCCAGCTCATCCCTTCTTGTCATTGCTCTAATTGCTGCCTTGTGGGCCATGACTTACCCCGTTTGGCTCCCCTGGCACTCAAGTTGGCAACGGGCTGCTTTCCTTCTGAGCTCACTTCTCAAGGCAGCTAATTGGGATCCCAGCAGAGGAACAGCTGCCCTGAAAACACTGCAGGCTACAGAGGGCCCCATAGAGGCCATTCCCAACAACTCAACTCTGCACTTGCTTGCCTGTAAGCACGCACGCACACACACACACACACAAAAACACACACAAAAAAGCCAAGGCTTGCACCACCAGCAAGCAGCAGCAGCAGCAGCAGCAGCAGTCCTGTGTGCTTTCGCTTCTGGGGGGGCATTTCCTCAGCCTCCCCCTCAACTTTTGCAGGGCCACTGAGCCTCCCTATTAGGGAGTGAAGCCCCTACGGAGGGGCCCAACTCTGCCTCTGTGGAGGGGGCACTGCCCACAGGTGGTGGTGGGGCAACACAAGAGGGTTACAGCTACACGGTGCTGAGGGGGAGAGGTGGGGGGGGCTCCTGGACCAGCTGCCTCGGAAGGCGAAACCGGCCCATCCAGCAGTCTGTTTTGGGCGGCCCTTGATCCATGTTCCGGGGAGGTGCGAGCTCTCCAGCCTCAGGCTGGTTCCTCCACCTGGCAACCGGCCACGCGAGGAAGGCTGAACCTCAGCCCTGTAATGACGCGGAGCGCTTCCCTGCTGGCGGCGACGGTTGTTGTGGCTGAACCCCGGTCAATTATACTGGGGAAGCAAGCCGAGGAGCTGGATACTCCGGAGGGCAGTGAGGCACCCGGATTCCAGGCTGCAGCCCTAATTGCCACTCGGGGAGGGAGGCCGGCCGGGCAGGGTGCCGAGTCCCGGGGCAGAGGCGGCCTGACCCCATTGTGGGGTGGGGGGGCGGGCGGCGGCTGCTGCTGCAGAGGAAGTGACACAGCGGGAGTGCAGCGGGGCTCAGTTCAGGTGCTTCCTGACCCCTAATTGTCGAGTGGGGGGCGGGGAGCGGGGGCAGCCGGCGCCGGTGCCTTCCTTCCAAGGAGACCGGGGCAGTCCCTGCAGAGCTGTCAGGAGGGGCCGGCCAGCCTGGCCGTGACCCCTCCCCCCCCATGTGAAGAATCTGAAGAGACCCGGGCTCTCTCCGGCCAAGGGACCTTCTCTTTGGAGCGCCCCCGCCGCCCGTACTTCGGAAAAGCAAGGCGCCCTCCGTGGGGCGCGTTACACTCCGCGCAGAGAGGCCTGGGGTCCCAAGCCCGGCAAGGCGGCGTCCGGGTCTGGCCTCTGGCGGGAAGGCAACCGAGGACCCTGTCCCCAACACCTCGATCTCGAGCGGCATCTCAGCTCCCGTGGGGGCAGCAAGCGCGACCCCGGTAGCCTGAGCGCCTTTGCTGGCCGGGGCCGGCGCCAGACAAGGGGAAGGCGGAGGTTCCCGAGCGAGCGAGCGCGCCCCCCGCCCCCCGCCCCCGCCCCCCGCCTTACTTGCAAACGCTGCTACGAGGCTCCGGACGGCTGGTCTCTGCGCTCCTCCTGCTCTGCTCCTGCTCCGACGGCGGCTCGACGGCTCCCTGCCCAGCCGGCCCGGCCTCACTTTAAAAGCGCGCCCCATCCCAGCCCCGGGGTGATGCAGCGCCGGTCCGGCGGTCACGTGCCAAACCCTCCTCCCGCGTTCCTCCCTCCTCGCTGGGGAGCGCGGGCTGTCGGCCCGGCCGAGGGCCGCGGCTGCTGGGAGGCTGGGAGCTTCTGGACTCGGGCTGGCAGCCCGCGAGGTCCAGGCGACCCGGAGCTCATCCCGGCCTGCCTCCCTCCCTCCCTCCGCGGGGCGAGGGGGGACGCCGCAAAGGGTCCACCCCAGCGCCTTCGGAGCGATCTGCCACAGAAAGGAGGAACGGCGGGAGGCGGACGGGGTGGTGGTGGTCAGCTGTCCACTCCGGCCAGATCGGTAAAGCCTTTGGCTCAGTGGTACCCGATAAACTACTCCTAAAACTAAAATCTTATGGTATCTCTGGACAGCTGCACAACTGGATAGAAGCATTCCTGTCAAACAGACAACAAATGGTCAAAATTGGGAGCGTCCTATCAAATCCTGTACCTGTCAACAGTGGTGGCCCCCAAGGCAGTGTTCTAGGACCAACTCTCTTCATACTCTACATAGATGACCTCTGTGATCATATCAAGAGCAAAAATGTTCTCTTCGCTGATGATGTAAAGCTATTCAACACCACAGACAATACTGCTACCCTTCAAAAAGACCTTGACTGTGTATCAAAATGATCAACCAAAGGCAACTTCAAATCTCAACAAATAAATGCTCTGTCCTACATATTGGCAAAAAATAAATAAATAAGAAAATAAAATACAGGCTGAATAGTCAAGACCTCGTTGGTGATCCAAACTCTGTCAAGGATTTTGGAGTACTCATCTCAAAGGACCTTAGTGCTAGAGCCCACTGTAGCTACATAGCCAAAAAGGCGTTAAGAGTTGTTAACCTAGTCTTATGTAGCTTTTTCTCTGGTAACATCACACTACTAACTAGACCATACAAAACATTTGCTAGACCAATACTTGAATACAGCTCATCAGTCTGGAACCCACATTACGTATCTGATATTAACACAGTTGAGAAAGTCCAGAAATATTTCACAAGAAGAGTTCTCCACTCCTCTACTCGGTGCAGAATACCTTATGCCACCAGACTCAAAATTCTAGACATAGAAAACCTAGAACTACACCACCTTCAGTCAAATCTAAGAATAATATATAAAATAATACATTGCGATGCCCTACTTGTCAATGAATACTTCAGGTTCAATACAAGAGCAAACAATAGATACCAACTCAAGGTTAACCGCACCAAACTTGATTGCAGGAAATACGACTTCAGCAACAGTGGTCAATGTCTGGAATCCTCTACCTGACTCTGTGGTTTCTTCCCCAAACCCCAAACCCCAAAAACCTTAGTCTGTCTACTATTGACCTCCCCGCTTTCCTAAGAGGTCTGTAGGGGGCCTGCAGAAGCGCACCAACATGCCTACGGTCCCTGTCCTATTGTTTCTTTTATTTTTTTTATTTTTCTTATATGTATCCATGTATTCATAACTATGTTTTTACTTATACCTATTATCTTGTAAGCAATTGACAAATAAAAATAAATTTCAAATTAAAACAAAAGAAAAACTAAGCCGCGCCTTCCTCTTCCCCTCGCTGCTCCCCCGGGTGGGGGTGGGGGGTGGGGGGTGGGGAGAGAAAGGAGTGGGGGCGGGGTTTGGCCAATAAGCCAGGTGGTTCTTTGGATGTTCAGTCTGGGATGCCCCCAGGGACACAGATCCAAGTGGGCTCCTCTCCCTCCGCCTTCCGTTCTCAAGCCAGAGAAGATGTGTGAGGGTTTGGTCTTCTTGGGAAGGTGCGGGGGGGGGGGGGGGGGGAGGGGGGGGGGTCGCCCCTCCCCCCCCCACCCCCCCCCCCCCCCCCCGGCAAGTCTACCAGGCAGAGCCTAAGGGAGGGGGGGGTTCGCCCTACAAGAAGGGAGCCCGCCAGCTGGAAGCCCAAAGCAGGCAGAAGCAGCATTAAAACGGGGCGGGGAGGCTGGTGTAGGTCTCCCACCACCACAAACGCTCTCTTGAGGAAAGCTCACTCATCCCCTTCCTTGGCTTAAGGCGGAGCAACACTTTCCTTTCTTAAGCTTCATTTTATATAGAATTATCAGGTGGCAATTTTATTTTATTTTGCTTTACTTGGTGTGCAGTATGCCGACTGCAGAATCCCCGGATTCGTTCTTGTTTTCATGTGACGTAAACATCAGGTTTATTACTACTACTTATTTCTGCTCTTCAGTTCTGTGGGTCTTGGCCGTTTTCCTCATGGTGCCATTTTATGTATCTGACACTGCCAGACTGTCTCACTCTTCTTCCGATTGAACCCCAAGATCCTCCAGCCTGCCCTGCTAGGATGCTTCCTCATGTCCCCCCACCCTCTTTGCACCCTCCTCTGAATCTGAACAGACCCTGAATCTCTCAGTGTCTTGTGGGGATGAGAGCCGCAAAGATTTCTCTGCCTTGTTGCACTCCGAAATGGCGGCCCAGGGACCCCGTTTTTGGAAGACTGAGTTTCTCCTTGAGTTAGGAGAGATCAGGAGAAGACCCACGGGCTCTCGGGCACGTTATGCACAGCATCTCTCAGGTGAAGCCACTCACCTTGACTTCAGCTGTGCTGTGCTGTGGAGGTCCCTGGAGTGGGTCTCGCCCAATCACCTGGGCTGAATTTGAACAGGTTTCTCCTGAGGAAGCGGACAGGCTGACTGAGTGACCGTTTTCTGCCAATTCTCTGTTAGACCTTTGTCCCTCCTGCTGGTCAAGGTCTCCAGGGAGGTAGCATGTAGCCAGTTTGGGGGGGCTGCTTTTTGGTGGGGGAGGATGGTTCTGCCTGCCTTGAAGGAGATGGTGGTCCCCCCCCCAAAAAGAGGTCATCACTGCGTCTGGCAGCGTTGAGTAATTTTGTGCAGTCCCCAAACTTCCGGGGGGGGGGGGGCATTGGGAAGATGGTATTTCTTCAATCTTGAGTAACTCTGGGGAAAGGGGGCATTGTCTTGAACTTCATGTTGTACTAAGAGGGCACCGGCTGCCCTTGTGGAGGCAGGCCTGGGATGGGAAAGGACGCCCCCCCCCCAGCCCATCTCCTTGCCTTTCCACACCAGGGCTTGTGACATCCTTCTGGGCTGGCAGGGGTGTGTGTATGCTCTTCTTTTGTGGTCCTACTCCTTCCTCAAGGGTCTGTTCTGGGGACAGAGGGGGGGAGGTCCACCCTAGGTCCTTGCTGCCTGCTCCTCTCCATCCATCCTGCAACCATCTCTGGGCCCTGGAAAAACACCCCAGCAGCAACGCTTGGTCAATGGGGGCCCAATCTATCATGGGCATATGAATGATCCTGGATCCGGGTCAATGGATGACCTCACCCAGAGACTTCGTGGACATGTTGAGGAGGAGGGGTGAACCAGCTCCAGCCACAGGACACTTTCCTCTCCATGGTCCGTTGCGAAGGACACCGTGATCAATGGTGTAAAAAGCCCTTGTGAACCTCACCCAGAGGTGGGATTCAGCAGGTTCTGACCAGTTCTGGAGAACTGGGAGCAGAAATTTTGAGTAGTTCAGAGAACTGGCAAATACCACCCCTAACTGGCCCCACCAACCCCATCTATCCTCTGCCTCCCATTGAGTCCCAGCTGATTGTCTGGGTCTCCTTCGGTTGCCTTGCACAGGAGAACGGAGCTGGAAAGCAGGTCAGTGGGGTGGGGAGGGAAGAGGGATGTTGCAGTATATCCTTCCCCTGCCACGCCCACCAAGCCACGCCCACAGAACTGGAATTTTTTTTAAAAAAATACAATTTTATTTTTAGACAAACATACACAAACACAACATAAAAACATCAAGCCATCTTCCAGTTACGTACATACAGTGTGGTTGGTTACAATTTTTTGTGTGCATCATCTCTATAGTCCTCACTTACAATTACTTGTATATATTCTCATATTATCAATCAAATATTTCTAAATACATTATTATCATTGTTAATCAATCATTTGACTATACTATTATTCATTCATGTTATGCAAGATATTCCATATTTTTAAATTGATATATATTATAATAATTCATATTATTCTCCTGTCCATCCCATAATTATAATATAATAATACATCTTTATATATTCTATATAGTTCTATTCTCCTTATATTGTAAAATTCTAGATATTTCGTTACCGTATTTTATTTTCTAACCATTGATAAAATAAATCCCAAATCTTACAGAATTGTTTATCTTCTTGTTCTCTAATTTCAAATGTCAATTTACTCATTTCAGCACATTCCATTATTTTCTTAATAACTTCCTCCTGCGTTGGTATTTTCTCATTTTTCCAATTTTTAGCAAATACAATCCTAGCCACTGTTAATACATTTACAATCAAATATTTCAATTCCCTACTGTATATTTCAGGTAAAATTCCCAATAAAAATATCTCTGGTTTCAAGTCTATGTGTTTTTTTGTCATTTTTTCCAACCATGTGTGGATTTTAGTCCAATATCTTTTAGCGTCTGCGCATATCCACCACATATGGTAATATGAGCCAGGTATCTGATGACATTTCCAACATTTTTCAGATTTGTTCTTGAACATTCTCGCTATTCTCGTTAGGGGTAAGTGCTACCTGTAAAACATCTTACACAAGTTTTCTTTATATGCTGTTGACATTGTCATTTTATAATTTTGAGACCACAATTTTTGTCATTTCTCTAAGTCAATCCCATATCCAACATTTTTCCCCCAAGCAATATTGTTTCTTTAACTTGTTTTTCCTCTAGCTTAATTTCTAATAATATCCATACAATTTTTTAATCACCTTTTCATCAGTACCTGTTAAAATCTTATCTAAGTCAGTCAGTTTATCATAAAAAACCTTCTGTTTTGAAATCTTTATCATATCTAGAGCGTATTTGCACATATGCAAACCAATTTATCTTTATACCTTGTTCTTCTAGTTTTTGCATAGATTTAAGTTCACCCTTTTCATTCAATATTTCACCATATCTACAGGTGAAACTTGAAAAATTAGAATATCGAGCATAAGTTCATTTATTTCAGTAATGCAACTTAAAAGGTGAAACTAATATATGAGAAAGACTCATTACATGCAAAGCAAGATAGTTCAAGCTGTTATTTGTCATAATTGTGATGATTATGGCTTACAGCTTATGAAAACCCCAAATCCACAATCTCAGAAAATTAGAATATTACATGCAATCAATAAAACAAGGATTGTACATAGAACAATATCAGACCTCTGAAAAGTATAAGGATGCATATGTATTCAGTACTTGGTTTGGGGCAACTGACCAGTTCTGTTTTTCTTTTGCCCAGGTAAGATGCTTCTGATGTTGTTTGTTGTTCAGGAGCAGCTTGACAAGAGGAATATGACATTTGAAGCCCATGTCCAGGATCCGTCTGTGTGTGGTGGCTCTTGATGCACTGACTCAAGCCACAGTCCATTCCTTGTGAAAGCCCCCAACACTTTTTAAAAAAAAGTTTTTTATTTTTTTAAACAAACACCAGACAAAAAAATACATAAAAACATAAAACATCTTTCAATTACATACAGTGTGTTGACTGGTTGCAATTCTTTTGTGCTACGTGTCCATAGTCCTCCTTCACAAGTCACATAAATTCTCATATTTTCCATTTTTTCTATATATATATAAGTATTATTATCATTGTGGTTATCTATAAAATATATCATTTCCACACTTTTTTTTCTAACCATTGATAAAATAAATCCCATATCTTATAATATTGTTTTTCTTCTTGTTCTCTAATTTCAAATGTCAATTTACTCATTTCAGCACATTCCACTATTTTCTTAATAACTTCCTCCTGTGTTGGTATTTTCTCGTTTTTCCAATTCTTTGCAAATACATTTCTAGCTGCTTTTAGTACATTCACAATCAAATATATCAGTTCTCTACTGTATGTCTCTGGTACAATACCCAATAAAAATATCTTTAGTTTAAGATCAATATGACTTTTTGTCATTTTTTTCCAACCATGTGTGGATTGTAGTCCAACATTTTTTCGCCTCTGCGCGTGTCCACCACATATGGTAAAACGAGCCAGGTATCTGATGACATTTCCAACATTTTTCAGATTTGTTCTTGAACATTCTTGCTATTCTCGTTGGGGGAAGATGCCACCTGTAAAACATCTTACACAAGTTTTCTTTATATGCAGTTGACATTGTCATTTTATAACTTTGAGACCATAGTTTTTGCCATCTCTCTAAGTCAATCCCGTATCCAAAATTTTTCCCCCATGCAATCATTGTTTCTTTAACATGTTCTTCTTCTAATTTAACCTCTAATAAATATCCATATAATTTCTTAATCACCTTTTCATCAGTACCTGTTAAAATTTTATCTAAGGCAGTCAATTTATCATAAAAACCTTCTGTTTTGAGATCTTTATCATATCTAGAATGTATTTGCGCATATGAAAACCAATTCATCCTTATACCTCGTTGCTCCAGTTCTTGCATAGATTTAAGTTCACCCTTTTCATTCATAATTTCGCCATACCTAACTGTTTGTTCCATTTTATATATCACTGGATATGAAAACGTTTCTATAGTTGAAAGCCAGACTGGAATTTTCAAATAGTGTTGCCTTTTAATCTTCTCCCAATTGAATAATAAAGGCTCTCATATATAGTGCCTTCTAAAATATCCATGTGTTTTAGTTCCCTTGTACCATAGGAAAGCATGCCAACCCAACAACAAATCATATCCTTCAAGTGCCAATAATCTAGTATTTCTCAATGTAATCCATTCCTTGACCCACATCAGAGTTGTCGCTTGATAATATAACTCCCAGTTTGGCAGACCGAACCCACCTCTTATTCTAGCATCTTGTAATAAATAACTTTTAATTTTATTCTTGCTTTTTTCCCCTGCCGGATATATTTCAGCACGATTTTATTCAACTCATCAAAATACTCTTTCCCTAATCTAATTGGAATTGTCTGGAACAAATATAAAATTCTTGGTAAAATATTCATTTTAATTGTTGATATTCTCCCTATTAATGATAATTGTAAGTTTTCCCATTTTGCCAAGTCTGTCACAATCTGTTGCTTGAGTTTATTATAATTATTCTCTTTAAGTATGCCACATCCTGTTGTCAAATGTATTCCTGGGTATTTAACCTTATTTGTAACCTGGATTTCCAAGACTTCTGCCAATTCTTCCCTCTGTTTTACTAGCATATTCTTTGTCAGAATATTTGTTTTATCTTTATTTATTTTTAAACCAGCTACCCCTCCATATTCCTCTATCTTTTCTATCAAGCTAGTCACTTCTTTCGCTTCTCTTATATCTCTAGTTAGCACTTCTAATGTTAACACAAACAACAGAGGTGACAGTGGGCAACCTTGTCTTGTACCTTTCTTTATAACAATAGAATCTGTTAATTCCCCATTAATCATTACCTTTGCTGTTTGATCATGATATATAGCTTCTATGGCTTGAACAAATTCCTTACCAAAGCCCATCTGTTCCAATTGTAATAACATAAATCGCCAATTTACATTATCAAAGGCTTTCTGTGCATCTAAGAATATCAAGGCCATTTGTTTTTCAGGATGTGCCTCGTAGTATTCCAATGTGTCCAGGATAGTTCTCGTATTGTCTTTAATATGTCTCTTTGGTAGAAATCCATTTTGATCGGGGTGAATAAAATTATTTAAATATCGTTTGAGTCTTTCTGCCATTATTGAAGCAAAAATTTTATAGTCTGAGTTCAATAAGGAAATGGGTCGATAGTTCTTAATTAGTTGCGGGTCCGCTTCCTCCTTTGGCACAAGTGGAATATATGCTTCTGACCATGATTTATGTGTCCTCTTTTTTAACATAACTTCATTCGTAACTTCCAGAAGCAAAAGGTTCAACTGCTCCTGGAATGTCTTATAAAATTCAGCTGGCAATCCATCCGGGCCTGGTGCTTTTCCATTATTTTGTTTTTTAATTGCTTCCATTAGTTCCATCATCGTTATATTTCTTTCTAACATCATTTCAATATCTTTTGGTATCTGGGACAAATTCGCTTTCTGTAGATAATGTTTAATCTTCCCTTCCTCTATTATCTCTTGTTCATATAACTTCTGATAAAAGTCCTGTACAATTTTTTTCTTCTCTGTGTTTCCAAAGCAGGCTTGCCCTTGGTCATCTATCAATTGAGCTATTTTTCTTGATTCTTTCTCCTTTTTCAGTTTATAGGCTAACCATCTGCCTGATTTATTTGCATCTTCAAAATAGTTTTGCTTAGCATTTCTAATTTTCTGTGCTAGTTCCTCTTTTTCCATTAGTCCCATTTTGTGTTTAACTATGTCCATTTGTATTTTCACATCTTTTTTTAATGGTGATTTTTATAATTCTTTCTCAAGTCTCTTGTAATCATCCTCTAACTTTCTCAACACTTGTCTTTTCTTTTTGTTTCTTATCTTTGTATAGTCTATTATCAAACCCCTAGAGTAAGCCTTCATTGTATCCCACAAGTTTTGTATTGATGTATCTTCCATTCTATTCTCCTTGAAAAAGAAATCCAATTCTTTCTCCATTTTCTGTGTAAAGTCCTTTTTTTTTTTAATAATAAAGCATTATTTAAAGTCCATCTAGATCTTTTTCTTTGTCCTTTCCACTTAATTGTCATTGGATTGTGGTCTGCCCAGGTACCAGTTTCTATCTCAATTTCCTGTATGTTGGTAATCAATTCCGCTGACATCCATATCATATCTATTCTGGACCATGATGAGTGTCTCTTTGAATAAAAAGTATATTGTCTATTTTTAATATTTCTTTCTCTCCAAGGGTCCTTTAGGTTTAGTTCATCTGTCACTTTAAAAAAAGATTTTGGCAAGATCTTTCTGTTTTGTTTTATTGTTTTCTGTGTTTTATAGTTCATCTTCTCATTAATTATTCCATTAAAGTCCCCCAACATACATATATTGTCATATTCTAAATCAATTATTGTCCTGTGTAATTTTTTATAAAATCCTTCTTGATTGTCATTTGGAGCATAAATTGCAATTAAAAGTAATTTCACATTATCGTCTGTTATCTCCACCATCAAGACTCTTCCATCATTATCTGTGTAAATTTGTTTTGCTGGAATTGTATCTTTAATGTATCAGACTACTCCTCTTTTCTTAACTCGTGTCAGTGAAGTAAATATTTTCCCTAATTTTGGCTGCACCAGTAGTTGTTCATATTGTTTTTTAATGTGCATTTCTTGGAGGCAAGTTATATCAAATTCCAATTTTTCTAATTTATGAAATATTTTCCTTCTTTTAATAGCAGAATTGAGTCCATTTATATTAATTGTAATCATTTTTTTCTCTTCCATGTTTTATACTTTATAGGAGGGGTTAACAGCTCTGGATGATCTCACCTCTCATTGTTCTTTAAGTTCCCCATTGCCTCCTACAGCTCCTTGTTCTTTTTGAATCACTTCAAGGCACTTCTCTTGTAGTTTGAGTATTGCTTCTTGTCTTTCCCTCTCATCTTCCTTGTCTCTGAAATATTCTGCATAAAATAATTCTGCTTTCTCAATGGAATCAATTCTATGTCTTTGCTCTTGCCATGTAAACTGAAGGCCTTCTGGTATCAGCCATCTGTAGTTCACACCTTTCTTCAAAAGAATTTTAGTCAGGAATTGATATTCTCTTCTCATCTCTCTTATTTTTCTAGGTACTTTGTTTCAAGACCACAGTCTCCTTGCCTTTATATTTCAGTGTTTTCTATTTTGCTATCTGTAATATCTGCATTTTAATGGCCCTCTTCATAAATCTTATATGTAAATCTTCTCTTGGTAGTTTATTTCTCACTGCATGTCTTGTAAAGACTCAAAAAATTTCATCTACTCCATCCATCATTTTCTCTTTAGTTATTTCCAGTGCTTCTGCCAGAATTTCTATCATTATTTCTGCCAAGTTTTCTCCCTTTTCTTCCTCTATATTTTGAAATCTAAGACAGAATTCAGATCTATCTATTTCCCATCTCAGCATACTCTTATCCTGTTCAATCACGTTCAATCTGTTATCAATATCACCAATCTTCTTATCTCTTTGTTCCTCTCTTTCTTCAATTTTTTGGATTCTTTCTTCATACTTCATCATCATCTGGTGGATATTCTCAACTTTATCATCTGTTTCTTCTGTTCTTAACTTTATATCTTGAACTCCTTGCCAAATCATCTGTAAGGTCACCTCTTTCTCTTTTTCCTGCTGTGGCATCGTTGCTGTTGATCGTTGTCCTCCAGATGTCGAAGAAGCTGCAGTTAGTATTGAAGAACCAGTAATTGATGGTGTTCTACTCAATTTTACAAGGCAGAAGCAAAGAGAAAGAAGAAGTGAAAGTCCCCAACACTTTTGAATGGCCTTTTCCTGACAATCCTCTCCAGGCTGTGGTCATCCCTGCTGTTTGTGCACCTTTTTCTTCCACACTTTTCCCTTCCACATAACTCTGTATTAATGTGCTTTGATACAGCACGTTGGGAACATCCAACTTCTTTTGAAATTACCTTTTGAGGCTTTGCCTCCTTATGGAGGGTGTCAATGATGGTTTTCTGCACAACTGTCAGGTGAGCAGTCTTTCCCATGATTGTGATTCCTACTGAACCAAATTGAGAGACCATTTAAAGGCTCAGGAACCCTTTGTAGATGTTATGGTTTAATTAGCTGATTAGAGTGGGACACTAAATGCCTAGAATATTGAACCTTTTCACAATATTCTAATTTTCTGAGATTGTGGATTTGGGGTTTTCATGGGCTGTAAGCCATAATCATCTCAGTTATGACAAATCATGGCTTGGACTATCTTGCTTTGCATGTAATGAGTCTATCTCATATATTAGTTTCACCTTTTAAGTTGCATTACTGAAATAAATGAACTTTTGCATGATATTCTAATTTTTCAAGTTTCACCTGTAACTGTTTGTTCCTTTTTGTATGTTATAGGATAAGAAAATGCTTCAATAGTCAATAACCAGACAGGAATTTTCAAATAACATTGCTTTTTAGTCTTATCCCACTTTAGTAACAAAGCCTCACCTATATAATGTCTTCTAAAATATCCATGTGTTTTAGTTCCCTTGTACCATAGGAAGGCATGCCACCCCAACAATAAATCATGTCAACAATCTAGTATTTCTTAGTGTTATCCATTTCTTAACCCACATCAGGTTTGTAGCTTGATAGTATAACTCCCAATTAGGCAGGCCAAATCCTCCTCTTATTCTAGCTTCTTGCAACAATGTTAATTTTATTCTCACTTTCTTTCCCTGCCATATATACTTCAACACTATTTTATTTAAATCTTCAAAGTAGTCTTTCCCTAGCCTAATTGGAATTGTTTGAAACAGGTATAAAATTCTAGGTAATATATTCATCTTAATTGTTGATATTCTCCCTATTAATGATAATTGTAAATTTTCTCATTTTGCCAGATCTGTTGTAATCTGTTGTTTGAGTTTAATATAGTTATTCTTTTTGAGTGTGCTACATCTCACTGTCAAATGTATCCCCAAGTACTTAACTTTATTTGTGATCTGGATTTTCAAAACATCTGCCAATTCTTCCTTTTGTCTTAGTAACATATTCTTTGTCAAGATCTTCATTTTATCTTTGTTTATTTTCAGACCAGCTACTTTTCCATATGCCTCTATCTTTTCTATCAGTTTAAATGCTGTTTCTAATGGATTCTCTAAAATGAAAACCAGGTCATCTGCAAATGCTTGCAGTTTAAATTCTTCCTTTTTAATTTTCATTCCTTTTATATCTTTTTCTTCTCTGATATTTCTATTTAACACTTCTGTTAGGATATGTGCAGAGTAACCTTGTATAAAAAGGATATGCACACAGAAAACAGTTTATGAGAGCAGTTATGAAGAAATATACAGCTACACAGAGTTGAACAAGGTGTATTAATGTTTACTTGAAGAAATAGCACAGTCCAATAAACAGTCCATGTCATATACGTTTTTAACAGTCCAGAAATATCCAGTTATAAAGTCTTCTTACTGGTTCCATGTCTTTTACAGCAGACAAATATCAAACCACAATACAACAAATAACCTTCGATATCAACAGAATATCAAAATAAACAGGGTTAGTCAGTATCAGTCCGTAGTCAGTAAGTATCAGTTTTAAAAGAGATCATCAGTGAAAAAAGAGAAGAGAAAGAGAATTAAACCATGATCTATAGCGCCCTCTTATGGCAACTTGTAGCATAATTAACTAGCCAGAACACAGTATAATACATCATAGTATTTTTCCTTAAAGCTACAAACATATATATTTGTAGTTTATATATTGTCAACCCAATACGTTATTTACATATACATAACATTCTCCCCTTTGGGTTGGTCAATATATAATACATATGTCTTTAATTCAATTTTTTTTCACAATTAATAACTCATACAATTTCATAGAGATTAGAAGATTCTTTATCTAACTCTACATGCAATGCTTGTTTGAACTCTGTTATATTTACGTCTCTAATTGACCTTCTAGAAAACTCAGTACATGTTGTTTGTTTATTTTCTTCCTCTACCTCCCCTACCGAATCTTTTGCAGTTATCTTTTGCAGTTCATCTTTTACTGATTCATCAATGTTCCTATCATTTTTATGATCAGTGAGCAATGGAGTTTTTACAATAATACTATGTTTTTTGTTATTATATTCTTGTTTAAACTTTCACCAGCCAGCATGCTTCAGAAATTTAGCACTTGCACCCCAAGATATATTAGTAGTACCTGGCTCCCAAAATTTAAATAATCTATCATTAGCTCCATAACCTACAAAATACAATTTCTTAGCTCTATATTGTCCCTTTTGCCTTACTTGTGTGGGAATATGAACCCATGCCGGGGTTCCAAATGTATGCAAATAACTAAGATCTGGTTTTCTTCTATGCCAACAAGTAAATGGTAATTCACCAGTCATTACATTTATTACATTATTCAAAACATGGTTAGCACACATTATTGCCTCATCCCACAGTTGCTTTGATATACCAGAATCAGACATCATATTCCTAGCCATAACTTGTAAAGTTTGTCTTCTACATTCAATATATGAGCTATGTTGTAGTCTATAAGGATCATAATGCTCATGTTCAATTCCAGCTTTTCGTTTCAAATTTGTTATTAGTAAATTCAGTATCATTATTCATAATTAATCTAATAATTTTCTGTTTCTGTTTTCTTTCAGTAAATTTTAGCCAGTTTATAAAATACTGGTATGTTTCTTGCTTTGTTTTCATTATGTAACAGAAACCATATCTGGAAAAATGATCCATAATACTCAATATATATAACAGGCTCCACTTATACTAGGTTTTCTAGGTCCAATGATATCAGCAAACACAACCTCTAATGGTTTACTGGTTTTCAGTCCACTTACCATATTTTCAGAAATTACCTTGTTTTCCTTTTTATTACACATATTGCAATCTACATACTTTACACAAGGTTTTAAGTCTGTACCAGTAGACAATTCAACAGTTTTCTTGATCATTTTGAAATTTATATGTCCCATACATCTATGGAGTAGATTAATACATTCATCATGAGGATTCTTATTCTCATAAACTAAGTTAACATTACTTGATGGATCATCATTTATAATAAACAAACCATTTTCCAATCTTGCAGTAATACTTTTACCTTGTTTGTCTATTAAACATGTATCTCCCTTAAATGTTACTACAAATCCTGCTTTTTCCATTTCTCTTACAGATAGCAAATTAAACTTCATTCCAGGTACATATAACATTGGTAAACTTTCATGTATACATGAACAATATGCAGTACCTTCTCCATATGCCTTCATTTTCCACTCATTAGCTAATGATATTTGCTGTTCACTCTTTCTCATGTTAACAAATCTCTCTTTACTTTTAGTTATACACTGTGATTCTCCACTATCAACTACCCATATATCATGATATTGCTAAACTAACATTCTTATGAACTCTCTGTATATCATTCTGTTTCTTACCCTTTTTACAGTATCTGGCTATATGTCCTTTAGCCCCACAAGAAAAACATTTCCTAACAATATAGGCAGTTGAAGACAGTTTTTCTTCCTGTGGTTGTCTTTCTGTCAGTTGAATTCTATCTTGCATTCTTCTTGACTCTTCTAATAGTCTTCCAGTTATGCCAGTCAATGTAAGTTCATCTCTGTTTAAAACTTCCAGTGAAGACACATAATCATCATAAGTTTCATCCAAAGAAGAAAGAATAATGTAATGTAAACCTGATGCAACTCAGAAAAATCAGTTCTTTTTCTTGTAGCTCCTGAAAAGTCCTTTTCATGAACTCCAAATGAGCTAACATATCGCCACCTTTTATAAGATGAGCTCGAAACAGTTTACATGTAAGATATATGTGTGCACCCACACTATCTCGAACATAAATCTTCTTCAGAATGTCCCAACATCTAGCATCAGATTCTTGACCATGAATATGGACTAGCTGTGGATCACTCAGTGTCAGTCCAATAATACTAAGAGATGGTGAGAGCAGATAATTGGTGTGCAATCTAAGCAGTTTGGGATGGAAGGAGGAGGCTTTCTTTGAGTGGTGGGAAGAAGCTGCTTGTGATTGAAGACCACTGTTGGATGTGGCCTTCTCCCTTGGTATTTGCTCCTCCTGTAGCACATCTAGGAGTGCAGCCTGGAGAGAGTTTTTCTCTTCCCGGATGCAGTCTTCGCATTCTTTGTTCACCTCCTCGAAGCATTGAATGTGTTCTTGGAGCTCTGGGTCTTCCAGGTTCAACTGTATGTATTTGAGCTTACTTTCACTGTCTCTCCACCGTGTGAGATGCTCCTCTATCTCTTTCTGCATTAGTAGGAGGTTCTTGAGGGGCAACTTGCTTTTGGGGGTATTGCAGATCCTTACCAGCTCCATCCATGCATCTGCATGATGGAGATACTGCCTGTCCCAATCCTCTCTGAAGCATACCACCGCAGGTGAGGTAAACGTTCTATGCCATCTGAAGTCATAGGCTTTCTGAGGTATCACGGCTTCTCCAGAGGGTTGGACATCTAAAACTGGTTTTTGGGCAATAGGCTCCACGTGTACATCAAGGATGGGTGGAAGATTCGAGTCCTCTGGTACTGCAGGGACATCTGTCGTGGCTGAAGAAGTTGCCATGCTTAAAATTGATAAAGGGTGAATTTGGAAAATTTAGTGGTTTTCCGTGCAATTCCCTTTTTTTGTCCTAAGGGGCACTATGCGCAGGTAGCAGAAAGAATTGCTGCTGAATTTAATACTTGAGCACGTAGGTGGCGCTGCACAGTCTGGACGGTGCTATGTGCGTTGTGAAGTCTGAAGACTTGTGTTGAGGTATTCCCTGTTAAGAGAATGAGTGCACTTAGGGAAACGTAGTGGGAGTGATGTTGAATAACACACAACAAGCATACAGATACACTGAATAGTAAAATGTAGGTTTTACTTCCAGTAAACGGGTAAACAAAGTCCAACCAACAGTCCAAATCATACATGGTTAAAGCAGTAAGTATCAGTCCAGGGAAATCCAAAAACGAAGTCAAGTAGCATAAACAAAGTTCAGTAAATGGGGTTTGCTAACAGTTGCAAAAACTCACAGCAATCCAAGTAGAACGACGATCAGGCAATATGGCAAAACAGGAAATGCAAGAAGAAAGAAACCAGGTTTCTGGCTCCATCTTATGGCCATTGGAGGAACCTCAGCCAATCACAATTACAGCATTCTTTTAAAGATATCGTATTAAATGACTATCCTGGTTTATATATTGCCAACCCAACTGTTAGGTGACTATCATTCCTAACAACTTAGGGGCTAAACGCAGAAATTTGCCTGTTAGTGTTGCTTGCTGCACAAGGTGGCAGTAGAGGGTCTGGAAGATGCTGTTGCTATGACCCTGTTAGGTTTCAGTTAATCCTGGAACCTTGAATTAAATTGTTTAAATTTTCCACAATAGTTGCAAAAAGGGATTTTCATTTGCAAACACGTATTTGAAACTTCTGGGAAATTTCTCCTTGAGCACCAGATGCTGCTGTGGGCTGTTTTAAGACTCAGAAAATCTTACAGAGTCCTGCTGAAATTCCCTTTCTGGAGTGTAAGCATTAACAACTCAGCAGAGATGACGTAGAACTCAAGAAAGCTAGCTAGCAGGAAAGGGTCCCTCTCTGCTTAAGGGAAGAAAGGAAGTCAGTGTAGGTTTTTTAAGCTCTCTGGGATTGGCTTTGTGTCTTGGGAAGGAGGGAAATCTGCATTTGTATAGAGCTTTGAGACAAAGGCTCTCAGGGCAGGCCGTTTCTCTGTGGTGGCAAGGTATTTTTATGGCTGGCATCCGGTCATAGCAACTGTTGGTTGGAATGGCCAGGGAAAATGCAGACTTTCTCTCAGGAAGAAGAAGAGAGAAAAAAAGGGAAGCCAAACCTTTTTTAGCTGCAGTAAATACATTCAGTTCCTAGCTTTTAGCCCACAAAGGGAGATTGCCTTTGTACATTTGCATTAGAAAGGAGTTGGTAACTGAAGGAATCCAAAGACAAATGGAATGCTTGGCCCTTCCCGCTGCCTGCAGATGAGCTCCTTTTTAGATAATGTAACAGGAGACAGGCCCCTCTTTCACTGAAGAGAGAAGGGCGGGGGGGAGGGGTGTTTACTCCTGCCTGCCTTGATATGAAGACAAAGGAATCCAGCCTTAGGAAAGGAAGAAAAAAAAGGAAGTGTCTTTCCTTGTTTAAGGGATGAAGACAACAAGTTTGATTACTTCAAAGGAGAACAAGGCACAGAGGGAATCCGAATTAATCATCTGTTTACTGCAGAGACTCCAGATGCATCTACTTCTTTGGGGGCTTCAGGTCTTCAAATTAACCATCTTTTTACTGTTCTGTATTCTGTACAGTGGTAGATTTTGTCTTCTGTACAGATGCAGATAGATAAACTCCACAAAACATTCATACAAAGTCTTTATTATTGGTTCATCAGGCATTCTCATAACTCACATTTGTGATGAAGTTCTTCTTTAATGAACAATCCTTTGCATATCTGTCTTGGAGGTAAAAAGTTGGTTATCTCCTTATTCCTTTTCTCCCATCTCGTAGCAGTAGAAGTAGAACAGTTACCACAAGTCCGTGAGTTCAGACAAGAGTGAAGAAACCTCCCCCAACCCAACGAGGGTCAATTTAGTGACCAATCAGGATTACAGATGTGGTCATGTTGACATGGACTACATTTCCCAGGATACCTTAACTACATTTACCGTGATGCATTCCCTTAAGGGGACAGTTCACAATTGCTAACTATCCAATTCCCATACACTGGCTGGACAGCACAGTGCCTTTACAGGCCCTTCTAAGCGGATCACAGAGTCAGAATATTGCCCTCAACAATCTGGGTCCTCATTTTACCCACCTCGGAAGGAGGGAAGGCTGAGTCAACCTTGAGCCTGGTGAGATCTGATCTGCCAAATTGCAGGCAGCTGGCAGTCAGCAGAAGTAGCCTGCCGTGCTGCACTCTAACCACTGCGCCACCACGGCTCCCTAGAAGACCTCTGGGGTCCCTTCTAGTTCTGCTATTCTATTGCTCTATGTTCCAATTTACAGGACCCCGTTACCCTTGGGGTTCAGTCAGCAGCCGGAATCGCCATTGCACTTGACAACTGGATCCCTTAGCGATGGAAATCCCAGGTTGCCTTCATCACCCAAGGTTACCTGTGCAGTATTTCAACCCCAAGTTAGCCATGCCAGGTCAGCCATCTCTTCCACAATAAAACCGTGTCACAAAAAAGAGGCTTACACTTCTGATCACCACCATTGTCATAATTTGGAACAGTCGCCAAGCAACTGGCTGTAACATGAGGACTACCTGTACAGTGCTAGACACAAGCTGAAGGCAGGGGCAGGTCACTGGCATATCAATAGAGAGCAGCAACCCCCCCTTCCCGGTGTTACCTGGGTGGGAGGAAGCCCAAATCAGTGCCAGATGTCCACTCTACTTTCCCCAGCAGGGTCTGACCCAGATTCCCACCCCCTGGATGCTGGTGCTGCCCTCTCTCTCCACCTCACCCCACCCCACCCCCAAGCTAACCAATTCTGGGCAATATACAAACTTGAGACTCCCAGGTCTTGAGAAACGCCAGGTCTAGAAAGCAGCTGAGAGAAGGGGGATGAGCTGAGCTCAGTGGGACGAGGCCCCTGTTCCTGGCCTGGCTGGCCACAGTGGATGTCCAGTGCATTTATTTCTCACTCATCCTTGCACCCTCCTGGCAGGCCGGCTTGCAGTGCAGCAGTTCATTTTATTTTATATTTATTATTTATTTGTCAAGCATGTATTAGGTTACAAATATAAGTATAAACATGATTATTAATACATGAAATGTATAAGAATAAAAGGGAGCATTAGGACAGGGATGGTAGGCACGTTGGTGCTCTTATGCCTGCCCCTTATAGACCTCTTAGGAATGGGGTGAGGTCAACAGTAGACAGCCTGAGGTTAACGTTTTTGGGGTTTGGGGAAGAAACCACACAGTCAGGTAGAGTATACCAGGCATTGACCACTCTGTAATTGCTGAAGTCGTATTTCCTGCAATGGACTTTGGTGTGGTTTACCTTGAGTTTGTATCTATTGTGTGCCCCTGTATTGTTGAGGTTGAAGTTGAAGTAGTCGTTGACAGGTAGGATATTGCAATGGATAATTTTGTGTACTATGCTTAGGTCAGACTGAAGTTGGCATAGTTCTAAGTTGTCCAAGTGTAAAAATTCAAGTCTGGTGGCATAAGGTATTCTGTTGTGAGTAGAGGAGTGGGGGACTCTTCTGGTGAAATATCTCTGGACTCTCTCCGTTGTGTTAATGTGATATGCAATGTGGGTTCCAGACAGATGAGCTGTATTCCAGAATCGGTCTAGCAAATGTTTTGTATGCTCTAGTTAGTAGTACAATATTACCGAAGAAAAAGCTATGCAGGATTAGGTTAACAACTCTTAATGCCTTTTTGGCTATGTTGTTACAGTGAGCTCTAGCACTTAGATCATTACTCCAAGGTCCTTGACCGGGCAAGAGTCGTCTACAAGATCATGTCCATTCAGCTGGTATTTCATTTTCTGATGGATTTATTTTTTTGCCAATATGTAGGACAGAGCATTTGTTTGTTGAGATTTGAAGTTGCCACTTGTTTTGACCATGCTGACCCAGAGTCAAGGTCTTCTTGTAGGGTAGCAGTATTGGAAGTAGTGTTCCACAGCATGGACAATCCAGAGTGTTATGAAACCCCGAGGCTAAATGACGCCCATAAAACCACCCAGAGGGAACGATGCCCAGAGACTCCGCCGGCTCCCCCACCCTCGGGGCTGCCTAGAATTCCCCGGCCACCCTTTGGGCCTTTCGATCCCAACGTGCGCGGGGACAGCCGAGCGCCTTGGCCCGCCCCCGCATGTGAACTTTCCCGAAGGCGAAGAGCGGGAGGCACCCCCGGTCTTCTTCAGGGCACAGCTGGGTCTACTCGACCAGCGAGCATCGTGTCCTCGTGGGCGCTGACCCGCAAACCCTCCTGGCCGGCCGCTCCCGGAGCCTGCCTGAAATGCAACGACTGGCTGGAGCCTCGCGGGGCCCGGCGGAAAGCGCCCTCCCTGCAGCCGCCAGCTGCTTCTGGGCGGGCAGGGGCTGCTCCGGGGCTCACCCGTTACTTCGGAGGGTCCCGGGGCCACCTCAACTCCACCCCTTTCTCCCACCCTCCATCATGCCGTGGCTCTCTTGGTGGTGGAACCGGCCGGGTGGGGTGGGGGGCGGCGGTCGCCCCCGCCTTCCACCTCCAGGCCGAGCGTGGCGTTGGGTCGGCGGGGAGGCGTTGCTTCCCCAGCCGCGAGTCAGCAGCCCCAGCGCAGACCGGCTCGGTCCTGGGTCTCGCGGAGGGCGACGCTGTGCTTGGGCTGCCGCCTGCTGGTCGTGTCCGCCGCTCTCCGGCTTCCGTGACTCCCTGCCGGGGGCTGCTCTCTACGGGTGGTGGATTCAGTGTTCCGTTTCCCAGGAGGCCGCGGAGTCTGGGCTAGCTAACTTTAGAGCTGGGCTCTTCCCTACGGGCCGACCCCGCCGAAGCTCCTCGGATGCCCTTATCAGCCTCTGAGCATGTGCCAAGTGCTTGCACCCCATAGCCCCTTCTGAGATTTAGCCGTGGGGTCCCTGCTGCTGCATTCTGCCCATGACCCCACGGGTCACCCCTTTCTCGCTGCTTCCAGCGGAGGCTCCCTCCTCGTTTGAGAAGAGATGGCCTGCCTGGAACGCTCTCTGAGCTTCCTGCCTGAGCAGGGGTGGGCTAGAGGACCCCAAGGTCCCTTCAGAACCCCGTTATTCCCCAGGGCAATGCCAAAAAGGGGGCTGGCATTTGTGTCAGAGGGGCTGACCGAGCCCCAGTAGCCCCGCCTCCCTCCCTGGAAGTCTGAGCTGAGCAGAGGGGGGGCTGGGATCCCCCAGCTGAGCTAAGAGAGCAGCCTGGTGGGGGCTGCCATCTCTGGTCCAGGGGAGGATTCACCTCTGCAGCCCAGGGTGGGTGAGGGTAGCTGTGGCTTCCCAGGCCTCAGTTTCCCTGGATGCAAACAGGGCTTTAATTAGGGGACTGTGGGAGCTCCTCACTCTGCTTCCTCCCAGCCTGGTTTAATTATTTTAAGTGATTAATTAATAGGCCTGCTACAATACGGACTTTTAAAGATTTTTATACTCATTAAAGATTATTATTATATTATTTAAAGATTATTATATACTCATGTAAAGAGTAAGTATTGCACCTTCTGCAAATAAATTTAATATACTGATTTACTTGGCCAAGTGTACTGGATTTGACAAAATAAGGACTGTATCCTTTGCAAATGAAGAAATACAGAGCTCCTCTGTGAGGGTGACTATTTGTCTATCCCAATATTTTTATTTTTATTTATTTTATTTATTTTGTCAAGTGATTATAAGATAACAGGTATAAGCATGGCTATGAATACTTGAAATGGATACATATAAGAAAAATAAAAGAAACAATAGGACAGGGACTGTAGGCACGTTGGTGCGCTTATGCAGGCCCCCTACAGACCTCTTAGGAAAGGGGTGAGGTCAATAGTAGACAGTTTAAGGTTAAAAGTTTTTGGGGTTTGGGGAAGAAACCACAGAGTCAGGTAGAGGATTCCAGACATTGACCACTCTGTTGCTGAAGTCGTATTTCCTGCAATCAAGTTTGGTGCGATTAACCTTGAGTTTGTATCTATTGTGTGCTCTTGTGCTTGAAGCTGAAGTATTCATTGACAGGTAGGACATTGCAATGTATGATTTTATATACTTTACTTAGATCGGACCGAAGGTGGCGTAGTTCTAAGTTTTCTAGGTCTAGAATTTCAAGTCTGGTGGCATAAGGTATTCTGCAACGAGTAGAGGAGTGGAGAACTCTTCTTGTGAAATATTTCTGGACTTTCTCAACTGTGTTTATGTTTCATGGTTATGAATACATGAAATGGATACATATAAGAAAAATAAAAAGAAACAATAGGACGGGGACGATAGGCACGTTGGTGCGCTTATGCACACCCCCTACAGGCCTCTTAGGAATGGGGGGAGGTCAATAGTAGACAGTCTAAGGTAGGGGTAGTCAACCTTTTTATACCTACGGCCCACTCTTGTATCTCTGTTAGTAGTAAAGTTTTCTTTAACCGCCCACCAGTTCCACAGTAACAGTGATTTATAAAGTAGGGGACAAACCCCCTACCGCCCACCATGAAAGCTGGAACGCCCACTAGTGGGCGGTAGGGACCAGGTTGACTCCCACTGGTCTAAAGTTAAAGCTTTTGGAGTGGTAGCGTTGCTATTGCTGGTGCAAGCAGTCTTATAGATCTATACAGCAAAATATTTCAGGCGTATCACTTGAGCGGCTGATATTCAGAGAATCTGGCTTATAACTCTCATTCCTCCAGAATCCGTTTGGTCCCACATGTGCCAAAGGGAAGAGAAAATGGCCCTTTTGAGTGTTTTGCCTCTCTGCCCAAAGTGCCCCATGGTCTTCCTGTCATCCACGTGCCCCTCCCCCAACCCATTTAGACAGGGGGTGAACTTTGGTGAGTTCCCAGGGGATTCTGTAGTGGGTTGTTAGCCAAAGCCCCCCCCCCCCCGGCTGCCCCTCCCACTAAACCAGGTCCTTTGTTAATGCTCAGCCTGACCTGGCTTCTGTAGTTGGGTTCCACTTGATTGCACATTGCAAATGCAAAACCTATGGTAACAAAGCAAACAAAAAATAGGAAAAGACATGCAAAACAAACAGCAAAGTCCAATCGTTCCCTCCATTTCTCCCTTCCCCTCTTTCTTAACAAACTCCCCAGCTGTTGCCTCTCCAGGGGGGTTGATAGGTTGTGTTCATTCTCTCTGTCTGGACCTTGCATTGGCTCAGAAAAAACCCCCGCTCCTCATGCCTTAATTCTGGTTGATTGTTTTGAGGGGGATTCAGCGCATCCCTTCTTTGTAAAGTGCCTTGGGAGTTCTGATCCTGCCTTAAACACTCAAGCCGGCTGGGTGACTTTGGCCCAGCCCCCCCCCCCGCCCTCAGAGGGAAGTAGGAGGGAGAAGGAGGATTTACTACATTCACCAGCTTGAGTTATTTATAAAAATAATAACAGCAGGACATAAACAGACAAACAAACGCATAGAAGGGCTTGGCTAAAATCTTGACCAAAGCCACTTATCTCCTCTGGCTGATGCACTCTCAGAAGAAACCAGCCTCTCTCCAGGAGCAAAAATTTCCCCAAAGCATCTTGGAGAAGGAGGGCTCCTACTTGGTGGGTGTTAAACCTTTGAAGAAGCTGGGTGTTTCAGAGGAGGAAGAGGAGGAGGAGGAGGAGGAGGAGATGCCTGTAGCTCGGAGGAGAGCAAGCTTTGCATGTAGGTCAGAACGATTTGCTAAAGAACTTACGGAGACCCCAGAGACCCCAGAGACCCCAGAGGGAGGGGCTGCTGGCATGGGAGGACATGGCCAAGCTGCTCTCTCCTTATTAAATATGCTGTGGGCGGAGTTTAACCACTGGGGGTGTTAGAAATAAGAAAATTCAAAAATAAAATGTAGGTGAAGAGAATAGTATATTATAGCATTCAGAAGACAGTTGCTCTATAGACATTTGCTATCCTGATTTAATCCTGCTGTAAATATATTATCTAATGCATTTACAAACATTGCCCTAACTTTCTTTAATCAATTGAAGTTAGATTTTGTTTTTCAAAGCATCTGCTTAAATTTACCAGACTTTTACTTTGCATAGGTGAATATGTTAGAGATGCATATAATCATCATGTTCTAAGAAGATGTGCTGGATGTAACATTAATATGGAACAAGTGTGGTGTTAGGAATAGATATTTCTTTGTTCTCCGACCATTAGAAAGAGGCCCTGCTGAAGGGACATCCCTTAATGCCAAGACAGATAAGAAAAGGCCATGCTGGCAAAATGTGTGATGGGAGGCCATTGGGAGGTGTTGAAGGAGATGATGTGGTCTCCATAAGGCGTTTTGGATTAGACTCCATTTTGGAGTCTAAGTAGGGTTTAGGCTTTGTGTTTTAGGAGGCTGGGACTTCCTGCGCCCCAGAGGCAATGATCCACCACTGAAATGCATCAACCAGATAGAAAATACCCCCATACCTCCACCTGTTCCCCCCTTTAGCTAGTCTAGGGAACCAGCCTGGATCTGGCACAAATTCCAATGCAGTCAAAGCAACTTTAACACATTTTCTTTCTTTTTATTGCCAATAGAAACAGACCAGTTCCACTAACCGAGTTTCATGTAGCTAGCCAGTTGCAGCAGAATTAGAGTCGTAGCCAGATAAGCCCCCCCCCCTTTGCCCCTCCCCAGTCCTCTACTGGAGGATAGGATCCGCCCTGAACCTTCCCATCTCTGGGGCTGCCCAAGTGGTTCCCCAGCCCTGTCAGCAGCTCCGAGCAGGGGGGATCATTTTGTTCTCCTGCGCTTTCAAAGGTATCTAGGTCCTAGAAAACCAAAGTCCCAGGAATGCTGTGTGTGTGTGTGTGTGCGTGTGTGTGCGCGTGCAATGAGAGGGCTGAACAGCATTACCTGGCAACCTCAGGAAGAAATCCCACTGCCCACCCAGGCAGATGCAGCAGCAGAGGAGGGAGGGGCCAAAGGGATGGCAGCCAGAGAGGCTGCGCTTGGCGGGGGCGGGGGGGCAGAGGAGCCTAGGCTGATGCCCCCCTTGCTTACAGGTCACTGCCTGGGTCCTGCCTCTCTTTTCGGCGCCCAGTCCTTTTCTGGGTCTCTCGCTTCTCCTGCTGGCTTTCCGCCTCTTCCAGCAGGCCAGTGATTGTGCTTATCATGTCCTCGAGGGGTAAAGTCCCTGCCCGGTACAGTTCAAGGAGCTCCTGCCTGTTATCCTGAGGGACGTACTTAGAGAAGAGGAGATCCAGGACACACAGGCGCTGCCCCTTATATTCTCCCACCGTCACGGGGACCAGAGTGGTCCTCAAAGTCTTCTTCAATTGCAGATGCCGAGCCTGGGATGCACCGTCTTCTGCCACTGTGGAATCAGGGCTGCTGCTGGCCGACCAGTCCCCACTGGGCCTCTCTTTCCCCCCCTCTCCTGGGTGCATGATGTGGGTCACCGCAGATGCCATCTGATCAAGGGTGAGATCACCCAACCGATAGAGGTGCAGCAGCTCCTTCCTTTTCTCCTCGGAAATGTACTGAGAATGCAGCAGATCCCACAATGAAGCTTCTCTTCCATGGAACTCAGCAAAGGGGAAATTGACCAACCGAGACCTTAGAGCACTCGGTGAGGGAAATGGGCTTCCTGCCAAAGGCTCCTCAGAGGCTGAGGGAAAGGAAATGCCTCCCTGGGAAGACTCACAGAAGGCAGAAGCCCCCTCACTTGAGGTCCCCGTTGGTGGAAGCACAGGAGACACGACACAGGCAACCCCTGGGACCCTACCTGCCGCTCCTCGAGATTCGGGGAGACTCATTTCCTCACTGATCTTAGAGACACACCTGGAAAAGAAAGGATCCCAGACAGAGGTTTTCCGGTCCAGGATGTCACGGACAATGTCATTGATATTCTCCAACTCCAAGGCGTACTGAAAAAGGTCATATTGTGAAGGATGTTGATTTCCTGATTTCATTTCCTCTGTGTTATTGACAATGGCGGAGACCACGGTCTCCATCTGGTCAATGGTGAG
>NW_020769495.1:215241-233967 GCF_900518735.1 Pseudonaja textilis
CTGTGCACAGGATCGATGATGCCCCCCGTGGCAATCTGGGCTTCCAGAAGGCGGATCCCATGCTCTTTTAAGATTAATTCTTTTGTCATTGCTTGGAAGAGGGAAATACTTTTTCCTGTGTTTGGATCCGTGTAACCTGTTACGGCTTTCTCTGCACAGAGTAGTTTTTTCTGTATTTCTTCCCCTACTACACCAGCTTCAACTGCCTGACTTACAGAGAGCCTCTCATTTTTCAGTGGGTTCATGACAAAGCCCGTGGCAGCCTGTGCCTCCAGCAACACCAGGGCCGTGCCTGGCCTCAGAATGCCTTTCCGCATGGCCTGGTAGATGGTCATCTTCTCTGACTTGGAAGGGTCTGTCCTGGAGGGCACCAGCACGCCAGCAATGCAGCTGTTGCCTTCCAGGTACCTCTTCACCGAATCCCTCTTTGCTACATCTTGTGCTTTCTCTGTTCCTGCTTCCAAATTGTGCATAACTTCTTCATTAATGATGTCTGCCTTTAGTAGTTCAGAAGCTGTGACTTGCCTCCGTAGTCCTTGGAACCAAATGTCTTTTCTGTGGTCTTCTCTTTCCTCTATGATCTTCCGTATTTGCCTTGTGATACTCTGCAGAACTGTCCAGTTCCCCTCCTTATACTTTTTTATCATTTCTTTCTTCTTCTCTTCCGTAACGTAGTCCGAAGAAAGAAGTTCCCAAAGGGAAATTGGTTGTCCCCTGTATTTCCCAAGGCCTACTTTTATTTTGCAAGATGAGAGGACCTGCTTAGTTTGTTCATCCACAATGATATATTCCCTCTTCTCTCGTAACGGCAGCAGGTATGCACCTGTCTTTGCATCTTTGGTGCACCTGAGCAGGAGCTGAGTGTAGGTAATCCTTTCCTGGGTATTGGGATCTACAAATCCTTTGGGAAGAAGCCCCTCATCAGATAGTAGGAGGCAAGTTTCTTCATCCAAGTAGCCCCGTCTGCAAGCCACCTCCACAGGGAGGCGGTGACTGTGTATAGGGTCAATGATTCCACCTGTGGCCACCTGTGCCTCCAGCAGCCGGAGGGCATAGGCTTTCTCTACCAGGTTCCTTTTCATGGCTTGGAAAAGGGAGAGCTTGTCCCCTGTGGAGGGGTCAGTATATCCAGTAATGGCTTTCTCAGCAAGGAGGAGTGCCTTGTGAAACTCTTCCCCAACCAGCCCAAGAGAGATGGCCTGGTCAACTGAGGAGGGCTTCTTCTCCAGCAGATCGGTGAGGAGGCCTGTGGCAGCCTGGGCCTCTAGGAGTAGCAGAGTATGTTCTGGGGAGAGAAAGCCTCTCTTCATGGCCTCATAGGCAAGCAGCTTCAACCCCTGTCCGGCTACCAAGACACCTGCAATGCAGCCTGTCCCCTCCAGGTAGCGCTTCACGGCGTCCCTCTGGGCAAGCTGCTGCAGAGGAAGGGTCTTCTGGTGCAGTCTGTCCAAAGTTGCCTTGTCAATGATTTCTGCATTGAAGAGCTCTGCGGCAGACACCTCTTGCCCCCTCAGCCCCTTCAGCTTGAGCTTCTGGGCTGCCTGTTCTGTTTCCTCCACAATGGCGGTGATGGTTTTGCAGAGCTGTGGCAAAGTGACCTTCTCATCCTTATACTGCCTGACCAGATCTTTCCTCTTCTGTTCATGGATATATGGGGAGCAGAGGAGGCCCCACAGAGAGACTGCCTGGCCTTTATACCGGCCTACCTGTACGTGCATAGTCTGTGCTTTCAAAAATTCTTTTGTTGCCTCGTCAATGTAGAAATAGCTTTCCCCTTTTCTGACAACCTGCAGCATGTACAGCCCAGTTTCTGAATCTTGGGTGCAGCGTTCCAGAAGCTGAAGATAAGTGAGGTTCTCATGTGTATTGGGGTCGAAAAAGCCTTTGGTATCATCTGTGGGGTCCAGAAGGATGCGGTTCAGGTCTTCATCAAAGTAGCCTCGCTTATAGGCAACCTCCACGGGGATGCGGTGGCTGTGCACAGGGTCGATGATGCCCCCCGTGGCAATCTGTGCCTCCATCAGGCGGATGCCATGGCTCCTCACAATCAGCTCCTGATTCATGGCCTCAAAGAGAGAGATCTGCCCTTTGGTGTAGGGATCTGTGTATCCAGTGACGGCTTTTTCTGCACTCAGCAGCTTCTCATAAATTTCTTTTCCAATCAGCCCTGCTGCCATTGCTTCATCCACGGAGAGCTTCTTGTTCTTTACTGGGTCAATGAGGTACCCTGTGGCTGCCTGGGCCTCCAGCAAGACCAGAGCTGCCCCTGGTCTCAGCAGGCCTCGCCTCATGGCTTGGTAGAGGCTCATTTTCTCATGATCTGGTTCTATGAGGACCCCTGCAATGAAGTTGCACCCCTCCAGAAAGCGCTTGACGGACTCCATCTCACTGACTTCCTGGACAGTTGTCTTCCCCTGCTGGAGTTCGTCCAGGGTCATCTTGTCTATGAGCTGGGACTGGAAGAGGTCGCTGGCTGACACCTTCTTCCTTAGGCCTTTGAAAGTGAACCTCTGGCTTTGCTGCTCCGTCTCTTTGATGATCTTCTTGATGGATGATGCCATTTCATGAAGGAGCTCCTCATGCGCGTCTTTGTATCTCAGCACCAGCTCCCTCCGCTTGGCCTTCGGGATGTACTCCGAGTGGAGCAAGTCCCAGAGAGAAACTTCTTGTCCTTTAAACCTCCCGATGCTGATCGAGACGGAGAAAGAGTTTAGCACTTCCATGGCTTGCTGGTCTCCATAAAAAGCTGCCTCTTCAGTCAGTGGGAGAAGCCAGAGCCCCGACTCAGGGTCCTGGATGCACCTGTCTTTCAGCTGCTGGTAGGTCAGGCTCTCCTGGGTATTCGGGTCAAAGAAAACCTGGCTCTCCTTGCTGTCCTGAGAAAGAGCCCTCTGCATTTCTTCATCAATCAAGCCATGCTTGAAGGCCACTCGGAGGGGCAGGTGATGGCAATGAACAGGGTCGATGATTCCTCCAGTGGCCAGCTGGGCCTCGAGCATGGGGATGCCCACCCTGGCAGGGAGTAATTCCTTCCTGATAGCCTGGCACACCGAGAGTGGTTTCCCTGTGTAGGGGTCAGGGAAGCCGGTCACCGCCCTCTCGGCTTGCAGCAGCTCTTCCATCAGCTCTTCTCCCACGATGCCACTTTTGATGGCATCCTCCACACCAAACCGCCGATTAGACACTGGGTCCACGATGGAGCCGGTGGCTGCCTGGGTGCTGAGCAGCTGTGCCGCCATCCCTGGCAAGAGGAGCCTTTCCTGCATAGCTTGGTAAATGCCCATTTTTTCCTTGGAGGCCTGAACGAAAACTCCAGCAATGCTCCCTGTGCCCTGCAAGTACAGCTTGACGCTTTCCATCTCAGACACTTCGCTGGGTGATCTTTTGCCCTGGGCTAGCTCAGTGAACACCTTTTCTGAAAGGATGCCTGCATCCAGGAGCCAGACGGCTGGCACTGCTCCTCTCAGACCTTGGAAAGTGACCTGCGTCTTAGCTTTCATTTCTATGTCATTTATAAGCTGCTGGACAAGGCTGACCAGCTGGTGAAGGGAAACTGCTCCGGAGCTGTGCTTATCCAAAAAGTCTGACTTCTGCTCCTCAGTGAAGTAGCCGGAACTCAGCAGGTCCCAGAGAGAGACCCCCTTGTCCTCAATGAAGGTCTCCTTCAAGCACTGCTGGACTTGCTCTTCAGTGGAGCAAGCAGAAGCTGTTTGTGCCAGAGGCAAGAGCTGAATGCCCGAATGTGCCTCCTTCTGACACTGGTCCATCAACTGCCCATAGCTGACCCTCTCTTTCCTGTCCAGGGTGCTGAAAGCCTTGGAATCACTACTCGGGTTGGAAAGGGTTTTCCCAAACTCCTCATCCAGGTAGCCACTTTTCTGGGCAAATTCTATGGGGACATAGTGGCCGCTGTGTGGATCAATGACCCCCCCAGTAGCCAGCTGGGCATCCATCAACTGCCTGGCTTTCCTGTCTGGCAAAAGGCCTTTCTTCATTGCTTGGAAGAGGGAGATTATCTTGCCGGTGAAGGGGTCCCTGTAGCCAGTGACAGCTTCTTCAGCCTGCTGCAACACCTCATAAAGCTCAGGGCCAACCAGGCCTTTCTTCACTGCATCATCCAGGGAAAGTCTTTGGCTGCTCACTGGATCCACAAGGAACCCAGTGGCTGCTTGGGCCTCCAGCAAGGGCAAGGCAACTCCAGGCACCACCATGTTCCTTTTCATAGCTTCATAGAGGCTCAGTTTCTCATTGGAGGGTTGCAGCAGAATTCCCCCTATGCTTCCCATGCCATAGAGGTACCTTCGGACTGAATCCAGGTGCAGCACGTCCTCTGGGCTCACCACTCCATCTAGGATCTCCTCAAAGAGAGTCCGGTCAATGATGCCTCTCTCCAGCAGGTGGTAAGCACTGACCTTCCCTCGGAGAGCTGGGAACTGGATGCAAGCCCACTTCTTCATTTCCTCTTCAAGGGAGAGGCAGATCTGCTCCAGGGTGACCTTCTGAAGTCTGTAGTGGTTGAAGACTTCCTTTCTCTTTCCCTCACTGAAATACTCTGAGTTCAGCAGATCCCACAAGGAGACTCTCTGTCCTTGGAAGCGCCCGTGTTTGACAAAGAGCCAGGAGCTCCTGAAGGCCTGCTTGGTGGCATCATCCAGGGGTTGGTGCTTCCTGCTGTTGAGTGGCAGGAGGCAGAGGCCTGTGGTGAGTTCCACAATGCACTTCTCCTTTAACTGTAGGTAAGTTAGGTTCTCATGGGTGTTTGGATCAAAGAAGCCTTTGGTGTCATCCCTGGGATCTGACAGGATCAGGCTCATTTTCTTCTCAAAATAGCCCCGTTTGTAGGCCACTTCCACTGGGAGGCGGTGGCTATTGACAGGATCAATGATGCCTCCAGTGGCGATCTGGGCCTCCAGAAGGCGAATGGCATGTTCTGTCACGATGAGGTCTTTTTTCATTGCCTGGAAAAGGGAGATCTTGCTCCCAGTATAAGGATCCTTATAGCCAGTCACTGCTTTCTCAGCCGCCAGCAACTTGCTATACACATCTGGACCTATGATGTTGCCACGCAAGGCCTCATCCACAGAATATCTCTCATTCGCCACGGGGTCAATGATGTGTCCTGTGGCCGCCTGAGCCTCCAAGAGGATAAGTGCCGTCCCTGGGCGGAGGAAGCCCTTCCTCTTGGCTTCATAGATGCTCATTCTCTCCTGGGAGTCAGGCAGGAGCAGCCCACCAATGCTGCCAGTCCCTTCCAAGTACTTCTTCACTGTGGCCATGTTAATCACGTCTTTGACCAGGGTCTCTCCCTGCGTTAACTTCTCAAATAAGTCTCTGTTGATGATTTCAGAGCTCAGGAGCTGGGCAGGTGTCACCTTTTCCCTCAGGCCTTCAAAGGTGACCCGGGAGTCGGCAACGGTTTGTTCCACCATGAGACGGATTTTGTCAGCCAGCTGCTGAGGAGAAAGGAACCCGCAGGAGAATTGCTGCATAAGAGTTCTCCTCTGCTCTCCCGTCAGGTATTCTGAGAAGAGTAGCTTCCAGAGGGATATGGGCCTTCCCTTGAACCTACTGGAGGCCACCGACACCGTGGTGTTTTCCAGGGCCAGCTTTGTATTGTGGTCAATGAAGGTATGACTCCCCTCATGATCTCCAGCAAGAGGCAAGAGACAGAGCCCGGTATCTGGATCAGAGACGCCCCGCAAGAGCAGCTCCCCATAGGACAACTTCTCCTTTGAGTTGGGCTCAAAGAATCCACGGGCCTCGTCCGTAGGGTTGCACAGCAGCTTGTACGTCTCTTCATCCAAGTGGCCCCTCTGCAGGGCCATCTCTGTCGGAAGTCGGTGATAGGCGTGTGGATCAATGATGCCTCCCGTGGCGAGCTGGGCATCTAGCAGGAAAAGTCCTGGGTTCCTGGGCACCAGGTGTTTCTGCATGGCTTGAAACAAAGAGATGGTCTCCCCTGTGTAGGGGTCTTTGTATCCTGTGACTGCTCTCTCAGCTGAAGTCAATTTCCCAAACAGCTCCGGCCCAACAATTCCTGCCTGGATGGCCTCAGCCACAGTTAATTTTGTGTTCTTTACAGGGTCGATTAAATAGCCCGAGGCCACCTGAGCCTGCAACAGAATTTCAGCTGTGCCAGGAGGGAGGAGGTGCTCTACTAATGCTTGGTAAAGGCTCTTGCGTTCATTCGTTGGCAGGATGGCTACTCCAGCAATGCTGGTGATCTCCGACGTGGACTGTTGCACTGAGTCCATCTCTGCCACTTCCTGCACTGTCATCTCCCCCTTCTGGAGGGCTTCAAATGTGGTGGAGTCAATGACTCCAGAATCCATCAGCTCCCGGCTACACACAGCCCCTCTCAGTCCAGGGAAAGAGATCTTGAGAGGCAGCAAGAGCAGGCCTCTGGCTGGGTCTGCAACACATCTTCTCATCAGTTCTGTGTAGGTGACCCTCTGGTCAGTATTGGGATCCCTGAAGCCCTTGGCCTCCTCGTTCCCTGGATCAGAGAGGGAGTCGCTCACGTCCACGTCCAAATAGCCCCGTGCACAGGCCTCTTGCTGAGGGATGCGATGGCCAGAAACGGGCTCAATGACCCCTCCGGTGGCTATCTGGGCTTCCAGGAGATGCAAGCCCAGCTTTCTTCCAATCAGCTCTTTTTGGATGGCCTGGTAGAGGGAGATCTTCTCCCCTGTGTAGGGGTCAGGGAAACCTGTCACTGCCCGCTCTGCGCACAGCAGCTTCTCCTTCATTTCCAGCCCTGCCAATCCCACTGCCAGGGCCTCCACCACAGAGAGGAGACACTCACCCTTGGGGTCAATGATGCCCCCTGTGGCTGCCTGGGCTTCCAGCAGGGCCAGGGCAACATCCGGTTGGATCAGGTGGTCCTGGAGAGCTTGTGCCAGGCTCGTGGTCTTGCCAGAAGCCTCCACAAAGACTCCTGAGATGCTTCTGATGTTGGGGGTCGTTGAGCCACTTGGCTGTGAGGCTTCCATTACTGCCGCTGCCACTGCTGCCGCTGAGCCTCCTGCAATGGTCAGAGAGATCCTGCAGAGAGAGGAAAGGGAAGGCACCATGAGGGGAAACAAAGTCTCGGAGCTGTAGGCACAGTGCAAACAGAGAAGGTGTGTACACTAGTTGGGACAGCCTTGCTTTTCAGGGTGCTTTCTCAAAACTTCTTCTTATTAAGACGATCTTTCTTGATAATATTAGGAGTAGAAAGCTAGGAAAGTAACTTGAGGTTTTCTGAGTGTGAATATTCATTCTTACATCATCTATCACCTATGCATATGTATGACTGTGACCTTCTCCTCCTTTCCTGGAATGTATGACTACGGGGACAATCCTTCTGCCTGAAGGAGCCTCTCTCATTATGTTCTGGGGGGAATTCCTTCAGGGCACAGTTAATTAAATACATACTACGTTGAGGTATGATGATTAGTTTTTGGGGTCCTGCATTGGATTCCACAGAAACTGGTTTCAGAGGTGGGATTCACAGTCTTTGAGCTGTGACCAGGGACAACAGCTGGGGTGCTCATAGGGTGAGTGTGGTGAGATGGATCCCCTGCCCACTTCCACGGAAGGGCACCACTTAGGACGGTGTGTAAGGCCACAGCCTGTTTTGTCCAGGGGGGGCTTGTTGAATGCAAGGCTAATTCTCAGCTGCCCAGGCCCTGCTGCAGACTCAACTGAACAATGACCTGTCCAGAAAGCAAGGGACAACTCGGCTTGGGAGGGGCGAGTTTGAGCTTTCTGTGCTGAAAAATGGAGACTGAAGAACAGAGGCCCTCTTCAAACTCCCTTTTTCCTATTGTCTCAATGAATGACGTTGCCTAAACTGACCCTGGGCAGGAAGGGAAGAGGATGACGGGGTTCAGGCAGACTCTGATTGGTGAATGTATGTTTCCCAAATGAATAAATAAATCTGCTGTGGCCCAAGGCTGTGAGTGGGTCTGCTGCCCTGCAAAAAAGGGAGCACATGAAATTGAAAAGGATCATAAACAGCTGTTCCACCCAGGAGAAAAGAGAAACAGTCCCAGATGTGAATCCACAACAGTTGGTGCTCGGCTCTAGGCTCCAGGTGGAGACACCCATAACTGAGCGGAACTGTGGGAGATGGAGACCTGCCTCAGAGTGGTGCTTTCCCCCCCCCCCCACCGGCCCCCAGGCTTTTCCCACCCTCCCTGGAACAGATTCCTCCCTGCCTCGGTGGCTGCTGCTGGAGAGGGGAGCCATGTGGCAAAGGGCCAGTTGCTTCTCTGGCCAGGCTAGCACATGTTCAAGGCAACTCCAGGGAACATCCGGGGCCAGCCGGTGATCAGCTCCCTAGGTTTCTTGCTCTGCTTCACACACAATCGTAAGGCTGGAAGGGACTGTGGAAGTCTTCTAGTCCAACCCTCTGCCCAAGGCAGGAGTGCAAAGGTTGTTCTGTGGTCTCAGCCTCATTTCTCTGGGCTCTTTAGGAAATGCCAGTCTGGCAGAGGCCTTGGAGATATCCAAAGAGAAAACGATGGATGGAATGGACAAGGCGTTCCTAGTTTTACAAGATACGCAATGAGAAACGAAGTATCTAGAGAAGTCCATGTAAGACTTACTAAGAAAGCAATTAAAACACAAATACTGCAAAGTGCAAGAGATGAACCACTGAAATACAAAGGCAAGGAGATTACAGTCCTAAAACAAGTACCAAGAAAACTGAGAGAAATGAGAAGAGAGTATCAATTCCTGACAAAAAAAATAATTAAAAAGGGAGTGAACTATAGATGGTTGTTTCCTGATGGTCTTATATTTACCTGGCAAGAGCAAAGACATAGATTATATTCAATACAGAAAGCAGAATTATTCTATGGAGAATACTTCAGAGGAAATTTTCTGTCTTCTGCACAGTAGTGGATTTTTAAGCTGTGCAGATGCAGATAGATAAACTCAACAAGACATCCATAATGAAGTACGTTTATTGGTTCATCAGGTATCCTCATAACTCACATTTGTGATGAAGTTCTTCTCTAATGACCAATCCTTTGCATATCTGCCTAGTAGTATAAGATGGTTATCTCCTAACCCAACTCGTAGCAATAGAAAGCAACTGCCATGAGTTAGGGAGTTCAGGCAAAAGTGAGGAAAAACTCTCCCAACCCATCAAGGGTCAATTTAGTGACCAATCAGGATTACAGATGTGGTCAATGTGATATGGACTACATTTCTCAGGATACCTTAACTACATTTACCATGATGCATTCCCTTAAGGGGACAGCTCACAATTGCTACCTAACTATCCAATTTCCATACACTGGCTGGACAGCACACTCCCTGCTTGGAATTGTAAATTCCACTATTAAAAGAAGAAGAAAAAAACTATAAACTAAGATAAGCAGTAAACAGTAATACTATGAATAGCAGATAACAATATAACTAATATAACTATAATTTCTTTTTCAAGGAGAATAGAATGGAAGATACATCAATACAAAACTTGTGGGATACAATGAAGGCTTACTCTAGGGGTTTGATAATAGACTATACAAAGATAAGAAACAAAAAGAAAAGACAAGTGTTGAAAAGGTTAGAGGATGACTACAAGAGACTTGAGAAAGAATTACAAAAATCACGATTAAAAAAAGATGTGAAAATACAAATGGACATAGTTAAACACAAAATGGGACTAATGGAAAAAGAGGAACTAGCACAGAAAATTAGAAATGCTAAGCAAAACTATTTTGAAGATGCAAATAAATCAGGCAGATGGTTAGCATATAAACTGAAAAAGGAGAAAGAATCAAGAAAAATAGCTCAATTGATAGATGACCAAGGGCAAGCCTGCTTTGGAAACACAGAGAAGAAAAAAATTGTACAGGACTTTTATCGGAAGTTATATGAACAAGAGATAATAGAGGAAGGGAAGATTAAACATTATCTACAGAAAGCGAATTTGCCCCAGATACCAAAAGATATTGAAATGATGTTAGAAGGAAACATAACGATGATGGAACTAATGGAAGCAATTACAAAACAAAATAATGGAAAAGCACCAGGCCCGGACAGATTGCCAGCTGAATTTTATAAGACATTCCAGGAGCAGTTGAACCTTTTGCTTCTGGAAGTTACGAATGAAGTTATGTTTAAAAAGAGGACACATAAATCATGGTCAGAAGCATATATTCCACTTGTGCCAAAGGAGGAAGCGGACCCGCAACTAATTAAGAACTATCGACCCATTTCCTTATTGAACTCAGACTATAAAATTTTTGCTTCAATAATGGCAGAAAGACTCAAATGATATTTAAATAATTTTATTCACCCCGATCAAAATGGATTTCTACCAAAGAGACATATTAAAGACAATACAAGAACTATCCTGGACACATCGGAATACTACGAGGCACATCCTGAAAAACAAATGGCCTTGATATTCTTAGATGCACAGAAAGCCTTTGATAATGTAAATTGGCGATTTATGTTATTACAATTGGAACAGATGGGCTTTGGTAAGGAATTTATTCAAGCCATAGAAGCTATATATCATGATCAAACAGCAAAGGTAATGATTAATGGGGAATTAACAGATTCTATTGTTATAAAGAAAGGTACAAGACAAGGTTGCCCGCTGTCACCTCTGTTGTTTGTGTTAACATTAGAAGTGCTAACTAGAGATATAAGAGAAGCGAAAGAAGTGACTAGCTTGATAGAAAAGATAGAGGAATATGGAGGGGTAGCTGGTTTAAAAATAAATAAAGATAAAACAAATATTCTGACAAAGAATATGCTAGTAAAACAGAGGGAAGAATTGGCAGAAGTCTTGGAAATCCAGGTCACAAATAAGGTTAAATACCCGGGAATACATTTGACAACAAGATGTGGCACACTTAAAGAGAATAATTATAATAAGCTCAAGCAACAGATTGTGACAGACTTGGCAAAATGGGAAAACTTACAATTATCATTAATAGGGAGAATATCAACAATTAAAATGAATATTTTACCAAGAATTTTATATTTGTTCCTGACAATTACAATTAGATTAGGGAAAGAATATTTTGATGAGTTAAATAAAATCGTGCTGAAATATATCTGGCAGGGGAAAAAGGCAAGAATAAAATTAAAGATGTTGCAAGATGCTAGAATAAGAGGTGGGTTCGGTCTGCCAAATTGGGAGTTACATTATCAAGCAACAACTCTGATGTGGGTCAAGGAATGGATTACATTGAGAAATACTAGATTATTGGCACTTGAAGGATATGATTTGTTGTTGGGTTGGCATGTTTCCTATGGTACAAGGGAACTAAAACACATGGATATTTTAGAAGACACTATATGCGAGAGGCTTTATTATTAAATTGGGAGAAGATTAAAAGGCAACACTATTTGAAAATTTCAGTCTGGCTTTCAACTATAGAAGAGTTTTCATATCCAGTGATATATAAAATGGAACAAACAGTTAGGTATGGCGAAATTATGAATGAAAAGGGTGAACTTAAATCTATGCAAGAACTGGAGCAACGAGGTATAAGGATGAATTGGTTTTCATATGCGCAGATACATTCTAGATATGATAAAGATCTCAAAACAGAAGGTTTTTATGATAAATTGACTGCCTTAGATAAAATTTTAACAGGTACTGATGAAAAGGTGATTAAGAAATTATATGGATATTTATTAGAGGTTAAATTAGAAGAAGAACATGTTAAAGAAACAATGATTGCATGGGGGAAAAATTTTGGATAAGGGATTGACTTAGAGAGATGGCAAAAACTATGGTCTCAAAGTTATAAAATGACAATGTCAGCTGCATATAAAGAACATTTGTGTAAGACGTTTTACAGGTGGCATCTTCCCCCAACGAGAATAGCAAGAATGTTCAAGAACAAATCTGAAAAATGTCGGAAATGTCATCAGATACCTGGCTCATTTTACCATATGTGGTGGACACACGCAGAGGCAAAAAAATATTGGACTACAATCCACACATGGTTGGAAAAAAATGACAAAAAGTCATATTGATCTTAAACCAGATATATTTTTATTGGGTATTGTACCAGAGATATACAGTAGAGAACTGATATATTTGATTGTGAATGTACTAACAGCAGCTAGAAATGTATTTGCAAAGAATTGGAAAAATGAGAAAATACCAACACAGGAGGAAGTTATTAAGAAAATAGTGGAATGTGCTGAAATGAGTAAATTGACATTTGAAATTAGAGAACAAGAAGAAAAACAATATTATAAGATATGGGATTTATTTTATCAATGGTTAGAAAAAAAAGTGTGGAAATGATATATTTTATAGATAACCACAATGATAATAATACTTATATATATATAGAAAAAATGGAAAATATGAGAATTTATGTGACTTGTGAAGGAGGACTATGGACACATAGCACAAAAGGATTGCAACCAGTCAACACACTGTATGTAATTGAAAGATGGTTTTGTTTTTATGTATTGTTTTGTCTGGTGTTTGTTTAAAAAAATAAAAAATACTTATTTAAAAAAAAGATGATTATTATCAACTCAAACAACAGATTGCGACAGATTTGAAAAAATGGGGAAATCTACAATTATCTCTAATAGGGAGAATATCTACAATTAAGATGAATATATCAAGGTTTTTATATTTGTTTCAGATAATTCACCTTAAACTAGGGAAAGAATATTTCAAGGATTTAAATAAAGTAATACTGAAGTATAGGGCAGGGAAAGAAGGCAAGAATTAAAATTATTACAAGATGCTAGATCAAGAGGAGGTTTTGGTCTTCCCACTTGGGAATTACCAGATGATAATACTAATGTGGGTGAAAGAATGGATAGTCTTAAGGAATACTAGTTTGTTAACATTAGAAGGTCATGAGCTATTATTGGGATGGCACGCTTTTTTATGGTATAAGGAAAGTAAAACACATGGGTATTTTAGGAGACGTCATATTCATGATGCTCTATTATTAGTTTGAGAGAAGGTAAGGAAACAACATTACATGAAAATACCAGTCTGGTTCTCAACCGTAGGGGCATTTGCATATCCAGTTGTTTATAAAATGGAACAAACAGTAAGATATGGTGAAGTATTAAATAAAAAGGGCGAACTCAAATCTAAGCAAGAACTAGAGGAACAAGGAATAGAGATGAATTGGTATTCATATGTGCAAATACATTCTAGATACGATAAAGATCGTAGGACAGAAGGATTTTATAATGAACTAACTGAATTAGATGGAATTTTGACAGGTACTGATGAGAAGGTGATTAAAAAATTATATGGATATTTACTTGGAGTAAAATTAGAAGAGCAACAAAGTAAAAAAAACAATGATTTCCTGGGGGAAAAATTTTGGATATGGGATAGATTTAGAAAGATGGCAGAAACGATGGTCTCGAAACTATAAAATAACAATGTCAACAACATATAAAGAAAATTTGTATAAGATGTTTTATAGGTGACATCTTCCCCCAGCAAGAAGAGCAAGGATATTTAAGAACAAATCAGAGAAATGTTGGAAGTGTCATCAGATACCTGGACTAAAATTCATACATGGCTAGAAAAAATGACAAAATAGCATATAGACTTGAAACCAGAGATAATTTTTATGGGATATCTTACCTGAAAGATACAGTAAAGAATTGATATATTTGTTTGCAAATGTTTTAACAGCAGCTAGAATTGTATTTGCCAAAAATTAGAAAAGTGAAAAAAATTCCAATAGAAAAGGAGGTGATTAAGAAAATAATGGAATGTACGGAAATGAGTAAATTGACATTAGCAATTAGAGAGCAAGAAGATAAAGAATATTATAAAATCTGGGATATATTTTATCAATGGCTAGATAAGAAAATAAGGAAATAAAATACAATATAAATATAATAGTAATGACAAGATAAGGTAAAGATGTGTTATAATTGATTATAATGAAATGAATATTATTAAATATTAGGTCATGTAATATTTGAGATTTGCTCAAAAATAATGATGTGAATTTATAATTAAAGTGATAATGTGTTGATAACAATATAATAGAAGGGGGGAGGGGCTGAGGTCATGACGATACAGACGTGCGATCTTGAAGCTCCAAGATCGCCGTTGATATCTCTGCTGCTGGACAGTCCTTTTGGACCTAAACCATCCCATAGAGATGGTGAGAGAGAAGGGCACATCCTTTCAATCCCAGGGACATCACAAAGTCCCTGGTAGATCCAGGAGAAGCCCTTTTTTCCAGCGGCAGAGAGGCAGCCATTTCATGCTGAAATTGGGACAGGTCCGGAATGGAAGAAGAAAGCAGGAGATAAAAATGTCGGTTTGATGAGATACTCTTTAAATTCTATTATTTAAGAGAACACCCTAAGGGGATAAAAGAAAAAGTTAAAATCGAAGACAGAAGAGGATAAGCTATGAGATTAAGTCTCAAATCAACTTTAGTGTCTTTTTATTTTTTTTATTGCTGGATTTTTTACAAACGCCTTTCAATTTTAAACTGGACTGTTTTTTTCTTCTTCTTTTTATAATTACTTAATAATCCTTTTCAGGTGATAGATTTTCTTCCATTTTCTTTTTAGTGTTTTATTGTATAGTTTCCAATTAATTTTATTCTTTAAAGTACTTCTCATTTTTTTTATTTTGATTTGGATACAAGGAGGGAAGTGAAAGTAGAGGATAATTAACACTGCCATGTATAGAAGAAGGTATAGAAGAACCTGAAGAATTTTATTGTTGTTTTTTATTGTGACTGATCAGTCAAATTTTTCCTAACTAATTAGAATTAATTGGATTAAGGTGTACAAGAACCTGAAGAGGTTTTTTTTACTGCAACTTGGGATTATATTTGGCCTTTATATAAGTGTATTAAGGTGTAGAAGAACCTGAAGACCTTGTACCTCTCAGCTATTGTATAGTTTATCAATCGTTTGGAAATGAGTAGAAAGATAATGGCCACTGGCTCTTCCTCTTCTTCACCATCTGGAGGCAATGATCAATACAGATGATGTTGCAGCAGGAAAAGGAACATGAGAAAGAAAAAGAAGTGACATTGTAGATGATTATGCAAGGAATTCAAAAAATAGAAGTGAGAACAGAGAATATTGAAAAGAGAACATAGAATATTAAACAAAGAACAGAAAAAACAGATGAAAAAATTGAGAACTACCACCAAATGATGATGAAATATGCGGACAGATTTCAAAAAATTGAAGAAAAAGATGAATAAAGAGATAAGAAAATTGGAGATATTGACAACAGATTGAGCGTGGTTGAACAAGACAAGAGTGGAATGTTGGGATGGGAGATTGATAGATCAGAATTTTATCTCAGATTTCAAAATATAAAAAAAGAAAAGGGAGAAAATTTGGCAGAAATAATGATATAAATCCTGGCAGAAGCATTGGAGATAATCAAAGAAAAGATGATGGATAGAATAGATGAAGTGTTTCGAGTTTTTACAAGATATGCAGAGAGAAATAAGCTACCTAGAGAAGTCCATATAAGATTTACCAAGAAAGCAATTAAAATGCAAATACTACAGATGGCAAGAGAGAAAACATTGAAATGTAAAGACAAGGAGATTGGGGTCCTGAAACAAGCATCGAGAAGAGTGAGAGAAATGAGAAGAGAAAATCAATTCTTGACTAAAATACTACTTTAAAAAGGTGTTAATTACAGGTGGCTGATACCAGAAGGTCTCATGTTTACATGGCAAGAACAAAGGCACAGAATAGACTCAACTGAGAAAGCAGAATTATTCTATGCAAAATATTTCAGAGGGAAAGAGGAAGAGGTAGGAAGAGGAGAGGTATTCATTAGATTCCAAGAGGAAGAAGTGACTGAAAAAGAGGAAGGTGCAGTAGGAGGCAGAGTGGAACCCAGAGAACAACGAGAACCAAGATCTACCAGAGCAATAAATCCTTCTTATAAACTATAAACATGGAAGAGAAAAAACTGATTACAATCAACATAAATGGACTTAACTCTGCTGTTAAAAGAAGGAAAACATTTCATAAACTAGAGAAATTAAAATTTGATATAATCTGCCTACAAGAAGTACATATTAAAAAGCAACATGAACAAATACTGGTACAGCCAAAACTAGGGAAAATATTTACTCTGTTGACACGATGCAAGAAAAGAGGAGTTGTTTTTTTTAAAAAAAAATTTTTATTGGTTTTTAAGACAAACATAGACAAAAAAAACATAAAAACATCAAGCCATCTTTCATATATATATGCATACAGTGTGTTGGTTGGTTTACAAATTGTTTTGTGCTTCCATTTCATAGTCTTCAATTACAATTACATTGTATATATTCTCATGTTTTCAATCAAATATTAAATACATTAATATCATCATTAATCATTTGACCATACTTTTATTCATTCATGTTTTATGAAATAATCCATATTTTACTTAATTTGTTTTATGACAGTTCATATTATCATCTCAAGTCTATCCTACAATCATTTTGTAGATATAATAAGAAAAAAATACATCTTTATATATTTATTATTTTCTAAGAATCTACATATTTCATTACCATGTTTTATTGTCTAACCATTGACAGAATAGATCCCAAATTTTATAAAATTGTTTATCATCTTGTTCTCTGATTTCAAATGTCAATCTACTCATTTCAGCACATTCCAATATTTTCTTAATGATTTCCTCCTGCAGTGGTATTTTCTCATTTTTCCAGTTTTTGTCAAATACAATCCTAGCCGCTGTTAATACATTTACAATCAGATATTTCAATTCTTTACCATATATATCAGGTAAAATTCCCAATAAAAATATCTCTGGTTTCAAGTCTATATGGTTTTTTGTCATTTTTTCCAACCACGTGTGGATTTTAGTCCAATATTTTTTGGCATCCGCACAAGTCCACCACATATGGTAATATGAGCCAGGTATCTGATGACATTTCCAACATTTTTCAGATTTGTTCTTGAACATTCTTGCTATTCTTGCTAACCTGAATTTTCAATACATCTGCCAGTTCTTCCTTTTGTCTTGATAGCATATTCTGTGTCAAAATCTTTGTTTTATCTTTATTTATTTTCAAACCAGGCACCTTTCCATATACCTCTATCTTTTCTATCAATTTTGGTGCTGTTTCTAGTGGGTCTTCTAACATGAAAACCAGATCATCTGCAAATGCTTGCAACTTAAATTCTTCCTTTTTAATTTTCATCCCTTTTATATCCTTTTCTTCTCTAATATTTCTGTTTAACACTTCCAAGGTTAACACAAACAAGAAAGGTGATAATGGGCACCCATGTCTTGTTCCTTTTCTTATATCAATAGAGTCTGTCAGTTCTCCCTCTATCATTACCTTTGCTATTTGGTTATGATATATAGCTTCTATTGCTTGAATAATTTTTTTTACCAAAGCCCATCTGTTCCAGCTGTAATAACATGAATCGCCAATTCACATTATCAAATGCCTTTTGTGCATCTAAAAATATCAAAGCCATTTGTTTTTCAGGGTGTGCCTCGTAGTATTGTGTGCAAAGTGTCCAAGATTACTCTCATATTGTCTTTAATTTGTCTCTTGACAGAAATCCATTTTGATCAGGATGAATAAAATTATTTAAGTATTTTTTAAGTCTTTCTGCCAATATTGAAGCAAAAATTTTATAATCTGCATTTAGTAAGGAAATAGGTCTATAGTTCTTGATTTGTAATGGATCAGCCTCCTCTTTTGGGACAAGTGTAATATAAGCTTCTGACAATGATTTGGGTATCTTCTTCTTTAACATAACTTCATTCATAACTTCTAGCAATGGGAGGTTCAATTATTCTTGTAGTGTTTTATAAAATTCTGCTGGAAGTCCATCTGGGCCTGGTGCCTTTCCATTGTTTTGCTTCTTAAGTGCTTCAGTTATATTGCTTTCTAACATTGTTTCAATCTCTTTAGGCATCTGGGGTAGATTAGCATTCTGTAAGTACTGTTTAACTCTTTTCTCATCAATATTCTCTCGTGTGTATAGTTTCCCATAATAGTCTCATATAATTGCAATATTTGCGTTTTAATGGCTTTCTTTGTAAATCTGATGTGAACTTCTCTTGGTAGGCTATTTCTCATTGCATATCTTGTGAAGACTCAATAAACCTTGTCTATTCCATGCATCATCTTCTCTTTAGTTATTTCCAGAGCTTCAGCCAAAATTTCTATCATTATCTCAGGTAGGTTTTGTCCCTTTATGTTTTGGAATCTGAGATAAAATTCTGATCTGTCCATCTCCCATCTTTACATCCCACTTTTATCTTGTTCAACCACAGTTAATCTGCTATCAATATCTCCAATCTTCTTATCTCTTTGTTTATCTTCTTCTTCGATTTTTTGGAATCTCTCATCATACTTCATCATCATTTGTTCAATGTTCTCCACCTTTTCATCAGTTTTTCCTGTTCTTTGTTCAATGGTCTCTGTTCTCTTTTCAATATTCTCTGTTCTTATTTGTATATTTTGAATTCCTTGCATAATCATCTGCAGCATCACTTTTTCCTGTTCTTTTTCTTGCTGTAACATCGTCTGTATTGAGCGTTGTCCTCCAGATGGTGAAGAGGAAGAAGTAGAAGTTGAGGAACCAGGGGCTCCTACTCATTTCAGACAATTCAAAATCTTCACGTTCTTCTAGGCCTTAATCCACTTGTGAAATAACCAACTGTAATTCCAAGTAAAAATAGTGGGGAAAAAGAAGCATAATAATAATAATAATAATAATAATAATAATAATAATAATAATAAT
>NW_020769495.1:233977-322578 GCF_900518735.1 Pseudonaja textilis
ATAATAATAATAATAATAATAATAATAATAATAATAATAATAATAATGATGATAATGATAATAATAATAAACAAATTCTTCAGGTTCTTGTGTACCTTAATCCAATTGATTGGTTAGATAGCAGTAAAAACTCAAAAATGGAAGAAAAGACCATAAATACACACAAAAAAGAAAGAATTGTTAAATCCTGGAGAAGGTGGAAAAATAGAAAATAAAAACTAAAGAAGAGAAAAGAAAGGTTCTTCAGGTTCTTCAACACCTTAATCCAATTTAAAAGTCTCAAGTATAAAAGGGTGCATAAAAAAAAGAAAGCCACAAAAAACAACAACAATATGGAAGGCAAATAGAAAAAAAAATACAAGGGAGGGAGAGAGAAAAAAGAAAAGATACTACTCCCTTTAAAAAAGGAAAAAAGAAGGAAAACATTAATACTAAAATTTTCCCTTTAAAATAAAATGTAAACGTAAAAATTAGACTTCAAAAACAAAAAGACAAAAAGAAGTTCCAAAAGGCCAAAGATCCAAATAGCTATTACAAAAAGTAAGCTAGTAAGGAGGGGGTTTGTTAAAGTAAGAAATAGCCTAGCTTTAAAAAAGTAAATAAAGCACACTGCACCTTGTTTGGTTATCCAAGGCTTTTGATAAAATTTATAACTCTCTTCTCCAGAGTCTTATCACCTTTCTATAAACTTCAACACCAGACTCCAGCTATTGATAGAAACCCAGAAGAGCACCTGTAATAATACTCTCCCATGCTCTTCCCTCTATCTTATCAAACAGGCTCAAAGTCCTTGAAAAGAAGTCTCAGTTCTTTCTCAGCTTTGTCTGGTCTAGAAAAAAAAGAGATAGAATATTTCCAAGCCTCTAGTTGGCAGTGTTACAAAGTTTCTTCTGCTTTCACTTTCCCCCTCCTTTTCCAAACAAGATATAATAAAAAATAATTAAAAAGGGAAAAGGATATTTAAAAAGATGACTAGAAGGGAGTCTCTAGCCTAAAATATTATAAAGTCAAAAAGGAGAGAAAGAATAGGTGGAGAAAAAAAACACCAGTCCAGTTTCAAAATATAAAATCATGCATAGAAAATCCAGCAATGAGAAAAAAAAATAAAAAAATACTTTGACTTCCTGTTTAAAATCGCTGCTTAATCACTTCTGTCAAAACGTTTACAGATTCTTTCTTTTCCTTAGGGTGTCCTTTCAAATCTTAAAGTAAAGACAAAATTCTCACCAAACCGGCACACTTTCTCTTTCCGTTCTCTTTCGTTTCGGAGCTCTCCCAACTTCAGCAGCTTTTTGCCGCTGGCAAAAAGAGCTTCTCCTGGATCTACCAGGGACTTTGCGGTATCCCTGGGATTGACAGGATGTGCTCTTTGCATTCACCGTCTCTTCGGGATGGTTTAAATCCGTTTGGACCGTCCAGGAGTAAAGATATTGGCAGCGATCTCAGACCTCCAAGACCGCATGCCGTATCGTCGCGACACCAGCTCCGCCCTCCAAAAGAGGAGTAGTTTTATATATTAGAGATACAATTACTGTGGAACAAATTTATGCAGATGATAATGGAAGAATCTTGATGGTGGAAATAATGGACAATAATGTGAAAGTACTACTCATAGCATTTTACACTCCAAATGACAATAAACCATAATTTTATAGAAAACTACACAGAAAAATAATTGAATTAGAATATGATAATTATGCACAATGGGAAACTTCAGTGGAATAGAAAATAAGAAATTGGACTATAAAACACAAAAAACAGTAAAGCAAAGTCGAAAGACTGTTCCAAAATCCTTCTTTAAAATAACAGATGAAATAAATTTAAAAGACACCTGGAGAGAAAGAAATGCTAAAAATAAAAATAAAATAACTTTTTATTCAAATAGACACTCATCACGGTCTAGAATAGATATGATATGGATGTCAACAGAATTGATTTCTAATATACAGGAAATTGATACAGAACAAGTACTTGGGCAGACCACAATCCAGTGACAATTAAATGGAAAGGACAAAGGAGAAGATCTAGATGGACTTTAAATAATACTATATTAAAAGAAAAAGAATTTGTACAGAAAATGGAGAAAGAATTAGCTTTTTTCTTTAAAGAAAACAGAACAGAGGACACATCAATACAAAATCTTTGGGACACAATGAAGGCTTATGACAGAGGTTTGATAATAGATTATACAAGGAAAAGAAAAATGAAGAAAAGGCAAGCTTTAAAAACATTAGAGGATGATTATAAAAGACTTGAAAAAGAGTTACAGAAACTTCCACAAAAAAGGACATTAAAATAAAAATGGACACAATTAAACATAAAATGGGGCTAATGGAAAAGGAGGAATTAGCACAAAAAATTAGAGGTGCTAAACAGAATTACTTTGAAGATGCAAATAAACCAGGTAGATGGTTAGCATATAAATTGAAAAAAGAGAGAGAATCAAGAAAAATAATGCAATTGATAAATGATCAAGGGCAAATTTGCTATGGAAATAGAGAGAAGAAAAAAATTATACAGGATTATTATGGAAAATTGTATGAACAAGAGAATATAGAGGAGGAAAGAATTAAACAATACCTGGAAAAAGCGAATTTACCCCAGATATCTAAAGACACTGGAATGATGCTAGAAGGGAATATAACGATGATGGAGTTAACCGAAGCATTAAAAAAAAATAATAATGAAAAGGCACCAGGCCTGGATGAATTGCCAGCGGAATTTTATAAGACACTACAGGAATCATTGAATCTTCCATTGTTAGAAGTTATGAATGAAGTTATGCTAAAAATGAGGACACCTAAATCGTGGTGGGAAGCATATATTACACTTGTGCCAAAGGAGGATGCTGATCCACAACAAATTAAGAACTATACACCCAGCTCCCTGCTAAATTCAGACTATAAAATCTTTGCTTCAATAATGGCAGAAAGACTTAAAAGATATTTGAATAACTTTATTCATTCTGCTCAAAATGGGTTTCTGCCAAGGAAACAAATCAAAGACAACATGAGAATAATCCTGGACACTTTGGAATATTACGAGGCACATCTTGAAAAACAAATGGCTTTGATATTTTTAGATGCTCAGAAAGCCTTTGATAATGTGAATTAGTGATTTATGTTATTATAGTTGAAGCAGATGGGCTTTGGTAAGAAATGTATTTATGCCATAGAAGCTATATATCATAAATGGGGAATTGACAGATTGTATCGATATAAAGAAAGGGACAAGACAAGGCTGTCTGCTCTCACCTCTGTTCTTTGTGTTAACATTAGAAGTACTAAATAGAAATATTAGAGAAGAAAAAGATATAAAAGGAATGAAAATTAAAAAGGAAGAGTAAGCATTTGCAGATGACCTGGTTTTTATCTTAGAGGATCCATTAGAAACAGCACCTAAATTGATAGAAATGATAGAGGAATATGGAAAGGTAGCAGGTTTGAAAATAAATAAAGATAAAATGAAGATTTTGACAAAGAATATGTTAGCAAAATGAAAGGAAGAATTGGTGGAAGTTTTGAATTATTATAAACTCAAACAAAAGATCGTGACAGATTTGGCAAAACCCTAACCCATTACACAAGCCTGATGATGGCAGATGAGATTCTGCTGAAACGTCGCTACACCTTTAAAAGCACAACTATAAAGATGTGGGAAAATACCCGAACAAAGCTGAATACCATACATATAAATACACACACACACACACACACACACACACACACACACACACACACGATGGACATGAGAATTTACACAAATTATAAGTGAGGACTATGGAGATGAAGCACAAAAGACGTGTAACCAACTGACCCACTGTATGTAATTGGAAGATGGTTTTATGTTTTGTTTGTGTAGGTTTGTTTAAAAATAAAAATTCTTTATAAAAAGCAATATAATATAATAGACATAGTTGATATATGAATTATAATTTAAATGTAGAAGGGAAAGGCTGCTGATATTTTGCACAGAAGATGCGTACCAACCAACACACTGTACAATGGAAAGATGGTTTTATTTGTTGTTTCATGTTTGTGTTTGTTTTTGTCTGTTGTTTAAAAATAAAAGATTTGGGGGGGGGGGGCGGGGAATGCCAGTCCCGGTGCTCAGAGGTGTCCCTGGAAGGGATGGTGCCTCCTCCTCCCCTTTTGCTGGCAGAGCAGAGCCAGTGGGATCTGCACTGGGAAGCTGCCGCTCGGAGTGCCCTCCTTGTTTCCCAGCTCCTCCAGCAGAGGAAAGCAACTGGGGCCCCACAGCTGCCAAGGGCTTCGACCTTGCCTAGAGCCGTCCTCCCCCCGCCCCCAGCTTCCTGAGACGCTTGCCTGCTGGAGGAGGGGCGGCAGCATCAGCAAGGGCTTTCTCCTAGGTTTCATCCTGTCCTGTTGGGGCCAACCTGACCGGCTGCTGCCCACCCTCAAAGTCCTCCTGGAAAAGGGCAACCCCTCCCCAGAAATTCAGGACAAGCAAGCGCAGCCCAGGTGGGGAGAGGTAGGGCTGGGCAGCCGGATGGGGACACGGGCTGCTTCCTAGTCTTTCCCAGCCTGGTTGGGGGCTGAAGGCAAGCAACACCCCCCCCTCCCCGGTCCTTCTAGAAACAAAGGCGGGCAGGCAACTTTTCTGGGCTTACACAACAGAAAGCCTAGCCAAGCAAACTGCTGGGGTTCTCTGGGGACACCGGGGAACTCTGCAGGGTTGACATTCAGCCGGTTGTCTGAAGAGGGCCCAAAGGCCGGAGCTCGCCTGGGGCCGGAGCAACCCGTCCGTGCTGCAACGCCGGTTTTCAGCTCTCCGCTCCACGTCGTGGTTTTGATGAATCGGTCATGACCAGTTGGCCCTCAAATGGGCTTTCAGCTCCGGCCTCCCCCTCCCGCTACCGGGCGTCCAGGCCGGCGGAGACCTCGCCTCCCCTTAGGTGGTCCCCGAAGCCGCGAGCCAGACGGGGACGAGCGCCCGTGGGCAAGAGCCTGGGCGGGCGGGCGGCGCGCTCTTCCGAGAGCCCGAAGCGGCGCGACCTGTTGGGAGAAGCGCGAGGGCGCCTCCGCTCCGCCCGCCAGTCTCCTCGGTCGGCCACCCCCGCCGCGAAGGCAGCAGATGCTCCGGGCCCCCCCACCGCCCTCCCGCCCTCGCTCGGCGTATCCGAGGGGGAGCCGCGAAGGCTCTCCAGGACCGGACCGGGTTCCCCGGCCCCTCACGCTGCTCCGCTTCTTTCAGTGCCGTTGTAACTTCGAACTAAATTCGAAGGTCACTAAGTGGGCTGTTTTAAGTCAAGGACTACCTGTGTCAGAGGAACCTTTCCTCCTTGCCTGCCTGCCCTCCCTGTACGGGCTGGAGGGGCTGGGGTCGGAAAAGGGAAATGGTGGCCTGGATGAATCTCGGTGGGTTTTCCAGCCACCGCAGCTCCTTCCGCAACCCGAGGCAGGCGGCGCTCGGCGGCGCTTCCTCATCCAGTCGGAGAGGGGCGCCAAATGGGGAGGCCGGAGGTTCAGGGCCGTGTCCGCCGGTCTTCGGGACTTGATTAAGGGCTGCGGAAACCGGTAAGGAGAACCGGCAGATTGCAGGACAAGTCGGGGTGGCTAATCCTCTAGAAGAGAGACACAACGCTCAAAACCACCTGGATAGGCGTAGGTAAGCGCACCAACGTGCCTACCCTCCCTGTCCTATTGTTTCTTTTATTTTTCTTATATGTACCAATTTCATGTATTCATAACTATGTATATACTTATACTTATTATCTTGTAAGCAATTGACAAATCAAATAAATAAATAAATAAAAATAGATAGTGGTGGATCCGGATGGGGAGAGTTGGGCTGAAGCCTAGAGTTGGGTGGCCTAGAGGTGGAGCTCTCGCCTCACAGAATCGAGAGGCTGTGAATTCAATCCTAGGTAGATCTGCTCGAGCAGGGGGTTGGACTAGATGACCTCCAAGATCCCTTCCAACTCTGTTATTCTATGATTCTAAAAAACATTCAAAAATAAATCAAATCGACGGCAGACCAGCGTCCCATTTTTCCACTCTAGGGAACAAAACTGAAACCCGTTTGGGGGCTGGGCGAGAAACCTCTTTTGACTGAGAAGAAACCACACACCCTCCCGGGTGGGAGCGGAGGGCGAGGCCGCGAGCGGCGGGATGCGGCTGCAAACCAGTTTAGACTGCAGAAGCCCCGTTTACAAGACGTGACTGACCCACGGATGTGTTTTGGCCCCTCGCACCTTGGGGGGTTGCGTCCAATCCTAGGCACGATCCTTAAGAAGGCCTCGGGGAAACTGTGAAAAGTCCCAGGAAGGCCAGGCTGGTGGTCAGGAAGAAGGAGGAGGAGGAGGAGGAGGAGGGAACGGGGCTTGTTTGGCTTGCACCAAATCAGCCCCGCTTTCTGCCAGGTGGGCTGCACACCCCCCCCCAGCCCCATCACGCCTGCCAAGAAACAGCTCTCGCCCTGCCCAAAGAGGCGAGGCTCAGGGGGAGCGGGAAGCTTTCCCGGCGACGGGGTGGAGGTGGCGGAGACCGGGCGCGGAGTTGGGCGCGAGTAGACCGGAGGCCTGGATCCAGCTTGTACCGGGCACGAAGAAAGTATCCAGATGGGAGGGAAGGGACCGGCCTTCGGGACTGCTTGCAGCCCAGTCCCAGCCCTCTGCCGGCGCTCGGAGCGGCTGCGCCCAAGGCAACCCGGAGCTGCTCCCAGCCAGGTGGGTTTGCCTGACCCCGGCATGAACCAGGTCGGGGCGAAGAGCAGCCGCCTCTGCCAACGGCGCCAAAGCCCAGCACTCCTCCCTCCCTCCCCTCTGCCCCGGCTTACCTGAAGACCTTCAGCCAGGCAGGTGTGTCGCTGCGCCGCCGCCGCCGCTCCAGCAAAGTGTCCCGAGAGAAGCTAATTTTTCTCCTCCCTCTCTTGTCCCCGCCCCCTCACTTCCCCCCCCCCCCATGACACACCGGCCCATCCCTGGCTGCGCCAGGGGGAAGGGGGGGGGCTCTGACAGGTACCTGCCCAGGGTGTGCAAACCCTCCTACGCAGGGGCTTGGTACTGATGGGGGGGGGGGAGGATTCAAAGACTTCCCGGAGACAGCTCTTCCCCTCCACCCTATGCGGGGGTGTGTCCCAAAGGGCCCCTGTTCAATCGGCCCAAAGCAGCCCCAGAGGCCCAGCAGCATCCCTGCCTTCCTCTGGAGCTGAGGCCGGAGAACTCCCCTCTCCCCCCAAATGGCCTGATCCCCGTTGCCTCCCACCTGCTCCCCCTTGGTCCACAGGGGTCGGGGCACATCCTGGGGGGCAAAGCGGGCTGGAGGGCAGCTTGGAGGAACTTGTGGGCCTTCCCTCCTTATGGAACCGAATCCTTTCTCTTCACCAGCTGCTCCGTTTCCCCCACTGGGGGGACTGGGGGCATTCAGAGGGGGTCCCTTGAAGCTTTAAGTCAAGACGGTAAAAGGGCAGAGATGATCTCAAGGGGGCCTCTGGCTGGGTGGGGGAGGCTGCCCTGGAGCAAAGGGTCCGAAGGGGAAGAGGCAGCCCAGGAACCCAGCAGGCCAGGGAGTTTGGGTCTGTCCTGGGAGGGCATGCAAGGAGGAGGGGGGGGGGGTCCAGCAGCAGAGAGCCTGAGGAAAGGCGGAGGGGGACCTCCCTAGGAGCCCAGGTGGGTCCCTCAAGAGCCAGGCCACTTAACCAGGTCCCCTTCTTGCCTCTGGGGTGAGGAGACCGAGGGGATGCTGAGGGTGGGGTGGACCTTGAATTGGGTCAGTCAGCTTTTGCGCGGCTCTGCTGGATGAGACAGGCACAAGGACGTTGGGGGTACCTTGGTCTGGGGCACCTGGAATGGGTTAAACGGTTGCCTGGAAAGCTTCTTCATCAACAGTTTTGCAGCGGGTTTGGAATAAAATATCGAGGTTGGGGTTAACATATCCGTATGTCTAGCCTAGTCAATGGAAGAAAAGGGGAGGTTTTCAAATTGACCAGTTGACCAAGACAGAAGATGGGCTGACCCCTTAGTGGACCAAAATCACGGGTCAAAATTATTTTATCTGAGTTACATGTTGGAGCAAATCCAGCAGATGCATCAGATCCTGGATCTGGGAAGGAAGAGTCAGACCCAGAGGGTGGTCCAGGGAGACCGGAGACCCCCAGCTGGACCTGAGCAAAGCCTGGGGTGCAGAAAGGGCCAGGCGGCCTGGAGGGGGGTCTGCTTTAGGAAAACGCGGCTCCTTCGAGGGGCTCAATTGCTTCTGCTCGGCTTTGGCTAGAGCCCACCTCCAGCACGAAGGCCGGCAGGTCACAGAGGAGTTTGGGGAATAAGGAGCGCTTGGAAAGGAAGGACTGCAGAGAAAAGCGCTGGAGCAGGGGAGGGCAGGGGGGAAGAGCCGGGCCCCAGGCAGTGGGCCTCTGGGTGGCTGGGCCAGGGAAGATCTGCCCTTGGCTGAGGCTGTTGGGTCCCAGGCGCAGAAGAGCCACCCAGGCTGATTCGGCCCGTCCTGTCGCTCCACTCAGAGCTGGGAAGGGAGGAAGCTGCCTGTCTAGAATGGGCTGGGTTGCCCCTTGCAGGAGGGTTTCCAGATGTGGGGGGGGGTCCCTCTCTGGGATGGTTTCATGGATTCCTGCACTGGGCAGAGGTCGGACTAGCTGGCCTCTTAAGATCCCACCTAACTCCTGCATCCAAAGGGTTCTCTGGAAAGAAGGCTCTGTCTTTGAATCCTGGGGGGATCTGGGGAGGCCAAGCCGGGAGTCAGCCTGGACTGTGGACCCGGCGGCTCTCCTGGCTTGGTTTGTGTGAGGTGTAAGCCCCAGAGAGGGCCAGGCTGGCCCTGGGAAGGATGGACAGCTGAAAATCCAGAGTGGGGCTGGGCAGAGCAGGCCACAGCGGAGGAAGGGAGCCCTTCCTGGTCCCAGCTGAACCTGGCCAAGCCCCCCCCCCCGCCTGCCCCCATGGACTTCAGACGATGCTAGGGAAAGCAACGGCTGGGCTTTTCTTGGGCCAATCGAAGGGCTGGCCTTTGCGCCCACTTACGTTGCCACATCCAGCCTTGTAGCGACTTACCCACCACCGATCAGCCCTTGCAGGTGGGACCCCACGCACGAAGTGCCTGAAGGGAGGCTCAGCCAATCTCATGGCACGCATGTTGCACTCTGACGATAAAGGCAAGGATGATGCCAACCTCCCGGCCCCTGCGGCAGAGCAGAGATTCCCTGCATCCATCCCTGCACAGAGGACGGTCCTGGCCTGCTAATTGCACTGCTAACCTTCCCCGCCTCCCCGGTGATTCTTCCTCTTAGCACGGATCCGGATCCGGATCGGGGTGGGGTGGGGGTTGTGGCTTTCTGAAACCATGCAGCCCTTGCAGAAGCAAGGATCCTCCCCTGGGCGGCCTTCATGCCCTGCAGCTGGTAGGCAGAGAGGCCTGGGTGGTCCCAGGGCCAGGTAGGGGCCCCAGCAGGAAGGCCCCGGGCAATGCACAGGAGAGAAGGCTGCCCCAACACCCAATGCCCCGGGAGGCCAGCACTTGTGGACGTCTCAGCCCCGGTCCCCCTTCCCTGTCGCTTTGCCCTTCCAGGACACAAGACGTGCAGCCGGTCTGGCCCCTTGAGAAGGACGCCGGACATCTGGCCTCATGCGAAGAGAGGAGTCAGTCAGTGTGCCATGTGCAATTGCACTTACTCACTTCTTCAGAGTATTTGCCACCTGCCTTAGTCTGCAATGCCACTCTGGGTGGCCTACAATTAAAAATATTAATATTAAAACCTTGCCTACAAAGACAAGGAAGGAAAGGCGAGGTTGGTATGCAGGGGGCATCCTCCCTCGAAGTCTACCAGCGTCCTCTGCCAGAAAGAGACCCCCCACCCCCACCCCAAGCCAACCAGCTAAGAACCAGGCTAAGGCCCTTCCGGAAAGAGCCAAAGGCTGGGGGGGTGGGGGGGGGCACCAGAGGTTCCAAAGGGCAGAACGGGTTCTCCTTCCAGATCCTCCTGGCCCGGTGCTGCCCGGCTCCCATCCCAGACGGGAGTTGGCGGCCCGGACGGCGGGGGCGGGTGGCGGGGGTGCGGTGGCTTTCCCTCCCCCCCCCCCCGGGCCTTGCGTGCCAGCCAAACCGGCTGTGCTCCTGCCTCCGAGTGGGCTCTCCAGAGCCGGCACACGCCGCCGAAGGAATGAGGAGTGGTTGCGGGAAGGAATGTTGCAGCAGGCATGTCTGGCCCGCCTTCCTCGGGAGTCCCTGGGCCAGCACGGCTTTGTTCGCGTCCGGCTTCCCTCCGGAGCAGCCCCTTCCCCGCCTCTGGCCGCCCCTTCGAGCCCCGCCGCTGAAGCTCGGGAGGGGAGGAGCAGGTCCGCCGGCTGCCCTCCTCCCAGGCGCTGCAGCCGAAGGGCCCGGGGGAAGCCTCGGGGGAGCCGGCTCGGCACCGCAGAATCGCACCTGGCCGTGGGAACGGGGGAGGCGCAGCCGGGGCTCCAGGCGAGGGTGCGGCCCGTGCATAGAGGCCGCGCTGGTTCGACAGGCTGGGAGTCGCTCCGGCGGCGGCTCCGGCTCCGGCTCCGGCTCCCCTTGCAGCGCTCTCCCCGCTGCCCCAGAGCCACCTCCCCAAGGAGCAGCCGGGAAGGCCCTGAGCCGCCGGCCGAGCAGCCCGACGCACGGCACGGGGAGCGTCCCTGCACGGTTGGGGCCGAGCTGGGGGAAGTGGGGGGGTTTCCCTGGACTCCTTCCTGCCTCGGTGCTGGCGAAATCCCTCGGAGGAGGCCCGGAGAGAAGGGCCAGGCAGGCGGCAGCCCCATTCAGGGCAGCGGGAAAGGCCAAGCGGGCCTGGCTCCTCTTTCTTGTGCGGGCCGCGATCCGTTCGAGTTTGCAGGGGGCAGTTTGGATCGAGGTCCTCCAGGCAGAGTCAGAAAGTTGGCACCGGGCAGCCTTAGAAGCCCAACAGGCACAAGGTGCTCTTTTGGGCAGGAAAACCCAGAGGGAGGGTTCCACAGTGGAAGCTTCCCGGGGGAACTTGCTTGGCAACCAAAACCTGGACCATCAACTCCACCGTAACCGCTGTGGTCACCAAGTAGGAAATAACCCGCCAGGCTCACAAGGTGTCTTCCCATTTGACCCTCCAAAGAGGCCTGGGCCTTCTTGCTTCCACCTTCTCCTTAACGCTGCTGGTAAGAAGCCGGCTGGCAAGCAGGCAAATAATGGCCGCAGGACTCCAAATGATCCCTAAACAAGGCCGTCGGGAAGTGAGGACTTCTGCCCTGAAGGGCAGAGGGAAACTGGTAATAATGAAAGGGGGCTGTCTTGATGCGTCACCTGATCCAGTAGGGTGATCCCTGGCGGTACCCACAGAAGTCATCACTGCGCTCCACTCTTTATTCTGGGCAGCCCAACCGAGGAGCTTACAGCCCCCCCACCCCCCGCCCAATAAAGACTGTGAGGAGCAGCCGGGGATGATGGGTTGGGTAACCTGGAGGAAAGGAGAACACAGGCAGGGGGCCCTGATCGAGACTCCTAGGCCCTGCAGAGTGGCACAGCGGAGTGGCACAGCGGAGGTGGGCGGGATTGTCCCAGGAGACAAGACAAGACCCGACAGGCTTAAGCAGAGAGGAAATAGACTCCAGGTGTCACCCAGAATGCTTTAATGCTGACAAGTTTGCTGGAGGTGCCTGAAGAGAGGCTGTCGAACACTCCTAAACTGGGCACGGGTTGGGCTAGATGACCTCCAAAGTCCTTGGAAACCCTTCCCTTTGGCTATCCAGGCAGGAGAAGTGGGGAGGCTGAGCTCTTCTGCACCCCAACTTTGAGCCATGGGCTGCAGATCAAGATTTCACACACCCCGTCACCCGCTTCTGATGCAATGGGGTCGCGGCAGCATCAGCTTGAGAGGGGAGCAGTGGGAGGGGGGCTGCGGAGGAAGGTTCCAGGCTAACTGCCCCAGCCAAGGGCGCCGGCCTCCATTCCTGGCACAGGGGACGGGTGTGTGTGTGGTGTGTGTACCGGCCAGCCTCCTGCTTCCAATGGCTGGAGGGCTATGAGTTTTGGCCCCTTTCCCCCCTGGACAGACCAACTCCCCAAAGGGGGGCTTATTTAACGCTCAGGCTTCTCCAGCTGCGGTGGGAGGGGCTCTGAAGCAGGCCAGGCCACGCAGGGGCCCCTTGGGCTCTCTGCCCAGGCCCCAAAGCCCAACCCTTCCAGAGCTCTGACCCTTCGGAAGTCCGCTTGCAGCAGCGGGCAAAGGCACCCTTGGGGACCCGCTGCCCCACCTGCCCCAGGCCCGCCACCTGCTGCAGGCGCCCGCCCTCCTCCCAGACACCTCCGCTGCCGTCTTTGGCCCAGGGAGGGCCTTGGTCCCTGGGCTGCTGCTTGCCTTGTGAATCCCCCTCCTCCTCCTAAAGAGGCAGGCTCCAAGGACGGGCCCAGGTGGCTTTCGGAACACCCGGCCTGCAGCAGGTTCAGCCCCCTCCCCCCCTCCCAGGTAGCTGGCAGCCAGCCCATAGCAGGCTCTCTTGGGACAGAGGCCGGACCGTGGGTGCGCTGCCTGCAAGCGTGGAAGTCGGCCAACGGCTCGGCTGCTTCAGCCTCCTGCTGCCACTCCTCTGGGCTCGATCCTTCCGCGGGCCTTTCCAGCAGTCAGGAAGAGCTGGGCTCAGTTGACCCTGCAGGAAGCCCAGGGGGTCAGTCTGGGAGGGGGCTGGGCGTGCAGAGGGAGAGGATTGGGGCCAGAGGAGACCGCTGCAAGCTGGGTATCCTGAGTTGCCTCTCCCTCTTCTTGGGTGCCAGTGGCCCCCCTCCATCCTGCACAGTCGGCACCCTGGAAGAGAAGAGTCCGCCTCTGGAGAGGCTGCCCCCACCACGTGAATGGCGTTTGCGGGAAAAGCCTTGGCAAAGCCCAGAGGAGCAGCACGACGGAAGGGCCAGCAAAGGGGGGAGGGGTCAGCTGGGGCCCCGAGGCCAGAAGGCAGAGGAGCTCTGTGGCAGCACCAGTGGAGTGCTCCACCCCACCCCACCCCACCCCACCCCACCCCACCCAGCAACAGCAGCAACTCGACCAGGTCTTGGGGACAACGGATGGACAGCTCTGGGTGGACGAGGGGAAGCCGAGGGCTTGTGATTGAACATTACAAAATCTCCCTGCCAGCATCTGTCCGGGTGATGTTCTTGGCCAATAAAAGAGGCCCCTCAATCAGTGGAGGTTACCGGGCATCAACAGAGCCCCATTTAGGGTGCCCAGGAGAAGAAGCTAGAGGCCCCAAATGGGGGCAGATGAATGGCACACGACAAAGGGCTGGCAGAGGCGCCAGGCCAGGCCGGAGTTAGGAACTCCTCCAACTGCGGCCCTCTGCGCTTCCCAGGGAAAGCAGCCCTCTGCGGCCTATAGTGCAAAGTCTGGGCAATGGAAAGCCAGCCCCTCCCCAAATCAGCCCCGCCCCTTTGTTCCCAGCAAGACCAACAGAAAAGGGAGTGTCAACTGAGGTGAGGTTGAACTGCAAGACCTCTGCCCAGGGGCCCTCTGTGTTTTGGGGTGGGGGAGTTTTTCCTCTGAAGTGGCCCTGCACTGCCCCGGTCAGGGTGTGGCCCAGTCTAGCCTGGGCTCTGCGGATTCCTGGCAGTGTCCCATCCAAGCGCTGACCCCCTGCTTAGCCCTTGGAGGGTGGTTGCAGCCGCCTTCTCCATGGCAACCTAGAGACTGACAAACTCAGACGAAACCAGCTGAGGTTCGGCCGCCAAAGGCCGGGCTCCAAACATGTCAGCCGTTGTTCCTCAGGGCTCCCCACCTCCCTTTAGCTTGCAGCCCGTAAGATCCTTTTCAAGCAAGACCCCTTTCTGCAACCCCCCCCCCAAGGCCTGCTGAAATCCATTCTGCCTTGAGCTGGGCAACTGTGGTGTTTACAGTGGCACTGAAAGCGATTTAAACCTTTCATGAAGTCCAACATACCCATTTGACCCCCCCCTCACCCTGCCTTGCCAAGAGGCCCAAAGGCTGCGCTTGCAAGGGCCTCTGCTTCTAACGCCCTGCCTGGGATCGGCCTTCCAGCCCTTCCGGCCCACTTGGGGCAGAGGGACCGAGCGCCTCGTCCGCCAGCCATGGGACGCAGCAGCTGCTGAACAGGCAAAGACAATCCTGGGCTCCGTTCTGTGCAGCAGTAAAGCCTGCCGCTCACAGGGAGGGACTGGGCCCTCCAGTCCACCTGGTCAGACTCCCCCGCCAAGTTCTGGCCCCGGACTCAGAAAGGGCGGTGACACATCGACACGGACTCTGAGGAGCGCCCTCGAGGCTCTGGACACCAGGACGTCCCTGCCAAGGCAGTGCCCACCTCCAAGGAGCCCAGGGGCTAATGAGGCGCCTTTGCCTGCCCTGCCCATCGCCCTGTGGCTGCTGCTCTCCTCTCTCCAGGCCAAGCGGACAGCCACCTGTCTCAAGGGGGGGGGGCTCTGATGGGGGGGGGGCTTCACTGGCTTGACAGCCAACCTCCTGGCTCTCCTGCCCACCCAGCATTTTGGGTTTTGCCCTGCAGGCTGGACCTCCTCTTGGCTCACCCCTAAGTTTCCAGGGCCCTCAACGGCCAAGCGGTCTTCCAGCCAGTTCTCTGCCGCTGCCTGCCCCCTCCCCATCCAGAGCTTGGAGGAAGGGGCTGAAAGGGTTTCTCCCTCCCAGCACCGCTCTCCTGGGCCCCCTCCCACACCTCTGGCCAGAGGTTCCCCAGCCGGACTGCGTTAGGAGGGAGGGGCTCCCCCTTTGCCAGAGGCTCCCCCATCTCCCCTGGGAGTGAGCTCCCCCCCACTTGGGCTTCCTGAGAAAGGCGGGGCTGAGGGCAGACGCTCTTCCGCCAGGAACTCCCTGGCTTCCCGCCACGCTTCCCCCTCCCATTTCCCTGCCTGAATTTCCGCTTCCAGTGGCCTGAAGCCCGTTTGCTGCACACCCCATGCCCTCCCTACGTCCCCTAGAGGAATTCATTGGGGGGGGGAACAGTGACCACCCCCAGCCAGCCGCAGAGAAGGCTGAGCCCAGGAGGCCCCCCCCTGAGCAGTCTCTCCGAGGAGGGCAGCCGAGTGTGGCTGCTGGCTGCCCCTGTTAACGCAGCGTCCCTGGGCTCCCAGCACACACGCACACACACAGAGGCGGTCGGGGGTGTAGGCAGCCTGGTCTTTATTGGTCCTGGTGCTGCGTCAAGCCCAGGATTCTCCCTGGCTGCTGCCTGCAGAGGGAGGGGGCTCAGCCAGGGCAAGAGGCCTCTCATTCCAAAATCTGTCCCAGGTGCACCAGAGCTACACCCGAGGCCTCGGCCAGCTGAGCCGCCGGCTGGTGGGAGCACCAAAGGTGCCCCCCGAAGGGTGGTCCTGCTCCAAGAGAAGCTCAGCCGCGTTGCCAGGGAGGGCTGCGGAGGGTGGCTGTGGGGGGCAGGGGGTGGGATGCCTGTGGGGAAAAGGTGGGGCAGCCTGCTTAGCCTCCCAGGGCGGGGGCTGCCCAGTCTCTCCGCTGCTGCTTGCGGGGCCTGGAGGGGAAGGAGCTGCTCCAGCGGTCAGGGTGCAGGGACATCCCTGGGAACAGCTTCTCTTCTGGGGTGACCTTAGCCGAAGCAGAGAGAACATCCCACAAAACAGGCCCAGGCCTTCACCAGGGTCGAGCAGCCCGCCCGAGCAGGCTGCCAGGCTGCCAGTGCCCTATTAGACGGTGCAAGGGCTGGCCTGCCTCTCAGCTGGGATGCCTGCAGCCCCTCTGGCCACAGAGCCCGGTCCCACCCTCTCTCTCACCTGGGGGCTCAGCGCCAGGCCCAGCTGCTCCAGCGGCAAAGGCCGCCCCAGCCGGATGGCAGGAGGGGAGGCACCGATCCCCTGAGTGTGTCCGGCGCAGCACAGCCTGGAAGGAGAGGCCAGATGCTGGGTGGCCAGAGCCGCTTGGGGCCCATGTGCCGAACCAGGACTCTGCCCACCCGCTCTTCCCGCAACCGGCTCACCTTCCTCGGGACGGGGCTGCTGGGCGCCGAGGCGCTGCTGTACAGGCAGAGGCTGGGGGTGGAACAGCTGGGGGAGAGCATCTTGGAGGCGGGGGCAGATTGGCTGCCTGTCCCCTTCCGCCCCAGAAGCCCCGGGGAGAGGTATCTTTCATTGATCTTCAGGTTGGTCCTTCCCTTGACTGCAGGAGAGAAAGCCACCGAGGTGGGGAGGCAGCCGGGGACCCCTCCTGCTTGGCCTGCCTTGGGGGTTCGGGCCCCTGCGCAGCCCCTCTCACCTCTGCAGGGGTCGTTCTTCACCAGGAACTCATCCAGAGCCGTCCAGCCACCTCCGACTCGCACCATCAGGGTACTTCGCAGAATTCGGACCATGCGCAGCTGCTGGCACTCCCCAAGCTGGACAAGCAGCAGGAGGGGGGCATTTGACAGAGGCCAGTCTTGGGGTTCCCGTATGGGGAGAAGGCTCCCTCTCAGTCCCACCATCCTCAAGGCAGAGGCAGAGCCCCGTGGCATGGCTGCCCCACTCATGGGCCCCGAGGGCAGAGCTGGTGTGAGAAATGAGCGCCGGGAGAGGCCCGGGCAGGGTAGGCCAGGCCCTCTTCGGCCCCTTGGCCACTCAGGCTCCCCTGCCAGCACAGAGCACTCTGATCCCGGAAGCTGAGGTAGGTCCCTGGCTAAGCAGGAAGGGCCAAGAGACACCGGGTGCAGAGGGGATAGGGGGCGGCGAGGGCACAGGCTCACTCTGTAACGGGTGGCACCAATTTGCTCCACTTGGAAACACTTCACACAGTTGCACTCGGCCACTTGTCGCTTCACCTGGGTCACAAAAGAAAGGCCGGGGGAAGGAGTGCCCCCGATTCCTCCTACACACGCATGCGTTGGCAGGGGCCTAGACTCCAGCCCAGGCCGCCAGCCTCTCTTTCCGCTCTGGGGAAATTCAGTTGCCACAAGCCTGGAGGCCTTGCCTGCTCTCCCTCAGCAACCGCCGGAAGTCAGCCAGTGCTGAGCAGGTGCTGCTGCTGCTGCTGCTGCTGCTGAGCGGCCCTCAAGAGCCTCCCAGTGGGGCACCTGGTGGCCACTTGGCCGCCTGTGCCGACCTGAACTGCTGGCCTCCAATGAGAGAATCCAGCCAGGAGGCCAGCAGGAAGTAGCAAAAGGCGACCGTCTGAAGATTCCCCAGCCACGGCCGTGCCAGAAGTGCCCTCGTGAAGAAGCGTGAGCTCTGGCTTTATGGCTGCACCCCTTGGGCGATGGAAACCCCAGGCCCTTTCCACCTGGGACCTCCCCGCATCCCTCCTGCCATTAGTCCTCGTTCCTGGGCACCCCCCTCCCTCCTGCTTCTCCCCTGGCGCTCAGCTGCCTCTCCAAAGGGGTTGGCCCCGGACTCCCCCAGGCGGGCTGAAGAGCTCCCGTTCCCGTGCAGAGATCTGCGACTGCAGCCTCCTTGGGACGTCCCTTCTGCTCAGGTTCCCCTTTCAAAGGAAGCGCCTAAAGGCCCCCTGGGGACAGAACTGGGGAGACTCTGAAGCGGCAGTTTGGGGGTCAAAGTGCACAAGTGTGTGTGTGTGTGTGTGTTGGGGGCACCCTGGTTCCCCTACCTCCTCTTGGATGTGATCCACATTGGCTGCCCTTTGCAGGACGTCCCGGCTGGGGTGCAGAGCACGGATAAATTCATAATAATCAATGAAACCATCCCTGTTCACGTCAAAGATTTTGGCCACTGCTTTCATCTCCGGCAGGCTGGTGGGGAATTCTGGAGAGGAGAGAAAGGAGTGGAGGAGAGCACCCCACCACCCTGCATCCCCGGCAGAGGCAGAGGCAGAGGCAGAGGCAGGGGGCGGCCCTTGCAAGGGGCTCGGGCAGGAAACCTGGGCCGCTTGGCCTGTCCCAGCTCACATTTGTGGCACCCTGCAGGAAGGCAGCCCCGGAGCAGCACTCACTGGAGGCCAGGACACGCCCAATAAACTCCTGCTGGGTGAGGCGCCCATCGTGGCCCCGGTCAATGCTGTGAAAGATGTCCAGCACCCGGGACTTCCTGTGCCCGATCCACTGCAGGTACCGCTTGCGCCAGGCCGCAAAGTCGAAGCTGACCCTTTCTTCCAGCTGTGGGTGAAACGGAGAGGGCACGCCCGCAGCCTCGGGGGCCAGGCACCAGGACCCCCCGAGGACCCCCGAGGAAAGGCCACGGGCAAGGCAAGAAGCCCACGCCCTCCCTTGCTCCTCCTCCTCCTCCTGGCAGGCAGAGAGCAGAGGGAGCTGTCCCAGGAGGGGACTGGCACGGTCCCGCTGGAGGTAGCCAAAGGCAGCCCCGGCCTCCTGCCAGGCGCACGCGAGGGTGGCACCACCCACGGGGACTGTCCCTCCCTGCAGCTGCCCCACCACTCCAGGGCCGCTCTTCGCCCCCCGCACTTGGCTCTCCTCACCTCCGGATGGCGTTGCTGGGAGCGCTGGAGCCGACGCTGCCGGTCCTGAGCTGCCAGCCAGAGGCACTGCCAGCGGTGCACCAGTTGGGCTAGGAGTGGGCTCTGGGGCTCCAGGTCTTCCAGGGGCACGAGGGGGGGCTGGGGCAAAGCTCTGCTGGTGCCATGCCATCCTGCAAGGGGGTGAGGGAGGGTCCCACCTAAAACCTGGCGCTATTCGACAGCTGGCTGCCACTTGAGAGGAAGGGCAGGGGGCACATCAGGAACCAGAGCATTGCCCCCCAGGGGCCTGATTAGGGCATCCAGGCCGGGGAGGGCTGCGGGTGTAAGGGGAGCTGTGAGCTGGGTCTCAGCACAGGGCTGGCCTGCCCCCACCGTTTGGGTTGTATTCGTTTTATCTTTAATTCTCCCATTTGATAAAACTCTAAAGTCTTCACCCTCTCAGGCCGAGGAGGTTTCTGAAGGGTTCTGGCAGCTTAATTGCCCAAATAACGAGGCGCCCCCCTTTTCCTGAGCCTCCAGGGGGGACTTGCAAAGGGGCTCAGGATGAGGCTGCGGCCAGTCGCTCTGAATGGCCCACTTCCAGCTCAGAGCAAGGGCTGCGGGTGAACCAGGGATTGGTGGCACTGACCAGAAGACCACTGGCAGGAAGAAGCCGTCGCCCCCACTTGTGCCGCCCTTTCCTGCCTGCCGTTCTTGGCCGCCTTCTCCACCTCGGCCTGTTTGTGGCCCAACTCCTGCAGGAAGACCTGGGGGGGAGGGGGTCCCCTTCAGCCACTCAGAGCTCGGCAACCAGGGGCCGTTGCTGCAAGGCCAAGACCCCTCTTCAAGGCCACCCCACAGCGGGTTTTGATGGCACAACCCCCCGCGCAGGCACCCGCAGGCCCTGGGGCACACTCCCAGGGCCTCCCACCTTGGCTGAAATGCGCCACCAGGGCTGCAGCAACCTGGTCGCCAGGGGCTCCCTCAACTGCGTGGCAGAGGGCACTGCCCAGCAGACAGGCCTCCCCTGGCAGCTCCGCCAAGGAGCGAAGGGGGTGGCGGCTGCAGAGGGTCAGAGGGCCAGGGACAAGCAGGGGTCACTCACGCCTCAGCCAACCCCCTGCTAAGAGGCAGGAGAGGCAGGGGGGCTGAGCCCCGCCCAGCTCCCACTGGAGGCTACGACTGGCTGGGGCTGGCATGAAGGGAAAGGGGGCAGCCTGGTCACCTTACCATGTGCTGAATATGGAGCTCCTCCAGCTGCCTGGCATCCTCCGGGAGGGGCTCCTGATCCCGCAGGCTCAAGGCCTCTTCGGCAGCTGTGATCCAGTCGCTGAGCCTCTCCAGCACCTTCCGGTCCACAGCCAGGGAGGCCGCCTGGGCCTGCAGCCGCTGCTCCTGCTGCTGGACCCGGCTGCAGAGCTGTGGGAGGAGGAGGAGGGCAATGGGGGGGAGGAGAGGGGCACAGATGGTGAGGGAAGAGACGCCCTTCTCCCCACCCCACTGACCCAGTGGCCCCACTGGAGGCCGCCCACACAAAGCCCAGAGTGTCCACACACACCCTCCACTCTGCTCACCTGCTGGAAGCGGCTCTTGGCAAGGTCGACCCAGGAGTGGACGGTGCCCACCGCATCGGGGTGGCAGGCGCTCAGGATCTCCTCGCCCAGAGAGCTGATGCAGTCCAGCTCCAGCTGCTGGCATTGCACCCTCTGCTGCAGCTCCTGTTGGCGGTGGGCCAAGCCATCAGCACCCCCTGGGGCCAGTCCCCCCCCCTCCACGGAAGGCTCTGGCATGAGACTCTGCGAGAGGAGAGCAGCAGGGCCTCCCCACCCCCCACCCCCTGACCTCGAGCTGGCTCCGGCCCTCGGTCAGGGCCTCCTCCTCCTCCGGGGGTGCCCCATCCACGACCGACTTCTCCAGGCCAGAGAGACGGCTCAGGAAGGTGCACAGCAGGCGGTGGAACTCCTCTGCCTGCAGGAGAAAAGGATGCCTGCCTCACGGGGCTGCCATTCTGGGGGGCAGAATATGGGTGCTCTTGGCATCCAGAAGCACTCTGGAAGGCGCCCGGCTTCAGGAGGGGAACCGGGCAAGCCGCCTGCCCGTCCCGTGTCCCAGCGCAGGTCCTGCCTTCCACCCAGCTGTCCTCCTCCCACCGCTGCCCTCTGGCCTGTCCACATGCCTGCCTCAGGGCCCCCTCCAGCCGGGTCTGCTGGGAGACGGAGAGCCGGCCGACGTGTTCCCAGCGCTCTTCTAGCTCCTCCATCTGGCTCTGCAGCCACCGGGTGTCCACGCTGCTCCCACCTCGTGCCAACTCCTGTGCAGAGCACCTCAGCGTCCTGAGAGACACCGCCCGCTGGCCCAGCTCTGCCTGGAAGGCCTGCTGGGGCCGAGAGGAGGCCTCACTGCTGGGCGCCCAGGCGGGGCAGCCGTCCCGCCCCTTCCTCCTCTCCACCAGGGGCTTCTGTGGGCACGCCAAGCCCATCTCGCCCGGACCCTCCACCAGTGGCGTTGCAAACAGCTCCTCCTGGCCCCGCCTCCTGGCTCGGGCAGTGGCACTCTCCCGCACCTTGTGCTGCTCCATCAGCGTGCCCACCAGGTCTCTGTCCCCAGCCACAGGGGTCTCCTCGGCCAGCTGGGGCTCGACCCAACAGAGCCAGTCCAGGAGGCTCTGAAGGGCGTCGCTGAAGCAGCCAGAGGACAGCAGGAGCTCCTCCAGCTTCTGTTGCCTGAAAAGGGTTGGCAGCAGTGAGGGGGTGACGAGGCCTCTGTGCCCCCTTCTCCAGGGTGAAGTGCCAGGCCCCCCCAAGTGGGAGCTCCTTGCAGCAGCCGCCACTCAGGGCGAGCGCCTGCCAGCCTGCACCCAATTCAGCAGCAGCTGAATCCAGGCGGGAGCGGGAAGTCCGGGCCCTTCTGAGCAACGGTTCCACGGGGCGTGGATGTGGGTCCAGAGACGCTTGAAGCCCAGATGGTCCCATGAGTGACCCCCTCAATTACCCTCCCTGGTCCTTGCTTGCAAGTTTCACACACACGCACACACACACTGGGACCAGGGACTTCCAGAGGTTTTGTTGGCCCCGCAGGCCAGATCTGGCTTCCCTGGAGGGCAAGGGCGGCTTGGGCAGTCAGTGCAGACCCGGCGGGGCCCAGAGCCTGCAGAGGACAGGCAAGCAGCCCCCCCAGGGCCCTCTCTGTCCCCTACCTCTCAGCCGCCCAACTCCACAGGGCCCCCCAGCGCTCCTTCAGCTCCCTCTGCATCGCGTCCAGCTCCTGGCCGTCAGCAGGGAGGAGGGCCCTGCCGCGTAGGAGACCCCCCTGCTGCAGGGCGGCCTCAAAGATGGGACGCTTGGCCCGCAGGCGCCTCTGGAATCCCTGCAGGGACAGTTGGAGAAACGGCTTTGCCTCCCCTCCCCCCGTCTGCCCTGGGAGGGAAGCCGTCTCCTTGATGGGGAGTTCCAAGGGGGGTCCTCCAAATTCAACTGCTGACATCACGGGACAGAGCAACCCCCCCCCCCCCCGGACCCAGGGTATAGTGCAGGAGAAGGGAGAAGCTTCCACAGACGGTGGGCATGACGCAGTGGGTCCCACCCCCACCCCCCCGGCTCACCTTGTGCTGTCCCAGAAGGGCCTTGAGGTCCTCTGGCTTCACAGGGGGGGCACCTGCGGGGGCTGGGCAGGCTGATTCCAGCCCATCCATCCATTTGAGGAGCAGCTGCCAGGACTCTCGGAACTGTAAGGCCAGAGCAGCACTGCACTAAACCTCCCTGGGCCCGCCTGCCCTGCCCCATCTCCCATTGCCCCTGGGGGGGACGGGGGGGTGTCTGTGTGTGTGTGAGATACCTGCTTGGCCTGCTGGTGGGCCTCTTCCAGCACCTCCCCCCTCTCGGTCACTTGCTGCAGGACCTTGGCCAGCCGCTCCTTGGCACTGGCCACCAGGCTGCGAGGACCTCCGTTGTCCTGGGTCAGGCAGGCAGCCCCCACCGCCAACCCTGCCAGCTTCTTGCTCTGGGCTTCCGCCTCCTGTGCCAAAGCCTGCAGGGACAAACCAGGCAGAGGATGCCAGGAGATCCCTGGACCAGCTCTCCTCCTCCCAGGGGCCATGCCGCCCAGCCTCTCAGCAGAAGACCGGAGAGGGGCACTTGACGGGGCCCCACAAAGAGGGCTCAGCCACCACTGCGACCCGGCCAGTCTGCCCTGGGCCAAGTGGGAATGGCAGGCAGAGCCTTCTTCCCAAATGATGCCAAGGGCACCCATGCCACCCGGGGGGCTCCCCTCCCTTTGCCAGCCGGCTGCGGCTGACCTGCTGCTGCCCCCTCTGTTTGCTGACTGTGTCCAGGATGTAGCTGGGAGGAGGCAGGGCGGCCAAGGCCTCCTCGGTCTGCTTGACCCACTTAAGGAGCTTCTGGAGGGCGGCCTGGACCCCGGCAGCCCTGTTGGGGCTTTGGAGGAGCTGCTCCTAGGAGGAGGAGAGAGCAGCGTGGGCTGACCCCGTGCAGGGCGAGAGGCCCGCCCCCCGCAGCCGCCCTCCTGCCCACCCACCTTCTGCTCTTGCAGGCAGCTGCTGAGGCTGGCCCACTTCTGCTCCAAGGCCCTCAGGCTGCGCTCGGCCATAGAGGCCCCGTTTGGGTGGCAGGAGGCCAGCAGGGGCCGGAGCTTCTCTTGGACTCGCTGGTATGTTGGCCACTTGGATTCCATCTCTTCGCACAGTTCCTGCCCAACCGCCAGACCCACCCAGGTGAGGCTCCCCAGCCGCCCCCTCCGTCCTGCCCAAAGGCGGCCCAGGCGGAAGAGCAGCGTTTGGGGACCGGCAGGAGATCAGATCCTGCCCGCCAGGCAGCCTCCCACACGGAGATGGCCTGCTTGCTTGTTCCGCTTCAGCCCAGGGAAGAAGCTTCCTCCCACAGGCCTGGGATCAGAGCCCGCCAGCCCCTGGCCCCGGATCCTGCATCTGCCCCAGAGGCAGCCCCACACGGAGGGACATCTGGGCCTGGGCCTTCCAACCCTTCTGGGTGCGGAAGGAGGCCCCGGACGGCTCCCATCATGCCTTGCGGTGGCTCTTATCGCCGTGTCCCTGGCACGCGGTGAGCTGCTTGGGGAGGAACTCACCAGGAGTGCGGCCAGCTTGTCCTTGGTGGCTTCAGAGGGGTCCCAGGTGGGCTTGGAAGAGAAGAGCTGCAACTCCACCTGGTCCAACCACTGCACCAGCCCAGCTACCTCCAGGGAAACCTCCCGCACCTTTGGGAGCACCAGGCGGAGACAGCGGGCAGAGTGAAAAGGGTGGGCAGGCTGCAGAAGACCATCCAGCTGTCCCCAGGCCCAAGAGGGGCCTCCCGGCTGCTGGCCTTCCAGCCCTGGGAACGCCTGGCCGTAAGGCCTCCCACTCGGCCTCACCTGGCTCAGCTTGTGCTCCAGGGCCAGCTGGCGGTGCTCCGTCTTGGCCAGGACCTGGCTCCACCGGTGGCTCAGCTGCCGGAGGCTGCCCTGCAGGACCTCCGTACGGGCCCCACTGCCATCACTGGGCAGCTGCAGACGCCAGCCAGCCTCCTGCACGGCCTGCACCATCATTGAGTGAGACAGGACGTCCTTCTGCAGCACCTGCCAAGAGACGGCGTCAGTCTTGCCAACTGCCCACCAGAGAGCAACCCTCTGCCAGGGAAGGGGGCGCCAGGATCCTCCTGGTCCCAAAGTCTCTGGTGCTGGTACAGCTCTCGCTTGAAGGCCTGCCCGGGGAGTCAGGGACGGGATGGCACAGGCCCTCCACAGGGCACCACCCTTCTCTCCGCAGAGAGCCTGGCAGAGCCCCTCCTGTTGCTCCCTGGGGACTGCACGAGACTGGCGGTCCCAGGGCCACCCTGAGCCGTGGGGCTCTTCCTGCTCAACTGTGCCGGCACCAGCACAGACCCGACCCTGCGCGGGGAAGGACTGGCTGCCATTCCTCCAGAGGGTGCCACAGACCCTCTGCTGCTGGACCGTGCTGGGGCCCTGCCCACCTGGCAGCCACCACCCCCGCTGACCTCAGCCAGGCTCTTGGGCACAGGCATCCCCCTCCCCGCTCTCCTCACCTTCAGCTCTGGGTCCCCCTCCCCCGGGACCTCGGCCTCTGCCTGCCAGGCCAAGAGCCTCTGGGGAGAAGAAACCAGAGGGAAGTGGGGGGAGGGTCCGGGGGAGGCAGGACTGAGTCTGGGGAGGCTTCCTAGGGCTGCTCTTTAGATCTGAAAGGAAGGCTGGCAGATGCTCTGGGGGGACCATCAGCTGGGAAAGGGGGGGGCTCGCAGGGGCCACCCTGGAGGGAAAGTCACCTGAACGGGGCATCTGAAGGACACAGCACTTCGGCCTGCCCCGCCTCTTCTGGGGGTCCCCGGCAAGTTTGCTGGTTGGTCACTTGACCCCCCCTGCCCAGAGCAGGAGAGGGCAGAAGCCCCTTCCCTTGTGCCCACCATGCGCTCTGGCCACGTCTTCTTCTCCCCAGACAGGAAGCTCCCCTCACCTGCATCGTCGCTGGGTCGGTGACCGAGGCCGGCAGCTGGTCCTCCAGGTGCTTCTGCTGCTCTGCCCACATCCTGTTCAGGCTGTGCCAAGACGAGTACAGCTGCGGGGGGGGAGACAGAGGAGTCAGGGGGAGCTGCTGGGAGGGGCACAATGCGGCTTCCAGGACTCCAGTCTCTGCACCCTGGGTGCTCCAGCACCAGGAGAAGGAAAAGGGGAAGGTTCCCAGAGAACTCGCTGGGTGCCAGGCTGCTGCCTCTCCCCCCACCCCCGCTCGGGCGGGGCTCACGTCGTCCAGGCTCTTGGTGACGGTGGGCTTCTCTGGGTCTCCGCACAACGACATCAGCTCCATGCCGCAAGCCCCCAAGGAGTCCAGCTCGCTCTGCAGAGCGTCCAGCTTGCCACGCAGGGCCTGCAGGGTGAAAGGCCACGGGTGCCACTAGCCGAGCCCTCCACCCCCCCAAGTGGCCATCTCCAGGGAGCCTGAACCCCGTGAGCTGTTGGAGAGTTGGAGGGGCCACCCAAAATGACAGGGAAGGCCGGGGCCTGTCGAACGGCAGAGGGAGAATGGGAGAACTCACCCCGGCCATCTTGCCAAGAGACAGCTGGCTGTGGGACAATTGGGCGAGGAGGCGGACGTGACAAATGTGGTCCACCACCATTTCTCCAACCTTCTTTCCATGGACAAAAATGGAAGATGGCGAGTCGTCTTAGACCCGCGGCAGGCAGGGCCAAGGTGAGTGGTGAGGCTCCACTGATGGAGACAGCCCAAAGGCAGCGTGCTGTCCCACCCCATGGAACCCCCAAGGCCACCGGCACTGGCCTCCTGGGTCTTCTCTCCTCCGTGGCATATTGACCCAAAAGAGGGGCCTGGCCACTGAGATCTGGCTCTCCTTGGAAGAGCTGGGGGTGGCAGCTGCAGGACCTTCAGCCCATCCCCCAGGCATTGCTCCTGCTCTGCGGGGCCAGGGACTTCCCCAAGGTAGCAGCTGCTCGGACACTACGAGGGGGGCTTCTCCTGGGGAAAAGTCCTGAAGAGTCTTGTGGTCCAGCCTGTACCTGCATGGCTGCCAGCTTGGCCGGGATATCCTTCGGATCAGAGGCCGCGGTGTCTTCCAGGTCCAGCACCCTTCGCTGGGTGTTGCCGAGAGCCCCGGCCAGCTTGGCCAGGCCGGGCCAAAACTGTCTGGCCAGGGCCAGGAGTTCCTGCAGGGAGGCCTCGCGCTCTTTCTCCAGCTCCCCCAGCAGCTGCCATTGACTCCACAGGTCCTGCAGGCGCTCCTGGACGGCTGCAGCAGCAGGAAGAGGGGCTGAGGCCAGGGAGTGCAGGGACCCCACTTCCGCCAACTGGCTCCACCAAGCGGCCATTGGGCCTCAAACCAGCTGGGACCAACCACGCAAGACATGCAGCCCGGACAGCTGCGTTCCCACAACACTCTGAGTCCCAAGTAGGCCAGTTCCGTCTCAGCCTAATGTGCAATATTGTAAGAATCTAGCCCAAGTTTGAGCCTTGGGCCCCCCAAGAAGATGGTGGCCCAGGAACACAGCCCCTTCCTCCCTCCCTCCCTCCCTTCCTTCCCTGAGGCTATGCGCAGAGCGCTACTGGGGGCTCTCCGGGCACCCAGGCCCAGAGGAAACTGCCCTCAGGCCACAGACTGGGTGTCCTGGGGGAGTGGGAGCCCCCCCCCCAAGGGGACTGGCTGGGAGGGTACCTGGGTGTGCAGTGCTCTGCAGGGTGGCTTCAAGCTCCACCCCCTGCCCATGGAGGGTCTCGAGGGCCACGCCCAGCTTTTCCAGCTCCACCAGCCGCAGGCTGTTCTCCCAGAGCTGCTCCTGGAGCCAGACGGGGTCTCCCCGCAGAGCAAGTGGGTGCCGCGTGTGGTCCTGCAGCCATGCCAGACTCCCGGCCACCAGCTCCAGCCCCTCGGATAGCTGCCAGGAGGACAGGAAGGCCAGGGTCACCCTAGGGGCTTTTCTGCAGGCAGGAGGCAAGGAGAGGGCCACACCAAGGCGGGGAGGGTGCCTGCCCTGAAGGCAGCTGCTCTCGAGCAAGGAGGGAGCCCCCATCGTTGCCCCAACTGTGGGCCTTTGCACAGGTGGGCACAGCCACTGGAGGGTGATGGTCCTGGCTTACCTGGCTGTATCGTGGGAGGGCCTCTTCCAGCGTGGCGGTGGCCTGTTGGGCCTGCTCTCGGAGACCGCCATTCCGATCCTCGGCCACCTGCAGCCTCTGCCAGAGCGGTGTCGCCTCCCGCGGACATAGCTCGGCCAGCCACGCGGCGATGCGCTGCAGCTTCCCCATCTGAGGCTTGTGCTCGGCAATGGCCTCCCGCAGACCCTGCGCAGGGCAGAGGCGGGAGCAGCTGTGGGTCATGCAGGGGTCCTAAACTGCCCCCGGTTGCCCCCGCCACTGCTCTCACCTCCAGTGCCTCCTGCTGCTCCTGGCAGGCATTGCAGCCAACGATGCTGCCGGGCAAAAAGGCCGCCACCGCCTGCTGGGCCTCCTCCAGCCACTGGCTGAGCTCTGCCTGGACCTCGGCATGCTCAGCCAGGGGCAGCTGCCCTTGTGCCAGCTGCAGGGTGCAGGCTGGGCTCTGGCGGCCGAGGGACTCCGTGTCCTCCTGCAGGGCCGCCACCAGGGGCTGCCAGGACACAAGGGACAAAGCGTGGAGGGTGAGCCCCCTGCCCTAAGGAGAAGTGGGCCACCTCCTGCCCCCCAAGGGTGACCGCAGAACACAGAAGCTGGGCAGGTGGAAGCAAACGGCCCCCACGGCCGGCTGGTCTTTGCAAGGGCCATTTGGTCTCAGAGAGGATGCCGGGGGAGGGGGGCACCAGCAGGGCCACAGCCTCCCTGCTTTCTTCCCAACGGCCGGGCCACGAGCAAGGGGGGGGGCGGGCGGGGGGGGGGGGGGGGGGGGGAGCTTCCTAGCGGTAACAGTTAAAAGTGGAAATAATAACCTGAGCAGCCTTGGGGGGCCTCAAGTGGACCCCGGGCCGGGGGGGGGGGTCTGGAGGGGTGAGGGCTGAGCAGGGGGGAGCCCACCCTGACTCCCCACCTTCACCCCCCTGCTCCACCCAAAGCATTTGCTCCCACCAGCCCCAGCCCTTGGGGCGCATCTTGGACAGGAAACTACAAGCGCCACCCAGGCCGGGCTCCTCCTCCTTCCCCATGCCCTGCCGAAGGGGGCATTTCTGCAAGGGCCCGCCTTGCAAACGTCTGGATGACCCCTGCACAGAACGGTCCCCTCAATGGCCCCCGAGGTAAAGACCGAGGACTGCAGCACCCACGGCCAAGCCGGGAGCAGCTCTCGGACAGGGTGCTCTGCCACCTGGGCAAGGCCACCTGGGCATCCTCCGCCCAGCCCAGCCCCCCCCACTCTGTCTCCCTCCCCTGCAGCCCCTCCTGGAGGTCTGTGGGGCAGAGGCCGAGCAGTGGGTCGGCCGGCCTTTCTAGTGAGCCCGGGTGGCGAAGGGTCTCTGCCAGGGGGCACTGGGGACGCAGGGAAGCCGCAGAGGGAGAGGGAGGCCCAGGGATCCCCCTGCCCTCTTTTGGCACAGGATGCGGGGGGGTGCTTGTTCTGGGGACGGGGCAGGCAAAGACCAGCCACCACCTGGGGATCCTCTTTTGCCCTGGCACCTTCCTGGCTGTTCTCCCTGGTTGGGCCTGACTGGCCAGTCCCTGGATGGTGGCCCCTGGGCAGAGGCGCTGCCTTCCGCTTCAGCCCTCCCTGCCCTCCAAGCCCGGCCCAGCTGAGGGAGCCCCATTGCGGCAGCTGCTCTTCCTCCGCCAAATGTCTCCCTCCTTCGGGGAGGCCCGGGATGCACCTCCTGCCACCCTGGGCTGGCTGAAGGGCGTCTGCTCCACCCTCTGGGAGGTCACGCTCCCTCCCCAGCCTTCTGCTCTGGGCAGATGGCCTGGACGTTCAGGGGCCCTGGGCTCAGCCGAGGCCTCAACCTCTGCTCTCCGGCTGAGATGGGAGGCAGAAGACCCGAGTCACCAGCCTCCCCCCCGAAGGGGCCATGGGCTCCCCAGGCAGCCACTATGGAGGAGGGGAAGCCCCTGGTGCTAGGCTGGCACCCCTTAGGCCGGACCACAAAGGGGGGGTGGCGGCGTTGGCAGAAGCAGCAGCAGCAGCCTCAGCTTTCCTGCCCTTGCCAGCCTCTGCCCCAGGTGGGGTGGGGATCGGGCACACGTTGCCCTGCACTGCCCAAAGCCTCCTCTGGGCCTGGGCCCCCCAAAATGGGGTGGGTTTCCCCCCGCCCTACCTTCTCTCTGCCTGCAGGGCCCAGGGGCCCAGGCCCGTCTCCTGCCTGGCTGCCTGGCAAGCGCTGCTCCGTCTCCGGGGGCTGCAGCCCGAGGGCCGGGTCTTCCTGGGCCAGGTCCCGGCAGGGAGAGGCCTCCAAGGTCTGCTCCATCCGCTGCAGGGCGTCGCAGCTCCTCTGGTCCACCAGCAGCAGCCTCAGCCGTAGGGAGTCCACCTTCCCCTGGACCAGCTGCCCTTCTTCCCCTGCAAGAGCAGAGCCCCACCTCAGCCCAGCAAGGGGGGAGGGGCGTCAAGAGAGAGCGGCTGCCAGAGTCCAGCCCCCCCTCCAGGGGTCTCCCAGCTCCACTGGCTGCTAATGCCGAGCAGCTACTTGTAGCAGGTCCACCTGCACAGAAGGGGGCTCCCAGGACCAGAGCCCCCCCTTTGCCCCCCCCCAGGAGGAGGGATGCAGGACCTCTTTTTCTGAGAATGGGGACAAGGGGCACTGAATGAACCGTCCTATTTGAGCTTTTGGGCTTCCTGCGAAGACAGCTGACTGCTACCCTCTTGCTGCCAACGGGTATCGTGCTGGAAACTGAGGGCTGTGGCTGCTTGGGCAGAGCTATGGAACCACTGAAGTGCCCCCTGGAGTCAATTTAACCAAGGAAATCGGCACAAACCATCAGGAGCTTTCCTTCCAAACCTGGGTAGCCAAAGTCAAGGCTGCAAAGGGGTGCTTAGGCCAGCCTCCCCTAACTCTTCCTTGGGGACCAGGACAGGAGCCCCTGCTCCAGAAAGGGTCTCACGTGACGCAGGAGACCTGACCGGCCCTCCTCCCCATGGCTCCACCCGGCCGGCCTAGAGGCAGGAGCCAGGAGTCCGGCGGATTAGCTCCCTTCAGGTTTGGTGCAGGAGGCCCAGCAGGTGCACCCTCCGGAAAACGGGGTGACAGCAGTAACTCCCCAACCGCTCACCAGGGCAGAAGGTGGCAGAGTTAGGGTGCAGTCTGAGGGCTTCGGCTTTGCCTCTCTGGCTGCTCCACGGCAGCTTTTGTGACCAGGCCCACGGAGGCCAGAGCACGAGTGGAGAAGGCGGAGGGGGCGCAGGGAGGGAGGCTGCGGACTGACCGGCCTCATCCCTCTTGGCCCTCTGGGTTAAGCTCTCCCTGGCCCAGGGGCGGAGCAACTTTCAACAGCTGCATATAGTGTTTTTGGGTGGCGAAGAGTCACCGTCAGCTGGACAGAGGGGCATCAGCTGGGTCCATGGCAATGCCACCTCTCTGGGCCCTTCCGAGGGCGCGTCTGGGGCTCTTCTGCTCCAGAAGGATGGAAACTGCTGCTGGCCTGGGGCAGCCGTCCTCAGGGAAGGCCCCGGAGAAGCACAGCTGGTTCAAGAGCCACCTGAAGCCCAAGGCCCCCACCGCTGTGCTAGCCGGTCTGCCAAGCGAGGGCAACGCAAAGACCTACAGAGGGCAACTCGAGGGGAGGCGTGGGGCTCTCCTGGGGCAGTGGGTGCCCCTCTGCTGCCTGGATCTCGCTCAGTGCAGGCTCCGGGGTCTTTCTCGGGGGGCTTGCGTGATGCGCCCAGGGTGGGCTACACTGGGGGAATGTAAGCCTTGGGTCAATCAGACCCTTTCTGGAAGTGAGAAGGCCGCCAAGGCAGCTGCAGGCTTGGCAGGGAGAGGGCAAGAGGGAAGAAACGGCTCTGCCAATAAGGGCATCCACCCCCCTTGGCCGCACAATGCTCTGGCTAAAGATGACTGAGCTCTCCATGGAGGGAGAGACGAGACCTACCGCCTCCACCCACAGCACCGGTGACGCTGGGCCTCCTGCAGGCTGACTCCCACCCCCACCACAAACGCACCGCCTCTTGGGGGGCAAGTGGGATGGGAGGGGCTCCGTCCTTCCATGGCTCCGCACTGGATGGAGCCCAACCTGGGTCGCAGGCGGCAGCCCTGGGGTCCCTTAGCTCTGCAGCTCCAAGAACCAATCGCGGGAGAGCCCGAAGCCCTGGGGAAATGGATCGGGTCTCGCACCTTGGAGAGCGTACGGCAAGGGCCTTCGGGATGGGGAATGGCTCTGGACCCCTGGAAGGGGCTCGGCTGCAGGGAGGCGGCTGCTGAGCCTCCTGCCACTCTCCACCCCTCCCTCATGCTGCCAAGCCCCTCCAGGTCCCCGCCCGGAAGGCTGAACCCAACCTCTTGCGGGCACCTGGCGCTCTCACTTGCCTGGCACCATCTGCAAGAGCCGCCATCCACGTTCCAGGGCCTCTTCCAGTTCTGCCGGCTTCGACTGAACTTCCTCGCGCAGATCCTGGAGGAAAGCAGGCACCCAGGTGACTTCAGGGGGCCCCTCCCCCTCCCCCCTTGGGCCTCCTTGAAGCTTTCCCTGCACCGTGCCTGGATCTGTTGGTGGGCATCTTGGCTTTGTGCCAGGCTCCCCGGGGCTCCCCAGAGTTGGGCCAGTTTCTGCTCCGTCGAGCTCAGCCAGTCTTGGAAAGCGTCAACCGACTCCTGGAAGACGCTGGCAGCAGGGACGATCTGCTGCAGGCAGTGGTGCCTGTGGAAGGGGAGGGGGAGATTGGGAGCAGGCAGCCCAGCAAGGAAAGCCTCCCTCCTGCCCTCCAGGACACCCGGAGCAGCGACGGCCCACAAGACTTGGGCTGGTCTGAGTCTTCTGGGCTTTTGTTCAGGTGGAGCAAAACGGGCCTTTGGCTTTCCAGGGGTTGGGAAACGATCAGAACCCTGGGTGCTGGTGCTGTGTGCAGAATGGGGCACCCGGAAGCGAGGGTGGGCAAACGGGCCCCCTTGCAGGCCCTCTGCACACGCCCCACTGGATGAAAGGCCCCCAGTTGGGTTTGCAGGACATCCAGTTGCTGCCTGAGGCAGAAAAAGGCCCAGCAGGTGAAGGCGTTTTGCCAGGGTGGACGTGAAGACCAGCAAGTGAAGAGCATTGGGGAAGGGAGGGGGGGAGGGCAAAGGAGCTCCTTCTTTCCCTCCCCTCCCTCCAGAGAGGGTTGGCTCTCTCTCTCTACCTGGCTTCGGCCTCCTGGACCAGGGTTGCCCATGTCTCCTGAAGGCTGGCGAGGCCCCTGGGCTGCTCCTGTCCCTCGGCAGCACTGCCAGGCTCAGCAGAGAGCGGCTGGCCAAGGCGGCCGATGTGGGGGGTGCGTTCCTCCAGCAGACGTAGCAAAAGCTGGGGGGGGGGAGCAGAGCAGCTGGTGGGCCTCCCCTCTTGCAGCAGAGCCCCCTCAAGCTGACCTGCATTCTACTCCCCCCCTCCCCCAAATCTGGAGCCACCTCTGCCAAGGTGCGGCTCTTTCCAAAGCCCTGAAAGCTGCAGCTCCCTGCTCACCTTTTGCTCCTGCAGCTGCGCCTTCACGACCTTGGCTTCCCCCGAAGGAGGCCTCTGGTGGCCCATGAGGTCCTCCACTTCACTCACCCAGGCACCCAGCTTCCCTGCGGTCTCCGGGGCCGGCCCAGCGCCCTGCGTGCCTCCTGGGAGGGCAGCTGCCTGCAGGGAGAAGAGGCCTCACTCAGCGCAGCTCCCCCAAAGGGGGCTTCCGGCATCCCCTCGATGCATCTCGAAATGGGGGTTTTCACTGGTGCCGATCGACCCTTTTCGATTCCCAGCAGCTGCTCCCCCTAAGGAGAAGGTGGCTTCCGCTCCTCGGCCCCGCCTGCTCCAACCCCTTGCCCTATTTTCCCCTCTCCAGGTCCCGTGAATGCGGTCAATGGGTCTTTGCAGAACACCCTGAGGTGGTGGGGATGGTCGAAGCCCACAAGCCATGCTGGGGGTTATTCAGGGCTACCCTATTCTGTCCTTGACCAGCCTATGGTCCAAACACGGCCACTGACACGATCCCCACAACTAAGGGAGACGTTCCAGGCTCCTAGCTCCGAAGCCCTTTGCAGAAGAGCGGGGCAGGCACAGAGGCAGAGCTGGGCCCCCACAATGTACCCAAGGGCTAACTACACACACACACACACACACACACACACAGAAGGCGGGACCGGGACCAAGGCAGACTGGAGCCTCCTTCTGGAACCGCCTTGCCCATCCCCCAGCCCAGCTCCCCTTCCAGTCACAGCTGGCAGTCCCCAGAGTCCAGCTGCCTCCCGAAAAAGCACCTTTGGGGCACCATGAGAGCCTCTATGGACTGTAAGGCTCCCCAGAGCTCCCTCCACACAGGTGGGCGAGAGGCCCCCCCCTTCTGCTCTGAAGGTGCCAGCCATTTCCATGAAGTCTGACCCACCCGGGTACAGTTCTCTGTCCCCAAAGCAAACCCCTCCCTTGGCTTTGGGCTAGGTGGGGGCGGGACCCCCCAGAGGAGGGAGGGGATCTGTTTGCAATCCAGCCCTTCCTGCTTTCCTGGAAGGCCTTGGGGCTCCCGGCCCTACTTCAGAGGCCTCTCCGAGAGGATGAGCGGCTCTCAGTGGCCACCCCAGCTCTGTAAGAGCCACAGCCCCCTTGGCTGCAAGGCAGCCTGGCAGCGAAGGGGAGACGGGGCGCAGCACATGGCCAAAGCATTGCCTGGGGCAGAGTGGGAAAAGTTATGGGCACGGTGCCGATTGACCTGGGGCAGGGCTTCTCTGACGCCAGCCAGCACCATCCTGGTCCCTGGGGCCTCCTGGCTCGTGTCCCCACCGGGGAACTCAGTCACTTCCACGATCTCCGTCACTACCGTCTCCGTCACCTCTGTCACCTCCGTCACCTCCCTGGTGGTGGGCGGCTTCCAGGCCCAGCTGGCCCCCAAGCCCTGGGGGGAGGCCCGGGGGGCCAGGGCTCCCTCCACCTGGGCTGGGAGGGGGCAGCAATTCTGCAGCTGGACCTGCAGCTTGGGTTGCTTGGGGAGGGCCGCGTTCCGGCCGTTCTCCGTCACCCGGGGGCCGAGGGAAGCCGCCTCTGGGGACCCTGCGCCCTCCTCCTCGTTCCGGGCGGCCGAGCAGGGCTCCTTCGGGAAGTCTTCGGGCCTGGGGCTTTTCTGCCCCAGGCAGCTGGGCCTGCTGACCGAGTTGCCCATGGCCAGCAGGCAGGAAGGGGCCGGGCTGCCTCTCAGACCCCCCGCGGAATCAGAGGAGCCGCCGCCGCCGCCGCCGCCGGTCTCTCGGGGGCGGAACCGGGCAGGCGGGAGACCGCCGGGGCTTCCCTCGCCCCAGGCCGCGGGCGCTCATGGCTGCTGCTCGGCCGGGGAAGAGCCCCGCGCGGCTTCCAGCTTCGCTTCTCTCCGGACGCTCCGAGTCCCAGCTGAGCGCCTGGCCGGGCCGGCACCTGCTTAGGAAAAGGCGACTTATTGGCGGGGAAGCGCCGGGAGGGCCGCTCGCTTGCAGCCAAGGGCAGCCCCCCCAGGCCCGTCGGCACAATAGCTGCGCGGCCTGGACACGCCCCGCTCAACCGCGCGGCTTGGCGGGGCGGCGGCGGCGGCGGCTCCCAGCCCAGCCGCCCCACGAGCGAAGCGGGCGGCATGAGCGAGACAATCGCCGCGCCTCCGGCCGCTGCATCGGCGGCTCCGCCCGCCGCCACTTCCCGCGAACTTCCCGGGAGACGGCCGGAGCGAGGGACGGGCGGGAGCGCGCGTGGGCCCGCCGGCGCTCGGCTTACCTTCCCGGCCTGAGGCGGAAACCCCCGGCACCTCCACCGGGCGGCTCGGCGTCCTTTGCTCAAGGAGCAGCTGCCCGGCCGGCCGCTCCGCCGTCTCAGCGGCACCTCAGGGCATCCCCGCGGCGGGCCGAGAGACCCCCGCCCGAAGGGGCGGCGGGCGCAGAGCCCACTCGCAGCGGCCGCCCCGCCCCTCGGGCGAGACTCGGCCGGGGCCGCCCAGGCTCGGCGGCAGCAGCGGCGGCAGCAGCAGGAGGAGGAGGTTGCGCGGAGCCCCCCTGCCCTCCCCTCGGCTGACCTCCTTGCACGGAGACGAACCGCCGCCGCCCCCGCGCTAACGCCCCGCTGCCGTCGCTGGGGAAACACGATGGGGCTCCCAAGCCCGCGGGCGGGGGCCGAGGAGGGGGCGGGTGCCTGGACCACCAAGGCCCACAGCCGCGACGGCTCTCCAGGCAGCGCCGCCGTCTGAGGCCGTCGGAGCTCCGTAGGGGCGCGCCCCGAGGCTGCCCAGCCCGCGGAAGTCCCGGAGCAAAGCCAGGCAGGCGAGCCGCAGGCAAGCCCCTTTCTCCTCGCCGGGACCTGCGGCAACCCGGAGCTCAGCCGCCGACGGCCGGCATCCCCGCGCCTCGCTCCCCCGACAGTCTAGCCGGAGCGCCCTGGAGCAGCGCTGGGCAGAATCGGGCTCTGGGGTCGGGAGGCCGTGGGGCTCGTCTGGCTTTGCCCCTCGGCGTTAAGCGGGCTGGGCACAAAGACTCGGGAAGAAGGAAGCCCGGGCCTTCTGCGGGCCCTGGTAGCATTGCCACAGCCCACCCAGGGCACCAGGCGGTTTGCGGTCTGAAGACGCCCCTCTGGAGGCTGCTCCCTGGAAATCCCCCCCCCCCCCACAGCCGCAGCCCCCCCCACCCCTGTCCTCCCCCCCCCCCCAGCGGGTCCTTTTTCTTATGTGGAGCCCACACAAAACGCCTGTCTGGGGACCTTGAAACATTTCCCCGCTCTTTGAGACTTTTAAGTCAAAGGTCAGGAAGGAGATGCCCAGCCAGGGACTCCCCAGTGTGTCCCAGGATAATGCAAAAGTACAGGTCCCCCAAACTCCTTAAAAAAACCCAGTACAGACACCCCTGGGGATGTACAGCAACATAGCACTGGATGTCCCTGGAGCCTGGAGGCGAAAGCATCGGATGAATGCCTGCAAGAAGCAGGAATGACTCTAGCCTAATGAAGAGAAAGACTAGGGGGTGACATGAGAGCAGCCTTCCGGTATTTCAGGGGCTGCCCCAGAGAAGAGGGGGTCCCCCTGGTCTCCAAAGCCCAGAAGGCAGGAGAAGAAGCAACGGATGGAAACTGATCAAGGAGAGAAGTGAGCTGGAACCCAGGAGGAATTTCCCGACCTTGAGAACACTTCGCCAGTTGTCTCCAGAAGTTGTGGGTTCTCCATCCCTGGAGGTTTTCAAGAAGAGACGAGACAGCCTCCCATGGAGGGGGGTTTGGACTAGATGATCTCCAAGGTCCCTTATTCTATAATTCTGGGGTGCTTTTGCCCACAAACTAAAGCTGGCATGATCAGCCAAACCTCCCCTAGGGCCTCAGCCGGGCAGAAGGAGAGGCTGGGCAAGGCCTCGGGCATAGCAGACAAAGGCGCCCTTGTGAAGAGGGTGGTGGGTGACACGGAGGGGCTGAGAAGCTGCTCTCAGCACCCCGTTCCTCCACCTTCCCTCCCCGGATTCCCCAGCAATGTATCGGATGCCAGGCTTAGAAAGAATGGCCTCAGGCTGCACCTGCACCAAATCTCAGCAGGTACTGACAGGTGTGCATTGTCATTCTGTAAAAACAGATTTCTATAAAACTGTACGTGACAAATTACGTGTTATTTTTGTGAGGAGCAGCCCACAATCTATAAGATACACCCAGATGTGTTCAGGAAACAAAATCTTTGTTGTCACAACAAAACCTGTGGAGGGAAGGCGTGGAGTTGGGCGACATATTGGGGTGAAGAGTTAAAACCTGAGCGTCACCGCAGAGGCAGCCCAGGGCAGGTGTGATCTTGACAGGCTGAGTGAGTGAGAGATTATGTTCCACAGAGGCAGATTTTTTCTACAACCCTCCGTCTCCGACCTTTGAGGTCTTCCAGTGCAGCTGCATCCCTCCCTTGGCTCCTGGTCATCCTCTCCTTCCACCTTTGCCAGAGGTTAGAGCCTTTTTGAGAGAGAGAGAGAGAGAGAGATCTTCACGTAATGTGTCCCACATTGAGCCTGGTCCTTGGTGCCTCCATCGACTGGCTTGGGGACTGGTGATCCTTGGCTGTCCACCCTCTTCTCAAGAGTCTTTTCCAACACCAATGTATAAAAACACCGGTTCCCTCTTCTCAAGCTTCTTCCGTCCGACTTTCGCTTCCACGGAGGGTCAACAGGGAAGGCCACGGTTGCACGTTCTGATCTTCTTAGGACTAGACCTGCGATTTACCGAAAGACCAACCAGACGGAGCAGGTTCTAGTGCTATGAGTAGACCTGCCCAGCACCTGGAGACCTTTGTGGGAAAGGCCTAAAGGCCTAAGGCCAAGGCCAGGTAGAGTCAAAGTTGTCCTTGGGCAGAGCAGGAAGCCGGGGCACTGGGAGCAGAGTTTGCTCCAGCCAGTCGGCCGCCCCACTCAGTGATGCAGGGTGAGCAGCTTCTCTGCCATGCCACGGCCACCACCTTCCTTCCAGCCCTACTTCCGCAGGGAAATATTGGCCGGGCAGGAGTTTCCGTAAGGAAAAGCAGCCTGAAACTTCCGTGACAGATCAGAAGTCCAGGGAGTGGCACAAGTGGGCAGACAGCCACAACCCAGCTTCCTCCACGGTGGGGTTTTGGCTCCGCACTGTGTTGCCCACCTTTGCCCGCCCTGGCTGTGTCCCTCTGCAGGGCTGGCCGCCCGTCTCGGCCTCTGCTTTGCCGCCCATAGCTGTGGCTGGCTGGGGATGGCTCAGGATCACAGTCCCCGTGTGCTGACAACTCTCTTCCTGGTGCTTCCAGGAGGAAAAGGGAAGCCATGAGATTCCTGAGGGATCAGGAGCCTGGCTCTGTCTCCTGACCGGAGGAAAGGGAGCCAGGCGTTGTCCGGCGATGGGCCTGCCCTCCAAAGCCTCCACGCAGAGCCTGGCTCGGTGGGCTTGCAAGAGCCGTGTGTGTCGACCGGTGACTTCAGGGATGCCGGGGGAGGGTCTCTGCCTCCATTGGCCAGTGAAGACCTCAGATGCAGGTGGACCACATACCCCAGCACTGCAGCCAGCCCAGCGGCCGGAGGAAGGGGGAGCAACCTGGTTGCCGGAGGTGGAACCCCTAGAGGAGAAGGGTGCTCGGCGGTGGTCTTCAAGACAGCCCTGCCTGAGAACGGGGGCTCTTCTTCCTTGGGATTTGGGGAGACCCAGGTAGAGTATACCTCTTGAATCTTGAAAGGTGGGTAGCTATGCCCCAGAGGTGTGTTTCCCAAAAGGCAACGGGACTTCCTTTTTTTTTCTTTTCAAAACATTTAATGTCTCATCCAGGAAGCTTCTTCCATTGTAACTGATGGGTGGAGGATGGAAAGATCTATATTCCTTGCAATCATCTGGCTGCTAATGAAGGTCGGTCATTAGCTCTCGGAAAGCCAGTGAGGCCCCCTAGAGGTGCATCTTTACCGCCCAAAGTCACCTGAATCAGAATGCCAAAAAAGAGGGTCTGGCAGCCTCTGGGGGGCTCAGCAAGCTCCTAGCTGTAGATCCCGTCATGCCTCTCTACCTCCTGGTCTGCCTCTGAAGCCGATGCGGGCAGGGTCAAGCCCCCCAAACCCGCAGGACCCATAGGGAAAAGTCTCTGCAGGGAGGAAATCCCAAAAGCCGCACGTATGGACAGAGGGAAGGCCTGGCAAGCAGCAGACGCCAAGGCCACCAGAGCGCAGGCCAAGGAGAAAGGCGCTCTCCCTGAGGAGGCGGCATCTCATAATGCGAGCCCCAGGTTGGCTGGGGAAGTCTGGGAATTGAAGTCCACATTGCCACAGTTGAGAAGTCCTGCTCTAGTCCAGCCCTCTGGCCAAGCAGGACCCCCCCCTCCCCTCCCCTCCCCTCCCCCATACAGATGCAGAATGCCAGGGTCAGAAGGGAGAACATCCTGGCCAACTGCTGCTCCATCAGAAATACTCCAGCCACCCCACAGAGCACAACTGACAACCATATCGCTCCTTTTATAAAAAACATTCAATAAAACATTGCATGCTCAATCTGCTGTATTTGAAAAAAGAGCTCCGATACATTGAAGAAGCCGGAAGAATTTCAGCTCTTGGGAATAAGAGACACCCGTTGGATTTTGCTCTGCTCTGGACTGTTTTTCTTCCGATCCAACAAGACTGAAGCCAAATCCTGAAGGAAGGTTTTTCAGAGCTTTGACTGCTGTTGGCATTGCTGCTTGTAAGAGGTTTTCTGCAGCTCAGGAGCAGCATTTGCGTAGAGCAAGGGTGTCAGGCTGTTTCATTGAGGGCGGCATCAGGGTTTGACCTTGTGTTTGACCTTGTGGGGGTGGGGAGGGGGGGTCACTCATGTCGGGGGGCGCCTGGGGTGACCTGAGTGCTCTGCCAGTGAAAACGGGCTCCCAAGCTCCATTTTCGGCTGTGACGGCCTCCTGCAACCCTCTGCCAGTGAAGACGGAGGAGGGCTGCCCACAGCCCTCCCGAGCTCCGTTTCCTCTGTCCAAGGCACCGCGGGGCCGGTCCTTTGCCGTTTCCAGATCTAAGCACCCGGCGGGCCACCTCCGGCCTCCAGGCCTTGCACTTGCCACCCTTGGAAACCCTTGGACCCCACTGGAAACCGGGGCCGCCTCCAGTTTGCATCACTCTTTCTGCTTGCATTCACACCTGGCTGACTCTCCCATCGCTGCACGTGAGAAGGAGCAAGCCAGCAAGGGGAAAACCTGCAGGGCGAGGCGGCTAACCCAGCACTGCTCTGGCCACCACAGCTGGTAGCCTAGGAAAACTCCTCCTTTATGCGGACTCATTTGCAGCCCCCCCCGCCCCCCCCTTGGCCTTCTCATTCCTTGGCAACACAAAGTATCACATGACCCATGTGCTCCAGCCGCCTCCCTGGCTGAGGAAAGAGGTGTCGTTTGGCCAGAGTTCCCGGCTGGGTGGGCAAGAGCGTTCACGCCCTTGTCCTCCAAAGGTGTCTGTCACTAAAGTGGGGTGAAGATTGGCCAAGAGGCTTGATTCCCCTCCCCCCACCCACACTTCCTGCCTCTGCCCCCTCGCCTGAGGAGAGGTCCTTCCTGGGGGGGGGGGGCGGGGAGCCTTTGCAGGGCAGCTGAGAGGAACGTTCTTGGCATCTGCAGGATAAAATTGCTCAGCTTCACTTGGATTTGGACACTTGGAGGCGATGGGGGACCTTGTGGCTTTGAGGGAGTCTTGGGGGCCGGGCCTCCCACCTCTCCTTCCCAACGGGAGAGCCCTGGGAGGGAAGGATCCAGGGAGGCCTGGCACTCGTGGTCTGCCACGAAGGCCAGCTGCACAGAGGAGGCCCCGGCAGGGCTGGCTGAGGGCCTGCAGCTTGCGAGGGCCGGCTCCCACGTGGTCCTGGCGAGACCGGGTGGCTGTGGGCCTTCGGGTCTCTCACACAGACACCCCGCCCAGGCGACCCTTCACCTCCGGCTCCCTGGACAGAGCTGAAGCGCAGGGCGGGTGGGGGGGGACACTCCTGCCGAAGGGGCAGCCAGGGCCGGGGAGGCCTTTGCACCGATGGTCTGTCTGGTGGGCCAGTTGAGCCCCTTCCTGGACCAGGAGGCCTCGGTCCCCTCCCGCCTGGACTCCTGCAATGATCTGCCCATGGGGCTGCCCTTGAAGACCACCTGGTCCAGAATGTGGCAGCTCATGCGTTGATGAGTGGGCCTCATTCTGCCTTTTCAAAAGCACCTTTGGGGCTCCCAAGACATCCTCTGCAGAGCACTTCTCCCCCGTCAACCCTCTTCCCGGATGAGGGAGGCCCCATGGGGTGGTTTCTGTGCCTGTCCCTGCACCCTCCTCTCAACAGCCTGCGGGGGGGGGGAGGCCCTTCCTTTAGGCCCCGTCTCCTTTGGACCTCTCAGCCAGGGGCAGGAGAGAAGGGTGAGCAGTGTTTCAGCCTGAAAACTCCCAAGAACTACAGGGGTGCTTATAAGCTTGTGAACACTTTTGGATTTTCAGCAGTTCTACATAGGTATGAGGTGAAAATAGATAAAAAGAAGCAAATTAAACCAATACATCAAAAGCATTCTACTGGTTCTACGGAGAAAAATGAGGCCATTTGGTGGTGTATGGCGAAAGTATCTGAACCTCCAGGATGGTCAGTTCAATGGAAGGGGGAATTAGAGCCAAGGGTTCCACCAACGGAAAACGAATCGTGTTTGAGTGTAAGTAAAAGAGCAACATTCTTTAAATTCCGGGTGTTCCTACCCAAAGTCTGATCCTCAGGAGGGAGGTATGTGGGCGTGGCACTAACAGGAGATTTCTGAGGACTTCCAAAAGCATTTGATGATGCTTGTCAGGGTGGAAAACTTTACCAAAGTATTTCCAAAGAGTTGGGACTTCACCAACTCGCCGTTGGGCAGATCATGTGCGAACGAGCCAATTCCTGGGAATGCGCCACCAACCAAGCAAGCACAGTCACCCCCAGAGCAATCCTTCAGGAGATCTCAAGGACCCTCCAAGCAAGTCAAGGTCTCTCTTGCATTGGCAAATGTCAGTGTTCACAAGACCCTCTCAGGAGCCCCCTGGACAAGAGCACAAGCAGAAAGCCCCCAGTCTCCAAGTAGGACATGGCTGCCCATGTGGAAGTCTTGTGAAAGAGCCTCTGGACAAGTCAGAAGGGAGGATGGTCCGAGGGTAGAGGAGCTCCCCATAGGACCTTCGGGCCTGACTGGAAAGCGAGACCTTGGCGGAGGGCGAGCGCCGCATTCAGTCTACGGACCGTGTCCATCTGTGAGACGTGGCTGTGATGGCATCTGCTTTGCCGTCCCTGGGTCAAGAGAGCTTGAAGGAACGGTGGATTCTGAGCTGCCCCAGCAAAGCTCAGGGCCTCTGTCCACGAAGGGAATTCTGCTCCAGAGACCCTGGGGGTCCTGCAGTCGGTGGCCCACAGCACCCAACTCACACGACCAAGGAGCAAAGGCCGAACTCCTGACATTCCCTCCATGGGAATGCTGTGGGAGGGAGCCCCACGCAGGGAAGGCCACTCACATCCCGGAGTTGGTCAGGGCAGAGGAGCAGGCCAAGAGCTGCCTGCTTTTATTGAGGGAGGCGGCATAAAAATAGAATAAATGCTTTTGACTTACTTAACTGGGTTCTCTTTATCTTAAGACCTGCATGGCAAACGGACCACATTTTAGGTGACCTTTTCGTAGAAATACTGAAAATTCAAAAACGGACTTTTAAGCATCACTGTAGGAATCTCCCACTCCCACCCATGGAGTCGGGCCTCTTCCAGGTTTTAGAAAGCTTTTTCTTTGGCTTCGTTTCCAGAACTTCAGCCTTCTTAGGGCAGAGCCCGACTAACGGCCTCCGCCTGGCCGGGAGAGGCCGACTTCACGATGCCTGGGCAGCAGGGCTCCTGGTAAGGAGGGGCGCCCTTCCTTTCCTAAGACCGGCTGGAGGTCACCTGGGTCGGGTCGCAGGACGGATTCTCTGGAGGCCGGCCATGAACCAACAATCTGGTTTGTCTAGCTGTTTGTTAACCCCTCCCCGCCCACACAAAGAAACCAACACAGCCATGATGTGGCCCTGTGCTAACTTGACTAAACACGCCCAACCCAACCCAAAGCTGGTGCCACTCGCAGCCCGGGCCTTTGAGCAGGAAGTGCTTTGTCCAGGTGACAGGTAGCAGCAGCATTTCTCAGAGCACCTTCTAGCAACCAGCAAGACTCAGCGCGCCTTGGAGCTAATTAAACCCTGTCAAAGTTGTGCCAAGAATCGCCCCTCCCCCTCCGGCCTCCTGCAAAGAGATGAGCGCCCCCTCCCTTCCGCACACACAGAAGCCATTCATCCCCGTCCTTTCTCTTCCTTGGGGCTCCCCCTCCCCCCTTTGCCGCCCCTAAGAGAGGCTTTTGAAAAGCCTGAGAGCCATAGGAGGGGGCAGGGGAGGGGGGCCAGAGGGCTGGGAATTGCAGAGCACAAAGAGGCCAGGCCCGGCTCTTCCCAGCAGGGAGACCCCCAAGCGACCCTCTCCTTAGGGAGCTGTGCCCGGAAAGCCTGTCAGCCGAGGGGCACTTTCCAAAGAGGAGAGGGAGGGCAGAGGCCTAGCACCTCATGCCAGTGTAAAATGTTCTGCCTGAAAAGCGTGTAAACACACCTGCCGTCCCAGGTCGCCGGGCAGGAACTGCTCCTTGGCACAACTGTGGCTGTTCCAGCCCGCGCAGCTGGCTCAGGGCCAAGAGAGGGCCAGGAAGTGGGAGGGGAACAAACCACACACAGCCGTTTCATTGAATCGCCTTTACTGCTCTCCCAGCCGAGGGGCCCTACGGCAGGTTTTTACAGACACTTCAAGCTATTTACAAGTCGGGGTGTAGTGTTTTCCTGCCCCCACCCGCTAGAGAGGAGTCTGGAAAGGCTAATCTGGAACAAGGTGAGCCCCGGGCACAGGCCGCCCGGCAGGCCGGGGGGGGGGGGGGGGGGGGGGGGGGGGGGGGGGGGGCAGAGACGGGCAGAGGCTGCTCTCAGCATGGCCACCGCGGCCTTTCCAGGCCGGCCTCCTGCCGACAGCACAAGGACGGTTGCTAGCCAGGCCTGGCAGGCCTTGCCAGGACAGTCCTGGGACTCCAGGGTGAAGAACAGCCCCACCCAAGGAGGGGCTGGCTTGCTGGTGATGGGTGGAAGGGTCAGCCTTAGGGAGCGGCCCTCTCCTGGCCACTGCTAACTAGTCCACGCTGGTGGGCTGCAAAGGGAAGTGGCGGGAGGCTCAACCGGGGGCACGAGATCCACGGCAGCCGGGAAGGAGTTGGGATGACATCCAGCAACACTAAAACAAAGTCAAGAAAGAAACAGGATGGGATGAGACAGAAGGAACCACAAATGAGGTGATGCTATCAAACAGGGTGGGGGTAGGGAGGGTAGCTGACCGGCCCTCCCCCCCCCCCCGCTGCTGCCCTTCTCCATCAGCAGCAGGCGGGGACCTTGTAGGTGGTGGGACACCTGGGCAGGTGCGACCGCCTGTAGCAAGGCCTCCTTCCTGCTCTCGCGGCCTTCAGGGCTCACCAGAAATGGAACATGGGGGGGGGCTAGCCCAGGAGGGGCCCCGGGGCCCCAGTTACCTCTTGAGGAGCCGACCAATGCGGGTCTCCCAGGTGGCCGACAGTGGACTTGCTAGCTCCGGAGAACCTGCTGAGGAGTTCCTGCAGGGTCAAGAGGTCGCCTTTGGTGGGCCTAGGAGAAACGGTCTGAGAGAAAGAGCAGGCGTTATGAACGAGCAGCCGGAGGAGAGGGAGCAAAATCCCGGGGGAGGAGGATCCACAGCCTTCATCAGGCGGCTTATCCAAAGACCCTCCCCAGATCCATACCACACAGGAGCACACTACCCCCCCCCAAAAAAAAGCAGAGGGGGGCACAGCCCAACCTCCTGGAGACCTTACAGCCTCCCTCCTGCAGGGACAGCACCCCAGAGATGTGGGTCTGAAGGCCGCCCCCAACCACTCGCAAGGCTAGTCTGGCCCAGGGTGCTTCATAGCCAAGACTGCCAGCCACATGCAGTAGCCCCCACCCTGCCAAGCGTCCCAGGAGACGGAGGAGTGGAGTGGAGCCCAGAAGAGGGCCAGGCTCTGCAGAGAGGCAGCTGGGGAGGAGAGCCAGAGGAGGAGCGGCAGCGGTGGGTAGGTGGGCTCCTCCGAGGGGCAGCAGCAGCAGCAGCAGCACAGCAGAATCCCTGCACTTACGGTCCAAGCGCAGAGTCGCCCCAGGTGTGGAGGGCAGCCAGCCAGGAGGTCAGTGGAGCAGCGCCCAGGAGAGTCTTGTGCCCGTCCCATGGTGGAAGGCCAGTGAAGAGAGCAGCCGAGGCCCTGGTGGAAGGAGCCGGGAGGGCAGATGTGCAGGAGATGCTCCCACCAGCCGGCCCTGGTGGAGGCACAGACAGTCTTTGCATAGGCAGGTGATCTGGAGGCACCACAGAAAGGACGAGTGAAGAAGAGGAGGAGGAGGAGGAGGAGGGCTGAAAGGCTTGGTGCCAAGCGGTGGCAGTGGGCTGGCAGGGGTGAGGGCAGGGTGGGGAGGAAAGGGGCAGGTTTCAGGGGGCCTGAAGCGGCGTGGGGAGCACTTGATGCGCCCGCATTCTCTCTCTCTCTCTCTCAATATACAAATACTGTCAGAACCATCATATATATTAATATATTAGTGTAGTCTTTTTGGTTAAAGTTTAGGCACTGCTTTGGAAGGAAACTCCGTGTTTTAAAAAAGAGCAACAGTAGTAGTAGTAATAAAAATATTGGTAGAATTAGCTGGTAGCTTGATCACATGCAGAGCGAAAGGAAGGCCATGTTATCTCAGCTTGGGAAGGGGGGGGAGGGGAGGAGGGAGAGGGTGCAGGGAGGGCCCTTTAGGCCACAGGCAGCTGTTTCCCGGGCAGTTCAAGAGGGGGACCATTTCCTTTCCACCCACAGCTCCCCTCTGGATAGGCCAGGGTGCCACGGAGGTCAGCTGCATCTGCACCGCTGCTGCTGCTGCTGGGGCCTGGTGCGTATCTGCGGCCGTAACTTGAGGAACTGTAGGAGGAGGAAGAGAAGGAGACGGAGAAGCCGGAGCCGGTGGCATCAAAACTTCCTCGCCTGGAGCCTGATCTGGACCCCGTTCGTGAACCTGACCGGGAGCCGGAGGTGGAACCAGAGCCGCTGACGTTGTAAGGGCTGTAATAGCCTTTGCTGGATTGTGAGGAGGCTTCCAGGAGACGGAGGCCTGTCCCTTCTTCAGTCATGCTCCTGTCCATGGCGTCCTTGTAGGAGATCTTCAGCTTGGTTTTGGGACAGGTCAAGTACTTGGAGTAAGTGTTGACATCCCGAAGTTTCTGGGCAGTGCGTGCATCGATGGTGTTCTTCTGCAAGGCCTCATCAAGCGAGACCCGTCCAGGCACCTCCGGCTCAATCAGCCCACCGGTCAGGTACTGGACTTCCAGGAAGCGCTGGCCAGCCTCATAGTACAGCCAGCCCTTCTTTAAGGCTTGGGCAGCAGACATCTTGGTCTTGGTCCTTGGATCCTCAAAGCCGTAGAAAGCCTTTTGAGCAAGGTTGATTCTGTCTACCATGATCTTGTCCACCAGGCTCTTATTAACAGCATCGGCAACAGGGAACCTCTCCCCTGAACCCGGGTCAATGATCCCACCTGTGCAGGCCTGGGCCTCCAGCAGCCGCTGGCCTGTAATGTTATCCACCAGGTTGCGGCGCATGGCTTCCGTAATGGATACTTTTTCCAGAGTATCTGTGTCCAAGATGCCAGCAATTGGTCCAGTCTCTTCGTCGGGATCGCTCCAAGAGGTCAGCTGGGGTCTGGCATGAGCAGGACTTACGGAATAGGAAGAGGAGGAGCCCACAGAGGAAGACCTGGATCGGAATCCACTTACATTGCCAGACAACATGTCTGCAAACTCCGTAATGGACAAGGTCCCTGAGCGATATTGGTCCAGGGCGGACTGATCGATCAGGCCTTTGGCCAAGGCATCATCTATGTCGTACTGCCGTCCTGACCTCCGGTCAATGATCATGGACTTGACCACCCCATCAGAGGAGGAGATGGTGATTTCCTCCCATTCACATTCTTGTTCCGAGAGCTCCAGGTATGTCTGGTGGTCAATGAGGCCTTTGCGGTAGGCTTCATACACGGACATTTCCTTCCCGGTCTCTGGGTCCACGATCACCACCCGGCGCTTGCGGACAGAGGACTTGGAGGAGGTCTTCCTCTCCCGCTTCTTCTCTTTCAGCGGCAGCAGGCACAGCCCAGTCTCGGGGTCCGTGATGCACCTTTCCATCAGCTGCAGGTAAGTCAGGTTTTCCTCGGTGTTCGGATCAAAGAAGCCCTTGGTGTCATCACTTGGGTCCAGCAGGATTTCATTCATTTCCTCATCAAAAAGGCCTCTCTTGTACGCCACTTCAACCGGCAAGCGGTGGCTCTCCTCGGGATCAATAATGCCTCCTGTAGCAATTTGAGCTTCTAGCAAACGGATCCCATGATCTTTCAGGATCAGCCCTTTCTTCATGGCTTGGAAAAGGGATATTATCTTGCCCGAGTAAGGGTCCTTGTAACCTATCACTGCCCGCTCGGCTGAAAGCAACTTGTCTTTGAACTCGGGGCCTACAATGCCCATGCGCACTGCTTCCTCCACGGTCAGCTTGAGACCCTTGATGGGGTCAATGACATAGCCGGTGGCCGCCTGGGCCTCCAGAAGCTCAAAAGCTGTCCCTGGCCGGAGAATGCCTTTCTTCATGGCTTGATATACAGACAGCCTTTCCTTAGTTGAGTCCATGTAGACTCCAGCAATACAGCTGGTGCCCTCTAAGAACTGCTGCAACTTTTTAGAGACCTCCTCCACTGAGGTGAGGCCTTCCTGGAGTCGCTGGGCAGTGGCTTCGTCCATGACTTTGGATCGTACCAACTCCTCCACTGTGATCTGCTTCCTCAGCCCCCTGAAAGTCAGCTTCCGAGTGTCACAGAGGGATAGCAGGAGGCAGCCTGTGTTCTCATCCTTCTTACACCGCTTGAGGATCTGAGCGTAGCTGAGCTTTTCATCTGTGGAGGGGTCTATGTAGCTGCGGATCTCACTGGGCTCAGAAAGTCTGTCAAAAGTCTCCCTGTTGAAGTAGCCACGTTGATAGGCAATCTCTAAGGGCAAGTGAAAGCCCAGGTATGGGTCTATAATCCCTCCTGTGGCCAACTGGGCATCTAGCAATCTGAGGGCTTCTTCAGATGGGATGAGGTCCTTCTTCATGGCTTGGAAGAGAGAGATTTTCTGCTCGCTGTAAGGATCTCGATAGCCTGTCACAGCTCTTTCGGCAGATAGAAGTCGATCGTGCATTTCTGGGCCCACCACCCCTTTTCTCACTGCCTCATCTACCGTAAGTCTGTCGTTCTTCATAGGATCAATAATGAAGCCGGTGGCAGCCTGGGCTTCCAGCAAGGACCGAGCAACTTCAGGGCTAATCAGTCCCTTTTTGAGGGCCTGGTAGATGCTGAGCTTCTGCTTGCTGGAGGGAATGTGGATGCCAGCAATACAGCCGGTCCCATAGAGGTATTTCCAGGTGGTCTCTATCTCTAGAATCTCCTGGATGGTCTTGGAGCCCTGCTTCAGCGCATTAAATACCTCCAGAGAGATTATCCTGGCCTCGTAGAGGTCTTCGGCAGTGATGCGGCGCCTAACGTAGTCATAGGAGGTGACGTTTTGCTGGTGGACAATCTCGGTTTTTTCTATAATCTCAATGATGATGATGATCATGCGTTCCTTCGTCAGGTTACCTAAACGGAACTCCTCCATCAATTTTTTACGTTGCTCTTCAGGGAGCAGATTAGAGTTCATAATTTCCCAGAGGGACATGGAGGAGCCAGCAAGCTCTCCTGTTGGAATGTCAATTTGGGTTTCTTCAAACATCTTCTTGGTTTCTGCCTCAGTGTACACTTGAGTTCTCTCCACCACTGCTGGCCGTTCAGGCTGCTTCAAAGGTAGGAGACAAAGGCCCGTCTCGGGATCCTCAAAGCATCTCTCTTTCAGCTGCAAGTAGGTAAGATTCTCCTGGGTGTTGGGGTCAATGAAGCCCCGGGTATCATCTGATGGATTGGAGAGAGTCTGGTTGATCTCTTCATCGAAGTAGCCTCGCTTGTAGGCCACCTCCACAGGGACACGGTGGCTGTGCACGGGATCTATAATGCCCCCTGTGGCAATCTGGGCCTCCAGCAGGCGGATAGCATGCTCCCGGACAATCAGCCCCTTTTTCATAGCCTCAAAGAGGGAGATGGTATTCCCAGAATAGGGGTCTCTGTAGCCAGTGACGGCCTTCTCAGCAGAGAGCAACTTTTCATGTAGCTCTGGTCCCACAAGGCCAGCTTTCACCGCTTCGTTGACGTGCAACCTCTGGTTCCTTATTGGGTCCACCATAAACCCGGTGGCTGCCTGGGCCTCCAGGAGGACAATTGCTGTGCTGGGCAGGAGCAGATTCTTCTTCAGCGCCTGGTAAATGTTCAGCTTCTCCTTGCTTTTTTCGAGATAGATCCCGGCAATGCAGCCACTCCCTTTCAGGTATCTCCTCACCGCATCCACTTCGGTGATGTCCTTCACTGCCTTCTTTCCTGACTTGAGCTGTTCGTACTGCTGCTTGCTGATGACCTTGGACTCAAGCAGTTCACTAGCAGGCACTGGTGCTCGGAGGCCACTGAAGGTCAATTTTTCTTGTTTTTTGGCCTCGCTCTCTTCAACTATTGTGATAATTATCTTAATGACCTTCTCAATGGTGACTTTGCCAGTCTTGAACTGCCGTATCAGCTCTCTCCTCTGCTCTTCAGTCAGATATTCTGAGTGGATCAGCTCCCAGACCGTCACTGTCTTGCCCTTTTGGCTGCCAGTGGGCACTTCAACGGTGGCCTTATCAAAGGATTCTTTGAGGGCACTGTCTGAGTAGAGCTCCTCCTGATGACGCCGTATGGCCTCATCTGAAAGGCAGAGCAGGTGGAGGCCTGTCTGCTTATCCACTTGGCACCTGTCCAGCAGCTGAGCGTAAGTGAGGTTTTCTTGGGCATTGGGGTCATAGTACAGCTTGACCTCGTCAGCCGGATCAGACAAGGCCTTGTTCATTTCTTTGCTGAAATAGCCCTTTTGGCAGGCAACTTCAAGAGGGAGGCGATGGCTGTGCACAGGGTCAATGATGCCTCCAGTGGCAAGCTGAGCATCTAGGATCCGGAGCCCCGTGTCCCTAGGAATGAGATCTTTCTTCAGCGCTTGGAAAACAGAGACTACCTGCCCCATGTAGGGATCCTTATAGCCGATTACAGCCCTCTCTGCAGAGAGCAGCTTCTCGTGAAGCTCAGGGCCCACTATTCCTGCTCGGACTGCTTCATCCACAGGAAGCTTCTCATTCCTCACGGGGTCAATGACATGCCCGGTTCCAGCCTGGGCCTCCAGAAGGATCAGGGCCGCCTCGGGTTTCAGCAGGTTTCTTTTCATTGCATCTGCAAGAAGTAACTTTTGACCCGTTGACTCTACCAAGATGCCTGCAATGGTGCCAGTACCTTCCAGGTACCTTTTTATGGCATCCATATTGGCTACCTCCTTCACGGTCTTCTTCCCTTGGTGCAGCTGATCGTAGAGTTCTTTGTTGAGGATTTTGCTCTCCAGCAACTCAGCTGCCGGTACTGCTGCCCGGAGTCCTTCAAAGCAGAGTTGGCTTTTCTTCTCACTCTCTTCGACAACCGTAATTATGATCTTAATTATCTTCTCCACAGTGATCTTTCCAGTCTTGTACTGACACAGGAGCTCCCGCTTCTGCTCCTCAGTGAAATACTCGGAGTTGATGATCTCCCAGATGGTGACGGTCTTTCCCTGGAATCTGCCAAAGGGAGGAGAGACGGTGGCTTTCCTGAACACGTCCTTGGCCTCCTGATCGGTACAGACCAGCTCCTGTCCTCTGGATGCTTTGTCTGTCAGCGGCAGGAAGATTAGCCCGGTCTCGGGATCAGTCACGCACCTTTCCATCAGCTGCAGGTAAGTCAGGTTCTCCTGGGTATTGGGGTCAAAGAAGCCTTTGGTGTCATCTGTGGGGTCCGAGAGGACCTGTTGCATCTCCTGATCAAAATAGCCTCGCTTGAATGCGATGTCCACAGGTAGGCGGTGGCTGTTGACAGGGTCGATGATGCCGCCGGTGGCAATCTGGGCCTCCAGGAGCCGAATCCCATGGTCCTTAACGATGAGGTCTTTGGTCATTGCCTGGAAGAGGGAGATCTTTTCACCTGTGTAGGGATCCTTGTATCCAGTCACCGCCCTCTCAGCGGACAGCAACTTATTGTGCAGCTCAGGTCCAACCACGCCTTCCTTTACTGCCTCACTGACAGAGATCCTCTTGTTCCTCAGGGGGTCTATCATGAAGCCGGAAGCTGCCTGTGCTTCCAGCAGGATGAGGGCAGTGCCCGGGCTGAGGATCTGCTGCTTCATGGCCTGGTAGATGCTCATCTTCTCATTGGTGGGCTTGATCAGGAGCCCCGCGATGCTACTGCTGCTGCCTTGCAGGTACTTCCTGATCTCCTGCATCTGGGACAGCTCCTGCACAGACACCCTCCCATGCACCAGGTCCTCCCAGGTTTCTGGGCTCAGGATGCCAGCCTCTGCCAGTTTCTTGGCAGGAACCTTCTGTCGGATGCCATCGAATGCCAACTCGGGTTCACCATTTTGAGAGACACCGTCAAGCATGTCTTGGCCGTTAGGCAGAGCCGTTACTGTGGACACGGCCACCTCCTGAGGAAAGTCATCAGTCTGGATCATGATTTCTCGGGTCTGAGCAAGAGCAGCCTGTTGCTCCTCCTGCAGCTGCCTCAGTTTCTCCCGGAGCTTTTGGTTTTCCTCAGCTAGAAGCTTCTCCTGCTGCTGACGCTGCTTCTCCAACTCCTGGAGCTCCTCCTGCTTGCGACGGACATTCTTCTCCGCTTCAGCCTGCTTCTCCCGGGCATCCCTGAGGGCGGCTTCCAGCTGCTCCTTCTCCTGCTCCATCTGCTTCTGCTGATGTTCCTGCTCAGCCTTCAGGCTTTGAGCTTTCTTGACCTCCTCCTGGAAGAGGTTCTCCAGCTTGGCCTTTTCCTCCTCCACAAATCTCTCCTTTTGCAGGAGGACGTCCTTCTCCGACAGGAAGGTCTGCTGAAGCAACTGCGTCTCCTGGCGGAGCTGCTCCTTCTGTGCAGTCTGCATCTGCATTGGGAAGAAAACAAAGTGACAGATCAGCCAGACAGCAAAGGAGGAGAAAGCGGGGAGAGTCACGCAAAAGGCAGGTGTCAGTGGCATCACTGGCAACCTCTCAGGCCACTACAGGAGGAAAGAAATCTCCAGGGAAGAAGTACCTGTTGTACCGATGTCACGGAAGCAGAAGAAGGGAGATGGGGCCGTTTTCATATCATTTATGAAACACTGCCCTGTTCTTTGGGCATCGGAGGGACTCTCTATGGACTGAGTCCGAAAGGAGCTTTCCCAGAGGAGAAAACTGGTGAAATGCGGAGTGGGTTCGGTGACCTGTTCCCAAGTCCATGGCCAGTTCATAGAACTCCTTCTGTTTGGGGTCTCAGAGCAAGAAATCCCTCTTATGCCTTTGCACAACCACCCTTAATGGGCCGGCTGCTGCCACCTGTGTGGGGTCACCTTCCACACTTGAAAGAGAGCTTTGTCCTTTCTGCCCGGGGGTGGGCACCGCTTGCGGCAGAGATCTGTGGAAGCCCCTCCCCAAGGAACCCTCCCAACAGGTGCCATGGGAGCCTCGCCAGACCAATCCCAGGAGGGCATCACCAGTTAATGAGGCAACACTCCACCCGCTCAGCTGCCTTCCCGCCCTCCCTCTTCTCACTTGCCATTCCCACTTCTGCCAACATTCAAGCAGACTCTGACCGAAACAGTAAGAAGCAGTTGTTGAATCAGGGAGACTCCAGATTAGCCTCTGTGCTTTGCACGCTCTAGTTCAACAGTACACAGAATCAATTCACCTAACGTCCTCCTTTGCTTTCTTGATGCAAAGAGGATTCCCTTCAGAAATGATGTACCATCTCAGCTGTGAGAGTACACAACCAGCCACTTCCTAAAGTACAACTTACCACGACAGTCATCTAACAAGCAGAGGACACTCGGTCATTAGTACTGACCTGCGAGCAGCAGGGAACGTCTTCTCAAGTCTACCAGGGAAGCAACAACATCTCCTCCTCCTCCTCTCCTCCCCAAGGCTATTGAGGGAGACCGGTTGATGCTCACACAAACACACAGCCTGGATCCTGCAGTAGGGCAGGTGCTTGTGGCAACAGGGGTGGGGTGGGGGTGTGTGGTCCACTGCATCTGCACTGTTATCCATCCCGTGGAGTGGCACCCCTCCCTCCTGCCTGAAGCCTCCTCTGCCAGGAGGCTGTGGACTAATCGACTGGCTGGGGCTGATGGGCCTGGCTCAACCTGGGGGACGGGGGAATATGTGGGGAGCCACAACCAGAGCAGGTACCTCTTCTGCCTTCTGCTGCAGCAGCTGGGCTTCCCGCTTCAGCTTCTCTTTCTCCATCTCCATCTCAGCTATAGCCTTTCTCAGCCTGTTGGCGTCTTGGTCGCTTTGCTGCCTCTGGATCTCCAGGGTCTGCACCAGGGTCACCTTCTCTTGAGTGGACAGCTCCATCTGGTGCAGCTTCCCGCTGATCTCCTCAGCCTGCTTCTTGAACCGCCTGGCCTCTTCCTCCGCCTTTGCCTGGGACAGGCTCAGCTCGGTGACTTGCAGCTTTAGCCGCTCAGCCTCAGCAGTGATCTGCAACTGCCGCTTGCGTTCGGCCTCCAGGGTCTTCTGGAAGCCCTCCGTCTCCTCCTCCAGCTGCAGCCGGATCTGCTCCTTGTCCTCCTGCAATTTCCGGGCGTGCTCCTGAGCCAGGTCCTTCTGCTTCTGCAGCACCTCGGCCTCGGCCTTCAGCTGGGTGGCTTCCTGGATGGCTTGCATCTTCTCTCTCAGGATCTTTTCCGCCAGCGCCCGCTGCTGGGCCAGATCCTCCTCTGCCAGCTTGCGCAGGCGGGCGGCCTCCTGGGCTTCCACGCTCAACCGGGCAGCTTCCTCGGCCACCTGCTTCATCTTCTCAGCTTCCTCAGTGAGGATCTTCTGCATGTTGTCCTTGTCCTTCATGATGAGCAACTTGTTCTCCTCCTCGATGCGGATTTTCAACTTGATCAGCTCCTCCATTTGAACCTTCACCTTGAACAGCTCCTCCTCCACTTGGACCTTCTGCTTCATGGCTTCGGTCACCTCCTCCTTCAGCCGCTGCTGCTCCTCCTCCAAAAGGCTCTTCTGATGGTCTGTCTCCTCCAGTTGCAGCTTGACCTTGGTCAGCTCCTGCTCCACCTGGGCCTTTTGCCGCAATGTCTTCTCTGCAAACTTTTTGTGCTTCTCCATCTCCATGTCGGCCGCCTGCTTCTGCTTGAGGGCTGCCTGTTCCGCCTGGGCTCGCCTGGCTGCCTCCAGCTCAGCCTCCTTGCGGAGCTTCTCCGCATCCTCCTGGGCCCTGGCTTTGACTTGGGCCTCCTCCTCCGCTCGTTGCTTCATGCGCTCAGCCTCATCCACCAGCTGCCGGGACAAGGTGGCCTCTTGCTCTGCCTTGAGGCGGGCAAATTCTGCTTCCTCGGCTGCTCTCTTGGCTTTCTCAGCCTCCTCCTTCAGCCTGTCCAGGATGGACTGCTCCTGCTGTCTGGTCTGCAGCAACTCCTGCTCCTTCTGTTGCACGACGGCCAGGTGAGCAGCCTCTTCAGCAGCGATCTTCTTCTGGGCCGCCTCCTGGGCCAGCAGGATCTGTTTCTTCGACTGGCTTTCCGCCAACTCCTTCTGCTTCTTGGCTTCCTCCACCTTGGCCTTCAGGCGCTCTACCTCTTCCAGAGCGGCTTTGCGCTGTCTGGCAGCTTCCTGCTCAGCAGCCAGGGTCTTCTGGAGCTTCGCTTCGGCCTCTTTGCGGCGGTTCTCCTCTTCCAGGGCCACCTGGCGCAGCTTCTCACCCTCTTGTTCCGCTAGCTCTTTGCTCCGCTGAATCTCCTCTGCGCTCTGTCTGATCTTGTTGAGCTCCAGTTCCAGGTCTGCCTTGCCCACGGAGGCTTTCTCAAAGTTGATCTTGAGGATGCGAATCTCCTCCTCAATGATGCGCCGCTGCCTTAGGGTTTCGTTGACAACGGTCTTCTGCCTCTCTAGCTCACTCTCGGAGGACTTCTTCAGCTGCGCAATCTTCTCCTCTATGTTGTGCTTGTGCTGGGCTGCCTGCTCTTCCAGGACCCTCCGCTGGTAAGCCTCGTCCTCTGCTAGCCGCCTCAGGCGCTCGTTCTCAGCCTCCTTCTCCTTCAGGGAAATTTCCGCTTCTGCCTTGAGGCGTGATGCCTCATTGATGGCCGCCAGTTTCTCTTTGAGGATCCGCTCAGCCTCTGCTCTCTGCCGAGCAGCCTCCTCCTCGGCCAGCTGCCGTTGCCTCTTGGCTTCCTCAGAGAGGACGCGCAGGCGGCCTGCCTCCTCTGCCAGCTCCCGCAGCTTAGAGGCTTCATCCTCCAAGATCTGCTTGGTCTTCTCACTGGCGGAGAGTGACTCTGCCTCGGTCCTGGCCTTGCTTTCCAGCAGAAGCTCCATTTCAGCCCGCAGTTTGGCCAGCTCCTCCTCCAGCTCCTTACGCTTCTGGACGGCCTCGCTGACCTCACTCTTGAGGCGGAAGAGCTCTTCTTCCAGCAGCAGCCGCTGCTGCTCCCCGTTCTCCATCTCTGACTTCAGGCGGATCAGTTCCTGCTCAGCTAGGAACTTCTGCTGGGCTGTGCCCTCGGCCAGCTTGCGCTGCTTCTCCAGCTCCTCCTCGGCCAGCTCCTTCTGGCGCAGGGCTGACTCCTCTGCCTTGGTCCGTTTCCGGGCTTCACGCTCGGCGTCCTCCTTCTGCTTCTCTGCCTCCTCCTGGGCCAGGGACTTCTTGTGTGCCACCTCCTCTGCTTGCAGCCGCAGTCGGAGTGCCTCGTTGGCCTTCTGCTGCCATTTTTCCAGCTCCTTCTCGGCCTCCTCCTTGGCCCGCTCAGCTTCCAACTGCTGTGTCCTCAGGCGCTCGGCCTCCTCCTGCATGTAGGTGAGGGTGACATGCTCCTGCTTCAGGGTCAGCTCCAGCTGGGCTGTCTTCTCGGCAAAGGAGAGGCGCCGGCTATGCAAGTCTGCCTCAGCACTCTTCTGGGCTGCCTCCCGCGCGACCTGGATCTGCCGTTCTTTCTCCAGCTCCGCCTGCTTCATCCGGCGCTCAGCCTCCTCGGCCTGTGCCCGGAGCTGCTGCAGGTCTTTCATGGCCTTCTGCTTCTCCTGCGCGGCTCGCTGCTCCGCCTGCACCTTCTCCTGCAGCTGCTCCTCTGCCTCTCGCTTCTTTTGGGCCTCGTCCTTGACTTGCCTGCGCAGGCGCTCAGCCTCCTCCTGGGCGGCTTTTCTCTGCTGCTCGGCTTCCTCCGCCCGGGCCCTCAGAGCCTGCAGCTCCCCTTCCGCCCCGGCCTTCTGCTTCTGCGTGGCTTCCAGCTGCAAGCGAATGAGATGGATCTCCTCTTCCACCTTCCTGCGGCTGATCTCCACCTCCTCGATCAGCTTCTGCTTGGTCAAGATCTGCCTGTCGGAGCTGAGCTTCATCTGCAGCAGCTCCTCCTGGATGTTCTGCTTCTGCTGCTCGGCGTCCATGGCTGCTAGCTGCCGCCGGCTGACCTCCTCCTGCATGCGCTGCTGCAACTCCTTGGCCTCCTCCTCAGCCTGAGCCTTGGCCTTGGCGTGGGCCTCGGCCAGCTGCCTCTGCTTCTGCAGCTGGGCCTCCACCTCCGCCAAGCGCTTCCTCTCTGCCTCCTTCAGCTGCTCCGCTGCTTTCTATGGGGAGGGGCGGAGAGGAGGGGAGGGGGAGAGAGAGAAAGATCACAAGAGCAGATGGGAGGGCTGGTCTTTGGGAAGGGGGCAAGGGGCAGCAGGCAAGGAAGCAGGCAGACCCACATTCTGAGAAGCACCAACGGACCGATGGGCACCAGAGACAAAGCAAACTCAAGACCAATGAGCCACAAGAGCACACCTCCACCATGCGCAATGCGCTGCCACCACGCAGCAGAACGTCCAGCAGACCGGGAGTCCGAAAGCTCAGGGGTTGGGGGTGATCCAGCCCAGGGACACGTGAGGGGCAGCCACCTCACAACAAGAGCAACAGTCACAACGCCCCGCTCCTCTGTCCTCAGCACATAAGACCATCCCGCTCCCTCCAAGGAGACTGTAGGGGAGGCAGATGACCATTCACACGTATCCAGGCCAGGCAGCACACCAAGCGGGCTGGAGACCTTACAGGCGGGCAGATTGAGGTGACCCAGCAGAAGACCTTCCCCCCAGCGCCTCCTCATCCTTCCCTCTCACCCAGTGAGCCCTCCATTCCCCCCCTCCCCCAAGCCGCATGATCAGTGCAGGGCCACCAGTGGGGAGGAGAGTGCAAAGGTGGGAGAACATGCAGATGGAAGGAGTACCTGGTGCCAAAGGTGCGACTGCGGCTGTTGCTGCCTCCTCTGGAGGTTAACCCTTCCTTAGAGCCCCACCAACACCAACCTGCCCCCAGCAAGCCAGGCAAAGTAGCTTGGCTTCCGAAGGGCAGAAACCAAGAGTTAGAAAGGGGAGCACAGCAAATCCAAGGAAAAGGGGGCGGGGGAGGGCAGAAGCAGCCCCAGGCAGAGCAGGAGGGAGAGCAAGCACAGCGGGCAATCTTCCCGCAGGGCGGTGATGCCCACGCAGCCAGGCTCCCGTGTGGGGCCACAGACTGCCAGGGGAGGGTCAGGGAAGCGGAACAGCCTGCAAGAGGGAGCAGCCCCCCACCCAGTCCATCCAGAGGCAGCCGAGCCATGCTGGGCCCACCCCAGATCCCTTACCTCCTCTTCCTCCAGCCGCCGAAGAGTCTCTGTAATGAACCTGATATACTGGCTGGTCAGTGTGGTCAGCTCGCTATATCGAGTCCTCAGGTCAACATACTGCAAGGCCAAAGGGGGGTGGTGGTCAGAGCAGCCCTAATGGCCTCTTCCTCCCAAGCAAAGTCGGCAGGCAGGGGCAGCTGGCACCACCACAGCAGCTCGGCTGCTCCCCGTCTGTGCAGCACCTCCATCTCAAGGGAAGCTGCTGCCGCCCCAGAGCAAGGCCCCCAGCTCTGACCAGGAGCTCCCCATCGGGCTACGGTGGCGGGAAAACGCTTCCCTTCTAGAACCTCTGTCCCTGCTCCCAGTGCCCTCCCCAGCGCCCTCCAGGGCCCCCCCTCACCTCCTGGATGATGCTGTCCGAGGCAGACTGGACTTTGGGCTTCTTGGCAGGAGACGAGACGGGCTCCACTTGGGCTTTGTAGGTGACCAGCTGAAGTTCATAGTCCTTCAAAGGAAAGAGGGGTTGGGCTGCTGCTGGAACCCTCCGAGCCCAGGCGGGGGAGCCTGTAGAGCCGGCCCCTCCAGCAGGCCCACCTCCCTGCCACACACCTTGATGGCATCGATGTACTGTTTGGCCAAGCGGTGGCTCTCCTCCACCTTCTCCCGGTTCTGCTCACACTCTTCCAGGAGTTTCTGGGGGAGGAGAGGCAGAAGGAGTAAGCGCCCCCCCCCGCTCAAGGCCCACAGCACAGGGGGGGCACAAGGAGGTCCTCCTCGGAGGGAAGTTCTGCACAGGGGAGTCCCGGAGGAACAGGTAACAGCTCCCCCCCCCCCCCAGCAGCTAGTAGGGTCACAGGGAAGCTCCGGGGCCAGAGACAAGGCCAGGGTGGGGGGTGGGCCTTCAGACTCTCGGCCAGAAGGAGGAGCGGCTCTCTGATCCAAGGAACCCGATTGGTGGGAAGCCCCATCGCTCCCCCTTCTCCGGTAGGTACGGCTGCAAAATTCAGGCCATTGGTTTGTTAAACGGCATAAATCCTTCAGCTACACACAATAATTGAAACCTCTTGGTAGGCCGCACTCAGGTTACCCCTCCCTTGGCAAATGCTAGCCAGGCCCAGGCCTGATGCGATGGGACCCCTCCCCCTCCCCCATCCCCAGGCCTCCCCTCAGCCTTGCCAGCCCTCCCACGGCTGGGCCTCAAGGGGGCCTCCGCCGTCCCCCAGCCAGGCCCTGCCTCCTCTCGGCCGAACTCACCTTCTCTTGCAGCAGCTGCTCCCGCACCTGCTGGCTGCTGGTGATGGGCACGGCCTGGAGGCCCTCCTGGCGCTGGCGGGCATCCTGGATCCATTCCATCAGCCAGCTGTAGCTGTTGCGGTAGTAGCGCAGCTGGCGTCCCAGCTGGTCCAGTTCCCGCTGCCGCAGGTCAATCTGGGCCAGGATAGCCTGCCAGCGGTCGAGGAGCTGCTGCACACGATCCCGGTACCGGTCCAAGTCCAGATCCCTCTCGCTGTGGCCTCTCACCATCCGCTCATTCACCTCGCTGGCCGTGGCCAGGTCCGCTTCCAGGGCACTGAAGACCGGTTGGTGCCCCTCAACCTGCCCACGCAGCCTCTGCAGGACGAAATGTAGGGTGAGTGGGGGGTCAGGGTGGCACGAGCCCTTGCGAGCCAAAGGCGGCCCAAAGGCCTCTCCCCCTGGCAGGTGTGGGTCCAGCCGGTCACCTTGAGCTCTGCCTTGGTGGCCTCAACAGCCTTGAGGTCAGACGGCACAGTTTGGACATCTTTGAGTTGCTCCTCATAGCCCTGGACCAGCCCCTCGGCCCCCTGGGTGCTACGGATGACCAGGTTGATGGTCTTCAACCTGCAGGAGAGGTGGATCGACTCAGACACGGCAGCTGGACAAGGCACCCATTCAACACAACAGCGTTCAGTGTAGAGAAAAGGAAGGTTTTATACTTGGGCAAGGAAAACAGAATGCACAGGTGCAGGTTAGAGGAAACCTGGTTCCACAGCACTAACTGCCAGGGGGATCTTGGAGTCCAAGGGGGCAATCGCCTAAATGTGAGCCAGCAGCCCAAAGAGCCAACGCAACCCTAGGTTGCATTAACAGAGGGATACAATCAAGATCACGTTAGCAATAGCAATAGCGCTTAAGACTTATATGCTGCTTCACCGTGCTTTCCAGCCCTCTCTAGCCACTATTTACAGAGCCAGCCTCTTGCCCCCAACAATCGGGGTCCTCATTTTACCCATCTCAGAAGGATGGAAGGCTGAGTCAACCTTTGAGCCTGGTGGGATTTGAACTGCCAAATTGCAGGCAGCCGACAGTCAGCAGAAGTGGCCTGCAGTACAGCACTCTCACCACTGTGCCACCGAGGCTCTTAACCGAATGTTAGTTACTTTCTTTAAATGTCAACTACTTTAAGTACTTAATTATTACTTAACTGAATGTTAAGTACTAATACCACTTTACAAAGCCCTAGTAAAACCACACCCAGAGTACCGCATCCCGTTTTGGTCACCATATTATAAAAAAGTTGTTGAGACTCTGGAAAGAGTGCAGAGAAGAGCAACCAGGACGATGAGGGGACCAGAGGCCAAAACATACAATGAATGGTTGCAGGATCTGGGCCTGGCTACTCGAGGGAAGAGAAGGACATGATAGCAGTCTTCCAATATTTGAGGGGCTGCCCCAAAGAAGAGGGTCAAAGCACAGGAAGGCAGGACAAGAACAATGGAGGGAAACTAATCAAGAAGCAACCCAGAATTAAGGAGAAACTTCCTGCCAGTCAGAACAATTTAGCCAGTGGAACACGTTGCCTTCAAAAGTTGTGGATGCTCCAACGTTGGAGGCTTTGAGGAAGAGACTGGACAGCCACTTGTCCAGAATGGTAGGGGGTCTCCTGCCTGGGCAGGGGGTTGGACTAGAAGACCTCCAAGGTGCCTTCCAACTCTGTTATTCTGTTAACCGGGGGTGCAGTTACGCCAGGGGTCTGGAAGTGGCTATAAACCAAAGTTTGCTAAGCAACGTTTGGCCTCCACGGGATAGAAGAATTAGCCCACTTCCTCTTTAAAAGCCAAGGAGGAGCAGAAACATCAAAATGGCCACTTAAAAATCTTGAGTTCGCTGGATGTTGAAAGGACACGGAGACTCAGGGAGAGCCGCCTCTAACCTGGAGGGCGCTTACCGCAAAGGCCCTGTGCTGCGAGCGACACAGACGGCTGAAGGGAACAAGCCGCTCAGCCAAAGCGCACACCTGTCCCCTGGGGCAGAGGGCTGGGGCCCCCGATGGGAGGTGGGTCAGGGGTCTCCAGGATTTCCCTGCTAGGCTCTCCCAGTCGCTGCTGCTGGGCCTTGGAATAAGAACACGGGGGGCCAAACCCACCTCCCTCCCTCCCTCGGGCCCGTGTTAAGGACCACCTACTTCTCCAAGAAAATGCTGGAGAGGCTGTACACCTGGCCCATCTTCTGCAGCGTGATATCCAGTTCGGAGTGCAGCAGGGGGGCCGAACCGGCCTGCTCTGGCTGAGCCAGGACCTGCTCCGTCTGGGCACTCACTTTGCCCAGGTTCTTCTGGAGGTTTTCCAGCTCCAGGTGGATCTCCTGAGGGGACGGGAGGGGAGGCACGTCAGGGACCCAGGCCAGGAAGCCCCGAGGACAGGCCGTGACCCCTTCTCCTGAGGAAAGGAGAGCGCCCCTCTCCCGTTTCAAGGTGGGAAGCCGCTCCGTGGCCACAGCAGGGCAGCCTCTGCTTCCCCCTCCCCGGACTGGGTCTCGGGCAGGACAAGGGTCTCCCCTCCGGTGCCCCAGGGCAGAGTCCAGAAGAGACGGGCAGCTTCTGCAGCTGGGCTGATCTCAAGGCAAGAGAAGCCAAACCTGCTGGTCGCTGATGCGCTGCGCACATTCCTTTATGGGGTCTTGGTCAAGCGGAGAGCGGATTTTGTGGATGGTGCGGGATTCGCAGCCTTCCAGCTGCAGGCGGATGTCCTTCAGCTGGGAGATGAAGTTCCTGCACAGCGACTCCTCCTGTTCCCCTGTCACCCCACAAACCAAGCCTGGGGTTAACGGACACCGGCAGCGCCGCTGGCTGCAGCTCCGTCCAGAGGGGAGCAAGGACGGGCTGCCAAGGCCACCCAGGGGGCCCCGGGGAGAGGCCTGACCTGAAACCACAGCGCAGGCCCAAGGCTTGCCAGGGGCCCCAGGCCTTACCTTTCTCCAGCCCACGCAGCAGCATCTCGTACTTCTGGGTGCAGATGGTGTAATCGCGCTCCGCCTGCAGCCGGTCGTCCGGATGGAAGTTCTGGGAGTCCTGGCTGTCGCGCAGGAAGTCCTGGTAGTGAGTCTCCAAGCTGCGCAGCGTCTGCCGGTAATCCTCGGGGGGCATCGTCCGGAACTGCGAAGGAGACGTCTTGTTGGGGGGAGTCCAACAGAACGTCAGTCTCTCAAGATCTCCCCCGGGCAACCTCCGAGCCCCAGCTGACCAGCCTGTGGCCCCAAAGGGGAGGGGCTGCATTCCCTCCACCCCCACCTGCCGCAGGGATCGCCAAGACAGCCCTCTCTGCAAGAGGCGCCCGGGCAAAGCTGCACCCTCCTTGATGGACAGGGGAGGCGGCACCAGGGGGTCCCTTGGCCCACACCAAGCAGTGGAGCTCAGGGGGCCACAAGGGCTGGCCAGGGTGCACCTGCTGTCCCCTCTGACCCACCCTGCCTGACCTCCTGAGCTCTACCTAGGCTGCGGTGAAGAGGCAGGAGGTGCCCGGAGGGCACAAGCCCCCGAAGACCCTCTGCACTAACGGCGCTGTCCCCAGCACGATTCAAAGGAGCTGGTCCTCTAAGGGCCCCTTGCCTGCAACCCCCCCTCCCTTCCCTGAGAAGCCCCCCCCTCTGCAGGTGGCCTTGCTGGTGGGGGCTCCCTGGGTGGTGGGCCTTTAGGAGGGGCTTCCGCCCTTCCCCCTTCCTTGGGCTGCTTGGGAGATCAGTAGTAAGGAGGGTCCCCCAGAAGGGCCCAGGGGCTCCCCCGGGCTCTCAGCCGCCTCTTCCCAAGAGGGGGCAGCAGCACCCCACACCCCCTGCCCCCCCCGGGGCCACTCCAGCCAGCCCAGGGGACCCGCTGCTGGATCGGGCTTGCCAGGAAAGCTGCCCTCGGGGGGGAAGGAGGGAATCTGGGTCTCACAATGAGGAGGGACCAGGTCTGGATCTGCTGGGTCTCCCTCTGCAGCAGCTGCCAGGAAAGCAGGCTCTTCATGTTGAGGTGCAGCTGGTGCCAAGTGCTGAGCAGCTTCTGGTGCCCCGTCTCCAGCCTAAAGGGACGTGGGGGGAGCGGGGAGGTCAGGGCAGGGGCTGCATCTCTCCAGGCTGGGGGGTGGGAGGAGGAGGAGCCCTGCCTGGCCCCACACCCGGGGGGCGAGGGGGGGCACGACGGTCTGTTGAAGAGGGGAGGGAGCCTTTCCTCCCACCCCGGAGCCCAGGGGAGAAGCACGTACCTCCCCACGGCCTCCAGGGCCTCCTTGTTGGGTGGGGGGATCAGGAAACAGATGGAGGGGGCGAGGGACTCCTTGCCGGCTGCGTTCAAGACCTTCCACTTGTAGGGCTGGGCGTTGCTGAGGAGGGTGCAGGGGTCCCCCTTACGCACGGTGATCTGAGGGTGGAAGGGGAGGGCAGCTCACTGACGCAGCCCAGGGGCGGCCCCCCTCCCTGCACCCTCCCACGGCCCCCCTCCTCACTCACCTCCATTTGCTTGTAGTCGCAGACGGCCTGGAGGGGCAGCCGTCCCCTAAGCGGGGGGCTTGCGCTGCGCGGCTTCAGCTGGACAATGGTCTTGGCCCGGTTGGCCAGCCCAGCCAGGTGGCTCTGGTACTGGGTCAGGTGGTCTTTCTCCTCCTGAAGCGGGGGAGGGGGGAGGCAGGGGGAGCCTGGGTAAGTGAGGGGGAAAGAAGGCTGCTGGGCCAGGGGGAGGGGCCTCTCCCACCCACCCGCCCTCACCAGGGCGTCCTGCAGCAGGTCCTCTAAGCGAGTCACGGTGATGGAGCGGTCGCAGGTGTACTTCTTCTTCATCACCTCCTGAGTCTTGCGCAGAAACTCCTCCGCTTCCTTTACGTCAGAAAAGAACTGGGGGGGGGGGGGGGGAGGGGGGGGGTGATTGACGCAGAGTCCTCTGGGGGTCTGTGCCCCCCCCCCCCTCGCCAGAGGGGGCCGGAAGGACAAAGTCTGGCCGGTCCCGGACAGAGCCCGGCCCTTCGGCCGGGCTCCCGGGGCCCCCCCCCCCCGCCCTTCCTGCAGGTCTACCTGGAAGTAGCTGCTGTTCTCCTTCAGGTGGGCCTCGATGCAGCAGCAGAGTTGCAGGAGCCAGCTCCACTGAGTCTGCAGGGCCGCCTGGAAGGCCTGCAGGGAGAAGCAGAGGAGATGGCGGGGAAGCTGAGCTAGCAGAGGGAGGCCAGGGAGCCCTTCCCACGCCCCCGGGCGCCCGCTTGGGGGGGGCCGGGGGAGCGGTCATCTGACGAGGGCTCCTCGTGATTCAGCCGTGACTGCTGGCCCTTCCCCCCACCGCACCCACCTCCACTGTCTGTCTGGCTGGGTGATCCTCCCGCAGCAGCCGGTCGCCCGTGCTCTGGATCTCCTTGACCCGCCGCTCCCGCAGCTCCAGGTCTCTCATCAGGCCCTAGAGGGGGGCAGAGCCCAGATCCGGGGGTCAGCCGGGGCCTGGCAGCCGGGCTCCTCGCTCGGGGCCAGAGGGGGAGGGCGACTTTTACCGAGTAGCTCTCCTTCTTTGCAGCCATGTTGCTGTTGCGCTCGCTCCAGTCGTAGTTCACCTCCTCCTCCTCCTTCTCATTCAGCCACATCAGCTCTTTGGTGGCCGCAGCCACGAATGCCTGGAGGCTCTCCAGGTGCCGCAGTCGGGCCTTGGAGGAGCTCTGCAAGACATGGACCACGGCGGCTCATCCCAGCACCCAGTGTCCGGGGCAAAGAGCCCCAAGGTGCCCAATGCTGCTGCACCCCCAAGGGGGCGGAGAAGCGAGGTCTCTGCCTGTGCCCCCTCTGCTGCCCCGACCCTCCCGGCCATCTGCTCACCAGCAGCTTCTCGTACTGCATGTCCAGCTTGCCAAGGTAGTCCCGGTATGAGGTCTGTGGACCAGGAGAGAGCTGGGCCTACAGTGGGCAAAGGAGAGCCATGAAACCCCCCGTGTGCAGACATGGTAGCCCTCTCCTTCAACAAGCCTTGCTGGGAGGCTGGCATTCGCGGACCCGCAGGCCTGGCACCCCCTCCCCTGCCCTGTATACCTCGTCTGCCCGGGCTCGCTCAATCTTGGGGCGGAACTCCTCGATGGAGCGGTGCAGTCCCCGGTGGCTGCCGAGCTGCGACTCCACCGTGGGCAGGTCCACTCCCCATTCAGCTGCATTGAGACGGGCCTGGTTCTCTTCCACCCAGGCCAGCAGATCTTGCAGGTAGCGCAGGGTGACATCGTCCAACTCCGGCCGCAGGTGCTGCGTGACTGGCACGGACACTTGGACTGTCCCAGATTTCAGGCGCAAGTTGTACTCGGTGCGGATGGCCACAAGGCGCTCGTGCAAGCGGTAAACCCTGCAGAGGGGGGGAATGCTGTGCTACAGACAGGGGTCCGTGCAGGGAAGACAGCAGCCGGAGGTCCCCCCTTCCAGGCCCAGGGAGAGTGGCTGCTGCTGTCCTGCAGAGGTTGGAAACTGTAGTGGGCAGCTCCCACCACCAGAGGGCAGTACCTACAAAACTTGCTGGCCGTGTGTGTGTGGGGGGGGGGGTGTCCGTGTGTTCTGAGGGGCAGAGGCTCCCTTGCAAGGGAGTCCTAAGCCCATAACTTCAGGGCAGCAGCAGCAGCACTCTCCCATGCAAAGACTGCCCCCCCATGTGGGGGGAGGGTAGGAGCATTACTACCTGCGATACATCTGCTCGCCCTGGGGGTGGCGCCCATCCTTGAGGGCCTGCACATCGTTGAAGAGCAAGCGGATCATGGCCTCGGCCTTGTCCAGGTCCCGCTCAATCTCCGCCAAGTGCTGGGACGCCTTACCTGCATTCAGCAGGCGGATGTCCTGCAGGAGGGAAGCAAGGACCCTGAGCCGGGCAGAGCCCCAGGCCAGACCCTCCCGCCCACCCCTGGCCCCGGGGCTCCAGCGGGAGCAGGGCAGAGCGCCTCCCTCTCACCGACTGCAGCAGGGTGTCCGCCTGGTTGAGCTGCTCCTCGCAGAGGCCGGACTCCATCTGGAGTTTGCTGACGATGCGCTGTAGCCGTTCCAACCTGGGAAGGCAGGAGGGCAGCGAGAGGGAAGAAGTGAACGGGGGTCCCGGCCAGCTCCCTCCCTGCCGGAGGGAGACAGCCTAGCTGTCCCAGGCTGCCTTGGCTCACTCTGCCTGCCCGCCCAGATGCTTCCTGAGGAATACAGCCGGGGGGACGGGGGACGGGACGGACGGGGCGGGTGGTGAGTCACCAGCCGTGTGTTTCCCATTAGGGCTGGGCCGGGCCGGCTGTGGTTGGGAGGGAGCCGCTGCCCTCCTGCCTGCCGGGCTCCCTCTGCCTCCCCAGGAAGAGGAAGGGCCAGGCTCCGGCCCCTGCCCCTCCCCCCCTCCCTCTGGGTGCTCTGCCAGGCGCTTGGGCTTGCCTCTCAAACTCTGAGCGCAGCAGCTTCTCCCTCTCCAGGATGGCCACGTGCAGCCTGCCCCACTCCTTCTCCACGTCCAGCGGGTGGTAGCCCGGAGGGATCTTCAGTTGCCCACTTTGCACAGCAGCCTGGGGGAGCCGGAAGCAGGTGGGAGCTGCTGAGGGCAGCCCCCAGAAGGCCACCCCGCCCTCCCTCCGGCCCCACCAGGGCACCACGGGGGCAATTGGAGCTCACCTCCAGAGACTGGAAGATCACCTTGGAGCGGCTCTTGTCAGCCTCTTTGGCGGGCAGCTCCATCTCCTTGAATTTCAGGAACTGGTGCCACAGGATCTGCGGGAGAAGGCGGCAGGGGATGGTGGGGAGGGCCCACGGGGTCCTGGGGGCGGCCCAGAGACTCTCCGGGGAGCAGAGCTGGCCACAGAAGGGGACTCCCTTGCCCAGGAGGGGGGACCAGGCCTGCCCTCAAGAGGCGGCGGCTGCACCCAGCCAGAGGGGGAGGCGGCCCAGGACAGAGCCCCCACCTCGATCTCCTCGTAGCTGGCAGGGAACTTCCTCTCCTCAAAGGTCACCGTGTGGTGCTGTATCCACTGCAGAAGCAGGCTGACCACGCCGTAGTATTCCTGCCAGCGCAGCTGCAGCTCCTGGGGAGGCATGAGGGAGAAGGTGGTGGGTGCGGAGGTCGCACCCCGAGCCCACAGGCCGCCCAGGCCTCCCCACCCCATGCCCCCCAACACCCACATTGGCTTTGATCCCATCTGGCACGTCCGGCACTCGCGGCATGGCGTCGTAGAGGGAGGACACGTAGGTGATGATGGACTTCTCATCCGGCTGGGGCACATCCACGTCTGGGAAGGAGGAAGTGGGGAGGGAATGCTGTGCTGCCCTTCCCAAAGGAGCCCCCCCCCCCCCCCCCGCCCCGCCGGGGGGGCAGCCCATCCCGGTACCTTCCGGGTCCAGGAGCCGCGTCACACCCAGGTCGTGTTCCGCCACCGAGAAGGCCTGCTCCAGGTTCTCCACGTTGCTCTGATGGTAGACTTTGTTCATGTCAATCAGCATTGGCCTGCAGAGGAGGGGGCTGCGGTCAGGGATGCCCCAGGAAGTGGGCTGGGCGTCTGCTGGGAGCAGTGGCCACGCCTGGGGCTGGACGGGCCCTGAAACTGGCCTGTGGCCCTCCATGAGAGGCTCCTGAGAGGCCCAGCCTCTCCTGGGTCCCCGGCCCTGGGTCCCCTGGGGGGTCTTCCAGAGGCCGCATTGCTGTGGCCTGGAGCCTCTGCTCCTTCAAATAGGGAGCACAGACATAGCTGGAGTGATCAGCTTCCCAACAATTAGAAAAACCCAAGGCTCCAGTCCTCAAGGCCTGCCGCAGTACTGTGTGTGTGCGTGTCCGTCCATCCCCCGAGACAGGACACCATGAGCCAGGCGGAGCATTTCCTGCTTCCTTGACCCCCTCTGAACGATCGCTTGCAAGCCCACTTCCCCCAACCCATCCCGGGATGAAGAATCCCAGCCCCACCCCCCCTTCTTAGGGCACAGGACCAAACGGAGAGCCGGGTCCTGCAGGCCCCCGAGCCCAAGGCTCCTTGCGTGGGAGGGGTCCCACGGCGCGTCCGCAGCCTGGAGCAGGCCTCCTCATGACTGAGACGCTGCCCTTTCAGAAGCAGCCTGCTGGTCCTCACGGGCATCACAAGCTGCCCCTCTGGCCCCCCTCCCTGGCCTTGACTCGGAGGGGGCGCTGGGTGCCAGCAGGAGTGCCAAACCCCTGCCCTCCACCAGCTGAGAGGGGGAGAGAGGGGCCAGGCCCACCCCTGCCCTATTGCTCAAGGACCCCTTCCCCCCTTCCCAAGCAGGGCGGCCTGCGGTTGAGGCCACGGATTCCTCCCGGGTGCAACCCTGCAAACCTGCCCACTCACCCCCTGCCCCGCCCCTTACTTGTGCCTGTGGATGACGGCGTTGAAGAGACGGCCGTCGCGCCAGCTGGAGGTGAAGTTGTCGCAGCGCAAGCCCTGGTACCCCTCCACCATGCGCTGTGACCACAGCAGCAGCTTCTCTTTGGCCGTCATGTCCTCCGACTGGCCAGTCACCTGGATGTCCGAGATCTTGGAGGAAAGAGGGACCGCCTCAATCCGGGGGTCTGCCGGAAGTTGCTGACCATCTGGGATGGCCCCTCCCCCCCACCCAATGGGCTTGAGAAGCCTTTCAGTCAAGGCTGGGCCACTCTTTGCGCCCAGGCCTGGGACCGCCCACCAGCCTCCTCGGAGCGGCCACGTGCCTCTCAAGAGAAGGGCTACTTCCCTGCCGCCCCTGGTGGCCGCAATGCCCCCCCCCCCCAGGCCAGGCGCTGGTTCTCCCCTGGCAGCCTTGGAGGGCACCTTGGCAGCCTTTAGAAAGGGCCTGCCTCCGTAGCGGCCCCTGCCCAGGCGCCCTCCTGAGCAAGAGCCAGCCCTGCATCCGGGGAACGCCAAGGCCTGCCTGCCCCCCCCCCCCCCCCCCCCTCCCCCCCCCACGCCTGCCCCTCCCACCAGTCTTCTGAGCGGCGCCCTCCCTGCCCAGCCTCCGAAGGGAAGGGCAACCCCAGGGCCTTGGCCCATCTGAACGCCTGCTGCTTTGGGGAGAAGAAGAGGGGCGGGGGAGGCTTACAAGAATCTGGCCCCCAAGTGAGGGAGGGAAGAGGGAGGGGCCAAGGAGAGGCCCCGCCTGCCGGAGCAGAGCAGAGAAGAAGGTGGGGGGGGGGACACTGGACTCACCTGAAAGTGGAGGATGATGGTCCAGATGAGGCCCAGCGTCAGCTTGGGGTTGCCATCAGCGATATCATCATTCCGGATGTTGACCAGTTTCACCTGTGGAGGCACACGCACGCACGCACACACGGTTACTGGAGGGCCCCACGGCCTTTCCACTCTTTCCCCTCCAGGCTCCCCATCCCACATGCTCACCTGCCGGTGCTTCAGGTAGTCCAGGGCGATCTGCACATTTTGCAGCTTGTGGAAGCGCATCCGTCCCTTCTCCCGGGGCTGTGGGCAAAGGAGGAGGATCAGGTCAGGGCCCTGGAGCGGGGTGGGTGTGTGTGTGTGTCCGTCCCCCTTCCCTCCCACCCTGGCTGAAAGGAGCCAGAGAAGGGCAAAGCAAGCCCAGCCTGGCGGACGGAGCCAGGAAACGATGCACTGGGGGGAAAGACCTGCACCACCCACCTCTCCCCCGCCCCGCCGTCCTCGCCCAGCTGAAGCATCCTAGGGCTACCTTAAGCTCGGCCACTGCAAGAGGAGCTCACAAGGCCACCCTCAGCACCACGCTGGATTCCCCTCCAGACAAGGAGGCACTGCCAGGAGGCGGCCACACAGCTCCCTCCCACCCCCCGCCTGGCCTGCCTTCCATCCTGGATCCCCTCTGCAGAGCCCCGGGCTCAGGGGCAAGGGGACAGCCACACTGCCCAAGGGCCCACTCCGAGGGATCCGCCATGCGATGCACCGGCCTCCCATCTGCAGTTATGGGTCAAGCAAAGCTTTCGGAGGGCACAGACGGGGCACGCGGCTTCTGCGTAAGCGAGGAGGCAGTGCGCATCAGCTGGGCTCCTTTCCAGCAGATGCCGAGAGCAGCCGCAGCAGGAGTGCCACGCAGAACCGGGCAGGACACTCACCAGGCGCAAGTTCCGGATCACGTCGCGCTCTCTGGGCTGAGCAGCAGGTGACAGCCGAGCAAGAGGGAAGCAGAGGTCAGAATCCAGCAGAGAGAAGAGACAGACAAACAGCACAAGGAGCGGCAGACAGACAACCCAGAGGAAGTGAGAGAGGAGCAGAGTCCGGAGCAGCTCTTGCGTTAGAGTGTGCGGGCAGCCTTGGCCTGCTGTGGGGGAGGGAGGAGGAGGAGGAGGCAGCGGCGGCAGGTGGCGCCGGAGGGCGGCAGCATCACAGGCGTCGCTCTAAGGCCCACGCTGGGGTGGGAGCATTTTGGTGTCCGTGTGTCTCACGCCTTCATCCTCCTTCCGAAAAGCCTCTCTTAACCCAGGAGGCCACCGAGATGGCTCTCAACCTCTGCAGATCCCCTCTGAGCGCCCCGAAGGTCGGCTGCCATTCCTCTTCCTGGACACCACCAGTGGGAGCACCGTCTGTTTTTGTATCGGCACAGGCGGCTGACATGGAGGCGGTCGAGGAGACGTCCCCCTCCGGCTGCTTCTTTGGCCAGAGCACAGCCGGGGCTGTCGTGGCATTGGGCCTAGAGGTCCAGCCCCCGGGGAACCCAGCCCCGGGCAAGAGACGGGAGCAGCTCCCACCCCCCAAAGCCTCCGGCCGGCCATGCAAGGGTTGAGCAAGAGGGAAGCTGCTGCTCAGACTCCCGGCTCAGGCCAGGCGACACACGGGTGCAGGCAGCATGCAGCCGGGGAGGAGGCGCCGAGCACCCCGCAAGCAGGAGGCAGGGGCGGTAGACGCTGGTGGGCAGAGGCAGGGTACCGGGACCCCCGGTGCAGAAGCTTGAGCTGCTTCCTCCAGAGCTCAGGTGGGAAGAGCGGCATTGCCCACCAAGCCCCCAGGGGCAGGCGCAGGAGGCCACGTACCAGAGTGTCCCCCGAGAGCACTTCCAGCAGCGAGATCAGGTTGTGTCCATCTCGCAGGTCCTCGTAGAGGTCATTCACGTGGCGCTGGGCCTGTGGAGGCAAAGACAAGCCGGAGGGATTGAGAAGTGGACCCAGCTGGGAGGTGGCTGGGGTATGGGGGGGAGGGCAGTCACACCCATGCCAGTTCAAGGAACGTCCAGCCCCTGCCCTCCCTCCACCTGGCTTTGGCGTTGCCTCTGAGACCCACACCCCAGGTAGCCTCTGCTTCAGGCCTGACCCGGCAGCCGTCCCCAGAGGAAAAGGCTGTGGGACTCCTAGAGATCGTAGGAAGGAAGAGAGGGAGGGAGGGAGGGAGGGAGGGAGGGGGGCAGTGGGTGAAAGCCCAGCCTGCCTTGGCACCTACCTCTGCTCTCCAGTGCTGTCGCCAAGGCAGGAGAGAAGGAAGAAAGAAGGAAAGAGAGAAGCCTCGGAGGGAGGGAGGGAGAGAGAGAGACAGAGAGAGAAGTCGGGATTGGTAAATGCCCCAGGAAGCACCTCACACATGGGGGTCCTGCAGCCCCCCGGCTTCTCCCATCCCCCCAGCCGGTGGCCTCTCCAACTGCGGTGCCAGGGCAGCCTAGGGTGGGGCTCCCAAGGAGGAGGAAAGCAGCCCCAGAGAGACGGGGGTTCCTGCTGCTGTTTCCCAGGGCAATGCCTCTCCATCCCGAGCCCCCCCCCCCAGAAATCCCACCCCATCTGCGGGCAGAGCTCCAGGGCTTTCAGATCCGTGATGTGGGGGCCCCAAAGCCTCTGTGCCCCAAGAAATTGGGTCAGGGAAAGGAAGGAGGAGGAAGAGAGGTCGAGGCCAGCTGCGTCTTCCCTGAAAATGGTGGGTGGGCCTCCTGTGCACCATCCACTGCTCACAGCCACGTCCCTGGGCCCCCCGAGGCCCCCAGGACGGCCATCCTTTCTACCTGGCTCAGATCCAGGCAGGGAGGCCGGCACCCCGGCTGCCCCCCCCCCCAGGAAAGGGGGACTTACCTTGAAGAGGTGCTTGTTGACCCATTTGGTGAAGGTTTTCTTCTGGACCCGGTCGCGCTCATCTGCAAGAGAGGACGGGTGGGTGGGTGGGTGTTAAGCGGGGCCTAGGGAAGGAGGGAGGAGGCCGGGCTACGGGAGCCAAGAGGATGGGGAGGAAACCCCCGCTGGGAACCTCCAGAGGCTGGCCAGGGATGGGAAAGCCCCCCTTCCACCGTGGGCCCACACTCTCTTGCCAACCCCCCCCCTCCTCTGGAGGTCTGGGCCCAGGAGGGGCTCTGCCATAGCCCAGCCGCCCCTCCTCCACCAGGCCTTGTGGAATGGGGGGAAGGGGGGGGTCGCTCCCTTTGCACAGATCTCCAAAGGCCAAGTGGGCCCTCAGCCCCCCTGCATTTGTCCGGCCCCCAGCCAGACGCTCCCCGCTAGGCAGCCCTGGGGTGAAAAAGGGAAGCTCAGCGGGACCCCAGCCACTCCCCGCTTCTCTTGGCACAGCCCGGTGCTCCTGGGAAACCCCCCCCCCCCTTTTCCCCCTCTCCGCCCCCCCATGCCACCCCCCCCCCCCCGCACGCATTCTTGATCCGCCCCTTCCCTCAACCGCCATGCCTGTTGCGCAATTCAGTTCTCAGCTGCTCTTATTTTGTCCTGGTCCTCGCCCACTCCGGCACTCCGCCCTTCCCCATTGCCCCCCCCCCACCACGCCCCCCCCCCCCCCCGTCACGGCTCTGGACTTTCAACCTAGGCTTGCCTGACCCACCAATTCCAGACCACACCCCAGGCAGAAACAGTTTTTTCTCCCTGCTTCCACTTACCCTACACCCCTTGCAATGAAGTATCTTCTACCCCGTTTTCTTTCTGCCACATTTGAAGATCTTAACACATTTTCACCCAACATCCTTGACAGGTTACTTTTCAGATTTGTATCCCACAACCCAGCCGGCTTTGGCTGTGAATGGCACTGACCGCCAGCCAGCCAGCCAGCCTCGCTTTTGGGGCACTGGGGTCCCACCCCAAGGACACATCCACCTTCCCCCTCAAGGACTTTCAACGGTCAACCCACCCAGATGCCAACATTCCAGGCGTTCTGAAGACGCTGGGCTTCCACCAAACCTTCTTCTGACCCCCCCAATCAGCCACCATCCTCCAACTCCAGACTCCCCCGGGAATTCTCCACCTCAGCCACATCCACTAAGCCAACCCGAGTCCTCCTCCCCCCCCCCCCCCCCCCCCATACCCTTCCCAAGGAGCTGCTGAGTAGAGCAAAGTAGCCTGCACACCTCCTGGGACAAAGCCCCCCCCCCAGCTCCGGGGCCCTTCCCAGGGGAACCTCTGCCTTCCTGGGGGCCCTCCCCAGTCTCCACACAGAGCCTGCACAGCCGCCCCAAACCCAAACCCCTCCGTGCAGGTCTCAACCTTCCTCCCCAGGAACCTGACCCGTTTTCAAAACTCTCAGAGCAACCAGAACTTCCCTTTTCATCATTTTTACTTGGATGTTGCTTTCAACTCCACCCTTTCATCTCTTCCTATCGTTTCAGTGCAAACCCTAAAATTCTTTCCACCACCGCTCGCTCCTCCTCTCCGGTTTTCACCCCAAATAACGTTCTTATTTATAATTCCACTCACGCTGCCGAAGCCTCCTTGTTTAGTCCTCTTCCTGTAATCCCCAAACAATTAATTTCCATTAGAACCGGTCTGCATTTATTTCCCCTGCCTCTTTCAGTCATTCTTTTGCACCTCCCCCCCGAGGTCTCTTATTTCCACATTTGTCCAGCATCCTTTTTGTATTTCCTGTTGCTGTAACTCCCGCATTTCTGTGAGCCTCTGTGAGAATCCGGCTAAGGATTTCCAAAGCAGACCCTTCTTTCCTCATATCAACTCTTCATTCTCTCGGGGAGAAGCGGCACACTCGTTTTTCTTCTACTTTCCCTTGCCGTTCTTCTCCCCTCTTTTTCCCATGATCCACTCCAGACCTCCAACTCACGTACAAGGTTGGGCCTACTTGCAGTGACAGCAGCTCCTACTTTCTGACATGCATTTTGGTTCCCGCATTCATAACAAAGCCAACCCACCCCAGGTAAAGTTCCTCTGCTCCGGAAGATCTGCTCCCCCTTCTGGCCTGTCCTGGCGCCATGGACCTTCTGCCTTTTCCTTTCCCTGGGGATTCAGTCCGGCTCTTTTCCACTTACACCCCCCCCCCCAAGGCTATAAACTGCACCCTTTAATAGCCCGTCCTCCCACCAGGTGGGCTCATCTCCGCTGCGCATCATTTGGTCATGGAGGCTCTCGTGGGACAGACAGAGACAGACAGACAGATGCTCTTGGTGAAACAGACCAGGCCAAAGTCCCAGCTTGCCCCCCCTGCCTGATTCCCTGGGAACGGGTCGGGTCTGTATCCGGCCAGGATGCCACCAGCACAAGAGACCAGGAGTAAACCAAACGCCCCCTCATTGTTCCAGCCAAGCCTCTCCTGGGAAGGACCAAACTCTGCCTGCATCCCAACGGCTGGCAGGTCTCCGAGCAGCCCGGCTCTTGCCCAGGATCCTGCTGGCAGCTGTGCACCTCTGCTCGGCTTTATTTATCATGGGATGCTCCGGTGCGTAGAAGAAAAAACGTCCCTCGGCGGCTGAGGCGATCTGATCGACCACCAGCCATTCCGGAAGGGCCGGGGGGAGGGAGCGTGCCCACGGGAGGAAGAGCCGGCGCCGGGGAAAGGGGGGCTGGGAAGGGCGCAGCCGAGAGGCAGGTCGGCTCAGGCCCGGCACCAGCGCCCACCAGCCTCCCGGGCAGCCCGCCAACCCCCCGCGGGCCAGGTGGGGCCCCGGCTTCGCTGAGGGAGCGGCCTGGCGGAGCAGCGCCCTCCTGCGGCTGCGACACCCCCCCCCCCGGCGCCCGGCCCAGCGATCCCCGACGGCACCTCCGGGCCGAGCGGCTTCCCTTCCTCCGGCGGGCCTTGCTCGGGATCGCCGCCCCACCCACCCCCGCCCGCCAGCAGGCTCCACGCGGGTCGCGCGGAAAAGCCGCTCGGCAGCGCCCGGGCCGCTCCCTCCGTCCGGCGGGCCTTTGCGCCCAATGCCGCGCACCAGGAAGTGGCCGGCGGTGGCGGCGCCGGGAAGGGACCTTGGAACGGGGCAAAGGCGGCAGGCGAAGCGGGCTCCGCGGGGCCCCAGAGGCGGGAGGAGCCGTACCTTTCTTGCCCTCGGAGGCGCGCAGGACCGCCTTGTACAGGTTCTCCTCCTCGGAGCTGCCGGGCTGCATCAGCCACCCCGGGGAGGGACCCTCGGCCGCCTCCCGGCTGCGCCCCCTCGGCCGCGACATGGGCGCTCCTGACGCCGCTGGGACTCGCTCGCTCCCCACGGCCGCTCCCGGCCAAGGCTGCTACTGAGCGGAACAAGGTTGGCGCAAGCAGGCCAGGACGCTCGGCCCCCGCCCGCCCCTCCCTCCTCCCTCCCTCCCTCCCTCCTCCCTGGGAGCCGCTGGGGGCTGGGCTGGGCGGGCCCTGGGCTTCCCCTGCCCGCCCCCCCCCCTTGCTCAGGCAGGAAACCGCTCCTGGGCCATTTAACCGCTTCCCGGCCAGCCATCCCCGCAGCGCCCGGGGAGAACCGGGAGGGAAAGACCCAGAAGGGCCTGAGCCCCACTGGGGCCGAGGGGAGGGGAGGGGACAAGCCTGGGGCGGGGTGGGTGGGAGGCTCCTGGGCAAGGGGAGAGCAGCCCGGAGCGCCTCTTCCCTGGCCCAGCGAGCAGCCTCGCCCACAGAGAGCACAAAGGGGGCCTCCGGTGTCCCTTAGCTCCCTTCAGGCTTGCCCACCTCTCAGCGGGTCTCTCGGGCTGCCGCCAGAGCTGCTCCGGGCAGCTGTTGGCCCCAGGGCAGCCCAGGCAAGCCAGAAAGGGGGCAGGGGGCACAGCCCACCCCTCCTCCAAGCAGCCAGAGGCACTGCTGCTCTGGGGGCTGTCTCCTCCCCCTTCAGTCTGGACACTTGGCTGAGCCAGGGCACAAAGGCAGACCCGCCGGACCCCTCCCAAGGGAGCAAAGGTTGCCAACCGTCAGGGCTGCACATCCCCAGGCAGCACATTCCAGGCTGGCCAGGCCCAGCCCCACCCGGCTTCGCTCAGGCAGACCTGGGCTGGGCCCAGACAGAGGAATGCACTGCAAGACAAGGGCTTCAAAGCCTCCCAGCAGCCCCCACAGCCCCCCCCACCCCCGCGTCTGGGGTGCCAAAGCAGAAGGGTGGAGTTGGGCACTCCTCCTGCCAGGGAAGGCGCCTGGAGCCAAACTCCCCGCCCGCCTGAGTCACGTCCCATGGAGGAAGCCAGTGGCCGCAGGGCACCACTCTGGAAGCAGGAGGGGGAGGGCATGGGGGAGAGGGAGGGCTCCCTCATTCTCCCCACTGCAGGAGCCTGGCAGGAGAGATGGGTGGGCCTTGTCCTCCAGCTGCAGACAATCCTAGCGTGGCCTTCAGCTCACAGAACAGCAGCCAAAGGGGCCTGCTGGGTCACAAAATAGCTGCCTCGAGCCAGGGGGCGCCCCCCTCCCCACTAGGGCCCCGCTCCAGAATCCCAGGCCCCCCCCCCCCCCCCTGGACAGAGGAGCCCCCCCCACCCTTCTGCACAGAAGCAAAGGAAAGGAGGGTTTTCCAGAAACGGGAAGTCAGGAACATCAAAGGACCTCATGCTGTCCTGAATCAGCAGCACAAACCATCTGATAAAAAAACTCCCCCCCCAATGCAATTCACAGCAGACGTGTTTTCTGAATCATAGGAAATAACTTTCCACCCGACTCCACCCATGATGGAAGAAGGGCTGCCAGGCTGCCTTTGCTCTGCTCTTCGGTTCCAAGGTCTTCCTTCATTCCCTCCAAAGAGGACGGAGGACACCCAGCAACATCACCCGGAGGTGGGAAGCCCCCACTGGCCGCCCAGGAGCAACCTACCCCTCCTCTGCCTCCCAGCTCAGGTGCTTCCCAAGCAAATCCTGCAACACCCCCTCTTCTCCCCCCCCCGCCACCCCCAGCATCAAACTTATGGCACAGTTCCCAACGGGGTCCCTGAGGGCCAGGAACAAGGTATCCCGAGGGGTGGGCACAGTAGGGGGCCATTCAAATCCATGATGCACCCCCCCCCACCTTGTGTAAGGCCAGGTCTTAATCCCTTTCGGAAGACCTCGGGAGGCAGGTGTGGGGGAAGGACGACAAGGCACTGGCCAAAGTATGCTGGTATAGCAATAGCATTCAAGACTCATATACCGCCTCACAGGGCTCTCCGGCCCTGTCTAAATGGTTTTACAGAGCCAGCAATCGGGGTCCTCATTTGACCCACCTCAGAAGGATGGAAGGTTGAGTCAACCTGGAGCCTGGCGGGATTTCAACTGTCCAATTAGAGGCAGCTGGCAGTCAGCAGAAGGAGCCTGCAGTGCTGCACTCTAACCATTGTGCCACCGAGGCTCTGTGAACCACAGGTGGCTTTAAAGATCACAACTGGCACCCAAACAGGTGAAATGGGTGTTAGCTTTGAAAGGGCAGCCGATTCTGTAGCAGCCATACCTTTGAGGCCACCTTCAAAGGCAGCCCCACCTAGAACACCTGGCTGCAATCGGACCGAGCCGGGCACAGCCCCACCCACTGCTCAAGCAGGACCCACGGGAGTCCACAGGGCCTTCCCCTGGCAGCGGAGTTTCCTCTTCAAGACTGGCTGGAGGGCAGAGGTAGAACGTTCTCTCTGGGTGAAAGGGAGCCGCTTTTTCCTTCTGAGGAACGAAGAGTCTTCCTTCTCGTGAGCTACACCTGGTGCTAAGGCAACGTGGCCCTCGGAGGAAGACCCAGCCAGAAGATGGGGGCGAGGGGGGCTTTCTGTTTTTCTCTGGAGCCAGGGATTCACTCAGCTAACAGACTGAACTTTTCAACAGGTGAGGCTGGTTGCTTTAAGCCCTGAGCGCCAGAAGGACAGCCCAGCTGGGTCTGTACTCACACGTTTTCCTAGTGGCCATCCAGAGGAACTTCCGCCACCCTTGGTCTGGATTTGGAGGTGGGTTGTCCCTACCTGAGGGTCAGGTGGAGCCTTCCAGACCAATGGCTTTGGGAGACTGGCCCTGCGTGACTGCACTGCTTGTGGGCTGTTTGTCCAGCCCCCAGGGGTGGTTGGGGGAGGCTGAGAACAAAATCAAAAGTCGCCTGGAAGTGGCTTCTCCTCTGGATCATCTCAGTCCAAGCCTGACCAGCCGCCAGGAAGGGCTTCTTCCTCAAAAGAGGCCTCACTAACTGCCACAACCTGAGCCCCCTTGCACAACCTCTGGCTGGGACAGATGCACAACTTGTTTACGTCCTGGCTGGCCGCCTAGCCCCTGGCCCTCTGAAAGGAGGGGAGAGACGTCCCCTCGTCCACGTTTTTCCAAGCTGAGGAGTCCCAAATGTTCCAGCCTGGCCTTCTGCTCTTTTCCTCATTGCATCCCTCCTGAAATCTGGCAAGCAGAACTTTCCAGAGGCTCCCGAATTGCCAGTTTCCAGGGCCTCCTCCCTGGGCAGGGCACAGGCAGCCAAGAGCCCTGGGGGAGGGCCGCGGCTTGCCCCCCTCCTTCCCCCGCCGCTTTGCACGGCTCTGCGCCCGCCTGCAGCCTAAGGAGGGGGGCGGCTCCCCCGTGTCCAGAAATGCAGGTTCCCCGGACCTGCAGCCCGACTCTCTCCAGGGGAGGGAGGCGCATTTGCCGCCCTCGGGCACAAGGGGCTCTTCCCCCCCCCCCACCGACCCCCTCCAAGGGGATTCCCACCCGCACAGCCGCCTGGCCAACTCGGCCCACTTTGGGGTGCGGCGACGGCGCCAGCCCAACGCTGTAATTTCTGGAGGCGGCGGGGCCGACCCCCCCCCCGCCCTTCGCTTCGGAGGCGGAGCTACGCGATAGACGCCCCAGCGGAGCGGGCCCCTTCCCGCCTTTTCCGGCAGGCGGCGGCCCGCCACAGCGAAAGGGCTTGCAGGGAGAAGCAGCGGCGGCGCCGCCGCCAGGAACCTCGGACCGGCGAGTGCTGGGAACGGCAGTGCTGGAGGCGGCCGTGGGCCCGGCTCCCTCGGCCGCGGGCGAGAGCGGGGACGGCGGAGGGCCGGCCAAGCTCCACTCGCGGCCCACACGGCCGGCCCGGGCGCTCCCGCGAGCCCGGCTGCGCGCGTCTCGGCCACTCACCCAGGCAGCAGAGCCGGCTGCGCAGGAAGCGCTGCCGGTGTAGTTCGGGCGCGCTGAGCCACTCCGAGCCGCCCAGCAGCACCGCCCGCTTGTAGGCGAAGTACGCGGCCACCGAGGGCTCGGCCATGGCGCCGCCGCCGCCGCCGCCGCCAGCCATGGCAACCCTCCCGCCGCCGCTTCCTGCCCCCGCCAAGCGTCAGCGGGGAGCTCCGCCCTGCCGGCCTGCGCCCGCCCCTCGCCGCGCCCGCCCCGGGCAGCCACCTCCGGACCGCTCCGGCCTTTTGGCAGTGGCTGCGTCGGACGCTGCGCGGCAGCCCCTCGGAGCCCGTCCAGGCGTCCTTCGACGGGCAGCGCCCAGAGCCCTACGCCGCTGCCTCGGAGGCCCCGCGAGGCCCCGACCCGCCGGCGGGGTCGCTCGGGAGGCTCCTGCGGCGGACCTACCCGCGAAGCCCGTCCCGCACCCGTGCGGAGCGCCGAGCGAAGGCGCGCCAGACTTGGCAGCCGCCCCGGGTTGGGTGGGGGGAGCGCGGGCCCGCCCGCCCGTTCCTTCCTCGTGAAGGGTCTTTCGGCCTTCGACCCCGGAGCGGTCCAGGGAGGCCGGCTGCATTCCCACGACCAGCTGAGCACACATTGACGCAGCACACTTCAATCAAGCTCGCCTGACCCGTCCGAAGAGGGGAACCCGCGAACAAGGCAGCCTCCGTAGTCCGGGCCCGCGACCGAAGTCCCGGGAATGAAACGCGGCCTCCGCCTGCAATTACCGGCGTGGCCGATAGAGGCGCACTGGCTGCAGGCCCTGTCGGGGGGCACGAAGCAGGCACCTTTACTCCGGCCACAGCGCTGTCCTGCCCCGAGTCCGGCGGCAGCTGGGAGGGAAGCCCCGTCCAATAGCTGCTCCTGCAGCTGCTGGGCTTCTCTTCCTTCCCGGCCTGGTTCTTGACCGAAGGCACAACGGAGGGGACCCACACCAGCCCAGGGCCACATCCTGCAAGGTGGCCGCTGGCTGGCTAGGACATGGAAAGGGAGGGGGCTGGACACCGAGCAAGCCTGCAAGAGCCCTTCGTCACTGCGGGGGTGGGGTGGGGGCAGGAAAGGAGCCACTTGCCCAGGTCCAGAGCAGTTGGCAGCCTTGCCTGGGCACCAAACTCCAGGCCTGTTACGGGCTGCAGAGGGGGCCCTTCTCCCTAGAGCTGTAGTGGGGCAGCGGTTAGAGTGCAGTATTGCTGGCTAACCCTGCCCACAGCCTGGAGTTCGATCTTGATGGGGCTCAAGGGTCACTCAGCCTTCCATCCTTCTGAGGTCAGTGAAAGGAGGAGCCAGATTGTTGGGGGCAATTGACAAATAATCCTTTGACATCGTAACACCACCACCCCCAAGTGCTATGGGGCAGCCTAGAAGTCCAAGGGCTGTTGCTAGTGCGACGGCTCCCTCCCACGTGCCAGCCTGCAGGGCAGAGATAAGGTGGGGAAGAGGAGCGAAGGCAGATATCACAGCAGCCAAAGCCTTCGCCACAGAGGGGTTCTTGGAAGGGGAGCCCGCAGCCGGGTGCCCAAGAGGCTTTTCGACCCCAGCTTCCCCGAGTGTCTTCCTGACCCGCGACAACCGGTGAACCAGAGCGGAGTGGCAGGCAGGTCCTCCGGGGTTTGCCCAGGGCAAGCTGAGGAACCAGGGAGCCGCCTGGCACCATTTCCAGGTAGACCAGGGCTCCCTCCTCAGGCCAGCGGGGGGGGGGTGCGAGGGGGGGGCTAGTGAAGGACTTCCTGCTCTCCACCCCAATAGCCACTGATAGCTCCCCTGGTGGGATTAAGGGCCCGGAGCCCCCAAACTGGGGTGGTTGACCCACGGAAAGAGGGCCAATGTTTTCAGAATATGTCCAGGGTGCCCCTTTCTTGGGGATTCACAAGCAGCTCTGGATTCCCCCCCCCCCCCCCCCCCCCCGAAGGACCGAGGGGTAGCACAGAGGACCAACCCCTGAAAGCGGCCAGTGGGACTCGTGTTTTCCATAAGCAAGGAAGGGTGACTGCCCCCACCCCCCTACCCCCGGCAGGGCTGAGAGCTCTGGGGCTGCCAATCCTCAGTGCTCCCACTGGGGGCACAGCGTCCCCTCCCCCCATAAGCAGAATCGAGGTCTGCAGCCAGCGGCACAGCCCCCATCCGGCATCAGCCCACCTCCAGCAGGGGGCAAGACACACACCCCCCCGCCCTTTGCCACTCAGGAGGCCCAGGCACCCCGAAGGGCATTAGCACTTCTTGACTGCATGTTCTTGACTCCCTTGGCCCAGGACAGTTGTGTGTGTGCGTGCCTGGCCTATTATTGGGCTATTTTCCACTCCCCTCTCCCACTTGCTGCAGACACGAATCCCACAAACCAGCATTCCCCAGGGAGCATTTGCTGCTCCGGATTAGGGTTTCTCTAGTTCTCCCAGTGCAGGACAGAGGCTGGACCAGCACTGGGGAGGCTCAGGATCATGTCCACCTTCCCGGGCATTAAGATGTGCTCCCTGGCACCCTGGGCAGAGCTTGGGGGAGTCGGGCGTCTTCTGCACACAGCTCAGTCCCACGCCCTTGTGGCCGGCCCCCTCCCCACAGCGCTGCCATCTGAGCCAGCACTGGGCTAAGTGGTGTCCTCCCTGGACTGGCAGCACGGCGGGGTGGGCTCTGCACGGGGAGGTGTGTGGTGGGTGAATTAATAATGGGTAATAAAGGAAAGGACCAAGGGGGGGGGGGGCTGAGGCCGGGGCCCAGTCCAGAGGACAGAGGTGACCTCCATGCCCATCAACCAGCCGGACGTGCCCTGATGCCTCTCAGCAGGTGTGGCCATGGAATGCAGCCTCCCAGCCAGAGCTAGGCTGGCAGGCTCAGGAGCTCGCGGGGCTGCCTTCCCTGGGAACAGGCCAGGGTCCAACCGGATTAGCAGGGGGAGGAGGAGGACAGAGGGGCCCCGTTTGCTCTTTTCCCACCCCCAACGGCTCCCGGGTCTCTTCCTCCAACCGAGCCACGGGGAGGCAGCAAGCAGAGCACGGGCTCCTGGCTGGAAACCTCTGGCTTTGGGGCAGGGTGGTCACAATGATGAGAGCCATTACTCCAGAAGTATCGCCGGCTCCCCCTTCCCCACCCACAAAAGAAAGGGGGCCGAAGGAGGCCAGGTCCTCCAGGGGGGCGGGGGGGCGGGGGGGGATGGAGTGAGCTACCTTGGCCAGAAGGGAGACTGAGGAAAGGACCCTCTGGGGCAAGAGCAGCCGAGCGGGAGGGGGGCTCCAAGGAGAGGGGAAAGCCCACTCACCACCTCTGGGTGACTTGCACCCTCCCCACTTCCCCTCCTGCAGCGCCATCAGGATGAGGGGAGGCGGCTTCCCCAGCGTCAGGGCCGACCCAGCAGTGTCTCCCCTCAGGGGAAGCCCCAGCAGCCTGAGGCGGGGTGGGGGTGGGGGTGGGGCAGTGATTCAGAGAAACCAGCCGTGAGTTAGAGAAAGCGAAAAACCGCAGGCCCAACTGCCAGGGAGCAGCAGCAGCAGCAGGAAGGAAGGAAGGAAGGAAGGGAGCTCTCTGGACGTCCCGGCTTCAGTGCCCCCAGGGAGCTGGGCTTCAGTGCCCCTTCAGGCTGTCCTCTGTTCAGCCACCAGGACGGAGCCTCACTTGCTGAAGGAGAGGAGGAGGAGGAGGAAGGGGCCTTTGATGACTGGGTGAGGATTTGGGGAATTGACAGGCAGGTTGGCAGCTGCCCTCTGCCCACCCCCAGCAGCTCAGCCCGGCCCTCAGCCGCCAGGAGGCCTCAGCTGAAGCCCTTCTGAGCGGCCCAGTCAGAAAGCAGAGGGAACAGGCCCCAGGGCTAAAGACCCGAAGCAGCTGGCAGGGAAAGGGGAGGGGCTCCTGCATACCAGGTGGCAGCCACCGAGCCGGGAGAGGGGCAGCCCACGCAGTGTTCTTCGGCTGAGGCCTCTGCCCCAAACCATGAGGACGGCAGAGAGGCCCCACTGCAACACCCCTCAAGCCTTAGGCCACACGCCTGCCCTCCTCCAGCTGCCTGGCACCTTGGCACCTGCACCTGAGCTTGGTACCCCCCTCACAACTAGCAGCCAGCCTCAGGGTGGGCCCTGCAGCTCCCAAGGCACCCTGGGCACCATTCCCGTCCCCTTTGCGGGAGGGCGGGGTGGCTTCCCAGGACTCCGCCCCCCCCACCACCACAGAGAGGGAAGAAACCCCCAGAGAAGGGGCTCCAGCCCAGGCAGACATCATCTCGAGAAAACCCTCCAGGAAGAAGAATGGGGGGGGGGGGGGGCTGGGGGGGGAGCCTGCCCCCCCACAGCCACTTCTGGGGGGGGGGGGGTCATCCCAACGTCCAGGCACTGCAGACAGAGAAGGGCTCCTCCTCCACCCAGAAGGGCAAACGCCACGCCAGGCAGGAGCTCTCAATGCTGCATTATGCAGAAAAGGTCAGGGGGCAAAGGAAGGCGGCAGGATCCCTGCCCTGAAGTCTGTGGGTTTTAGTGCCTGCGAAGTTCAGCGCTTGACCAGGAAGAACTTCTCTCCTTCCCTCTCTCTCTTGCTCTCTCTCTCTCCCCCTCCCTCCCTCCCCTCCCTCGCCACCCTCTCGCTCTCTCTCTCCCTCCCTCACACACACACACACACAGCCCGGAGGGGGACGCGACAGAGGGAGAAAGCTCAAGCTTCATGGCGCCCAAAGCAGCTCCTTGGCCAGGGACCCGGGACAGCCCCTCCAGACACGGGCCCTCCAAACAGAAAGCCCCCGCCCCCCCCCATCCACTGGAATGAAAGTGGGACGTCCACGTCCACGTCCGGGCTGGCCTCTTGCTCAGTCCCACAACGGGCGGCCTTTTAGGGGGGGAGGAATCTCCAGAATCTACAAAGAACCAGGCGAGGCATGGAGGGTCTCGCCGGCCGGGGCCGGGTCACTAAAGCATTTGACCGGCACCCGGGCGAACTCGCTGGCCCGCCCCCGCCTTTAGCGAACCAAGCCGCATCCCTGCCGGGACGCTCGAGCCGGGCCCGGGCGGGAGGTCGGTCCTCGGCGAAGCGGGCGGCTAGAAAGCAAAGGAGACACCCTTCCCCCCCCCCCCCGCCTCGCCTGCAACCCCGGGGACAGCTGGCCGAGGGCGAGAGCCTCCGGCCAAGGTCAACGAGCAACTGGCTGCGGTTGCCTGGCGAAAGAAGGGAGCTCCGGCAAAGCCCCGAAGACCGGCAGGAGGCGGCGGGGACAGGGACCCCCCCTCCCGCCGCGGGACCTCCCCGCAGATAAGCTCCGGCCAAGCCAAGCGCGCCCCGCACGGCGTCCCGCCGCCGCCGCCCCCACGTGCCTGTGTTTGCTACAGCTCGCGGGGGGAGGGCGGAGGGAGGGAGGGAGCGCCCCGCCCGCCCGCCCCGCGGGGCCCCAGCGCCGCCGCTCCGCTCGCTCTCACCGTCATCGGCGGCGCGGTCGGGGCTCCCGGCGCGCCGCCAGTACCAGACCAGCGCCAGCGTCAGCGCGTGGCCGGCCACCACCAGCGACGGGAAGAGGCTCCCCCCCCCTCCGGGATCCATAGCGGCCGCGGCCGGGCAGGCAGGGCGGGAGGCGCTCGGAGGACGCAGCCGCTGGGCCGAATGCCGGAGCCGAGTGAGCAGCGGCCCCTCCCGGCCGCGGCGGCCTCTTCCGCCTCCTCCCGGGCTGCCCGCAAGTCCGGCCCCCTCGGCCCGCCGCCCGCAATGCGGAGCCGTCCTGGCCCAGCCCGAAGCAGCGCACCTTCCCGCAGGCTGAAGCCCCACTGACGGGCAGCGCTCAAGGTTACCCGCCGCGCGCGCGCTCCCGCCCTGGCCGAGCCCGGCAGCTCCGGACCCGCCTCCCTGCCCCCCCCAGCCCCCGCGCCAGGTCTGGATCTGGGGAGGCCCAAGGGCGCCGCACCAACGTCCCCTTCCCGTCGGGAACTGGCGCCCAGTGCCCCGGCCTTCCCGGGATGGGAGTGGTCGCCTACCCGGCACGATCTTCATCGTGAGGCCTCGTCCAGGACAGCAGCCCCGACCGGAGGGTCCGAAGCGTCTCTCGGCCGGACCCCGACTGCCCCCCCGCCGCGATTCCCCGTGGCAGGCAGGGGAGACGGGCTATAAATAGCTCTTTCGTCGCCGCCGGGCCGGGCCCAGCTCGTCACGGCTCCAAGTTAGAACATTACGCGGAGCAGGGGAGGGCGCCGGTCAAGCACAGCACCTGCGGGCGCCCCGCCACACCTGTTGGGGCTGCAGCTGCGTCCCTGGCACCCGCGGGCCGAGGGGTCGGGATGGGGAACCAGGGCTCAGCAGCGCGACATAAATCTCCCCCCCCCCATCCATGCCATGAATGAGCCTGGAGGGGGGTGGGGTGGCATTTGCAATCCTTACCATGGCATAGGCCCAAGGGGGGAGGCGGAGCCAATCCTGCTTTCAGTCTCAACCACCAGGGAAAGGAAGGAGGCTGCCCCATAACTAGATAGGGGGCGTTGCAAGGGGTGACATCTACCTGGGAGTCCCTTAAGTGGGTCTTCAAGGCAGGTAGCCCTGGGGGTTTAGACCAACTAGGGGAGCCTGGTGGGCCCCACTACTTGCCCCCCCATCTGCTGCCTCTGCACACTTCCCTGGAGGATCCTGTGCTGCCCCCTTCAGCTGCCTGCCAAGAGCCTCTGCCCCAACCAGGGGTCCCTTGCGGTGTGAATGCATTTTCCCCCCCATGACTTGCGCAGAAGGCAGAAATGTGGGGATACGTACACCTGCTTGGATGTACATCTGAAGGGATGTCGGGCTCCTGGTCAAGGCAGGCAGGCCCTGCCTCTGAGGTCTCTGGGAGAGAGGGGGCTCTTCGCCACAGGGACCCCACTCCAGGCCCAAAGGTCACGGAGGATCAGGCCCTGACCAGCAGGGGCAGTCCGGGCAGAGAAAGGAACAGCTGAAGGCTGGCAGGCAGTCTCAGCAGGAGGACGGACGGACGGAGGGGCCGCAGAGTCTCCCCACAACCACGGGATGATCAGCCAGCGTGAAACCTGCCCCAGGTGCAGGAGGGGCCCTGGAGAAAGCTGCCCCACCATGGTGCACGCTCCAGAAAGCCCGGCCTGCCCCGCCGGCACCAGGGGCAGCCCAGGCCGGCCCTGTGGGGCTCCCAAGGAAAGCTGCAGACGGAGGGGACCCGGCCTCTCTGTGGGCCCCAACGGGCCTCTGTGCTGCCTCTGGCCCCCAGAAGTGACCTTCATAGCTCGGTCCCTGCAGAATCAATGGGCCCCAGTCTGCCCAGGACCCCTCAAACCCTCTGTGGGCCCAGGGCATCCTCCAAAGGCCTGGTGGGGGGGGCATCCTGAGCTTCGGGGGGAGAGGTAGGCGGTTAGCACATCCAGCCAACTCCCCCCTCAGGCAGGGACTGGATTTGAGGCCAACTGGACTCCGGGGGGGGGGGCATCTTCCCACATGAGACGCCCAGCTGTTCCCTTGGCCTCAGCTCCTCCTCCTCCTCCTCCTGCTCCTCCTCCAGCAGGAGGGAAATCTGGGTGGGTGAGCAGAGATCCAGCTTAGCCTGAGCATCAGCCAGGCTGCCAAGGAGGTTGGCCTGGGGGGAGGGAGCAAGGGGGCAGCTATTGTGCCAGGCAGGAGCAGTTCTCCCAAAGCCCACAGAAAACGGGGGCCGGATTGTCCCGGAAGCCTCACATGGCTGAAGCTGGGGGGGGGGGGTTCAGCGTCCCTACACCCTCCCCCCAGGCCAGAGAAGCGCCTCACATCTGGGCCGTCCCTCATTAACCCCCAGACCTGGAGACCAAGTCTGTGCGGGAGACTCCCAGCCCCCAGGCCAGCCTCCTGCTCCGTAAGGGGGGCGGATCTGGGCAAGCCCCACTCCTGGTTCCTGGTGGGGGGGAGAGGCTGGTCCACCCCCCTTGCTGTGCTTCCTCTGGGGCATCTGCTGGAGGGGAAGGGGAGAGGGAGGGAGGCACCTCAGAGCCACCTTTGGGGCTCAGTGTAACCGCACAGCCGGCAGCAGCGACCAATGCCTCCCCAAACTTCATGGGGGGGGGGGGCTGGGGCTCCCCGGTTAACTGCCCAGCGTTTCCCTGGAGGGAAGAAACCAGTCTCTGCCCACCTACTGCTCCCCCCCTGCCCTGAGGAGGGAGAAGGAGCTGCCTCCGGGTGGCCACGTCTGAAGGAGATGCCCAAAGAGCTGCCCTGCAAGCCTCTTCTTCTCCACCAAGCAGAGGCTGAGTGGGGACAGGACTCATGGCCTCAAGGAGCCCACCGATTCTACCTTCCCACCTCCCTTCAGCTTCCGACCTGAACCTTCAAGGGGGAAACCGAGGAGGTGTGGGGCGCCGGCTGCCCTTTGCGGGGGCCAAGGGGGTTGGGGGTGGAGCAAGGGGGAGTGCCCTGCCAAGCCCCCACCTCGCCTTCAGCTCCCACCACAAGCCTTGAGCTCCGCTGGTCCCGAGAGGGCTCCCCCCACCCCGCTCCGCCTCTTCCGCGGGGTCTCAGCGCCCGCCCTGTTTCCTGCCTGCCATCCTGAGGGGAGGTTCCCCCCGCCCGCCCCGCGGTACCTTGCCCCTGCTGGATAAGGTCCTCCATGAAGTAGCGGCCGTCCTCCCAGACGGAGGCTGCAGCAGCCGCCGCCATTCTGGCCCTAGCGAGCGAGGAGGCGCGTGCGGGAGAGAGCAGCCACCTTCGTCCTCTCCCGCCAGGTCGCACCCCGAGACTCCACCAGCCAGACAAGCCCGTGCAGAGCGCCGAAGCCAGGCCCCCCTCCAGCTGCTGCCGCTGCCACACCCAGAGACGGCCTCTGGGCTCCCCTCCCCCCCCCCCCCGACTCTCCTCCAACAACCCCAAATTCGCTCCAGCTGCCATTTGAGTGCAGACGGGACGCCCGCGGCGCTCTTCCCGCTGAAGTGCAAAAATGAGTGCGCGCGGGGGGGGGGGGGGGGATAGGTTTTCTCTTGTACAGCCTCCCCTTGCAGGGATGTAGGGCAGGGCTCCCCCGCCTCCCCCCGCCCGAAGTCAAAGATGAACCCCCCCCCCCCCGCCCCCATTGCTGTCCTACTTGAGTCATTCGCGGGGCTCCCCTGCCTGCAGTGCCAATTGCCAGGCTGGGTCTCTGGCAGCCCCAGGAGGAGACCCAGGCCCTTTTCCCTAGAGTTCTCCAGGATCGCCTCCCCCCACCCCCATCAAAGCTGCCAGATGGCAGTCAAGGCGCCCAACAGCAGCCCCACTGCCAGGCGCCCGGGAAACAGCTGCTGGGGCAGAACAGGGTGTGGCCGCCCGCTCCACCAAGGCAGCTCTCCCTCCGCGAAGAGGGGGGTCAGCCCGCTCATAGCAGGGGGAGGGGCCTTAGCTGACTCAGAGCCTGGGTCTACACACACACACACACACACACACACACACACACACTCACTCACTCACCGCTTCCTTTCTCACATGACCGGCTGCCAGAGCAACCGACCAGCCTGTCCGGCCCCTCCTGTGCCTGGCTGGCCCTCCCACGCACACAACCTCCCTGGCACTCAGAAAGAAGGCGCCCCATCGCTGGCAGCAGACCAAGAGAGCTCCTTCCCCGGCACCACGCCAACCCGTCCCCCCCAAGGGCCCCCACTCGAAGTACCCAGGAGCCACTCCTCAAGGGACCGGCTTTCCACCAGCCGGGAGAAGCGCCTAAGACACCCACCCGTCTCCCTCCAACTATGGTCCACCGGCAGCCCCCTCATGGCACAGCTTCTTCACCCAGGGGAAAAGAAGTGGTTGCGAAGAACCCCCCCCCCCCCAGCCGGAGTCCCCCCCCCCGAAGCAAGGGGGCGGGCAACAAGCAACCCTCCTCAGATACCTTCACCCAGCTTCCCCCCCCTTCGCCTGTGCCGCCGCCGCCTCTTCTGCACCTCTCCCCCAGCGAGAGCAGGCCCTCCAGCAGGCTCCATGGGCACCAGCTGCCTCTGATCTTGGCAGGCGGGAGAAGCGGCGGGGCTCCCAGCGACCAGCAAGGAGATGCTAAGGATAGCAGCACAGCAGCTGCTGCCCACCTGTCACAGCACAGGACCTCCCCCCCCCCCCCCCCCCCCCCCCCCCCCCCCCCCCCCCCCC
>NW_020769495.1:322678-337591 GCF_900518735.1 Pseudonaja textilis
TTTGACCGAAGATGCCCCCAAGTCCAAAAGAGGCCTGGTGGGTCCTGCCCCCCCCCCCGCCAGCACTCTCCCCAGAGGGAGGTGGTCTGACCTTCATCTGAGGAAGATGCCGGCGGGAGCACCGCCCTCCTGCTTGCCGACTCCACAGGTCCGGCGGCATCCTTCCGGCGGTACTCCTGGCGTGAGCCCTCCTGGGGCTTGGCGGGCTGGGAGAGCGGGCCCCGCACGGCTTGCACGCCAGGGGGCCGCGAGGCAGGCCGGGCCACGGGCAGGGGGCGCCGGGCACGCTGCAGGGTGGTGGGCACGATCTCCGGCGGCAAACGCAAGTACTGACGGAGGTGGGCGATGCCCTCATCCGTCAGGTACCAGTAGCAGTGGCGCCAGGCAAAGCTCTCGCGGACCAGCCCCCGAGAGCGCAGGGAGCCCATCGCCCGCCAGACCTGCAGGTGGCTGACCCCGGGCAACTCCGGGTGGAAGCTGCGCGGGCGGGGGTCTTTCTGCCCCACCAGCACGCCGTCCCGGAACAGCCGCTCGTAGATGCTACGCAGCTGCCCCAGCGGCATCAGCATGCCGGCTACCATGTTGCCCGAGGGCAGGGTGACCGGCCGGCCGGCTTCCGAAAGGGGGCAGAGAAACAGCGGCAGCAGCAGCCTTCGCCGCCGCCGGGTAGCCGGGACAGGAAGGAAGCCTCCGCTGGGCTGGACCGCCCACCCTCCCTCCCTCCCTCCCTCTGCCCAGCCCCAAGGAGCCTCCCACTCGAGCCCCCCTTCCCCGCCCGACGGCAGGGAGAGGGAGGGAGGGAGGGGGGAGGGGGAGGCCAGGGGAAGCACAGGTTCCTCCTCCAACCCCCCTCCCTCCCGCCCCCCCCCCCCGCGGCTGCTGGGCCTGAGTCAGCAGGGAGGGGAGGGGCGTCCCACTCAGAGTTTCCTTCCACAAACTTCTGGGCAGCTGTGGGGAGGGAGGGAGGGAGGGGGAGGGCAGGACGGTGAAGCTTGTGGGGACTCACCCTGGGCTGCCCCGGAGATCTGGTTGGAGGGCAGCCCAGTCAGAGTCCTCACGGGAAACTGAGGCACAGAAGGGGAGCCTCTGCCAGGCTCTGTAAAGGCAGGAGCGGCTTCCCAGATGCGGGTGGCTGCTAGAGAGGTCAGCTGGCCTTTGGCAGGGCACCTTCCAGGGGCACGGAGCCTCCAGGCAGGCAGGCAGGCAGGGAGCAAGGAGAGGGAAAGCGGCTGCCTGCTTGCCTGCCCCCCCCCCAGCCCCCCTCCAAATCCCTCAGACCCACAGCCCCCCCCACCCGCCCTGCTCCAGGCTATTCCTGGGTGGGGGCTGTGCCAGGTATTCGGAGCCAGATGGGGCTGCCGACTCCCCTCCAATTATAGCACCAACCCCAATGCCGGCAGCTGCTCTCTTGGGGGCACACCCAGGTCTGGCGGGGTGGGGGGAATGCCTGGGTCCTCGCAAGCCTTCCCTGAGCTCAAAAGGGCTGCCCAGGCCACGCCGGGGGGGGGGGGGGGGTGTTGGGTGGAAGAGAGACCAATAGGACTGGAAGGACAAGGACAGGTGGCAAGCCTAGTATCGCCCACCCCGGGCAGCCTGGGGGCCTCCCTCTTTCCAGGGAGAGATGGGGAGGGGCCAGTCATTGCTGGAAAGCCCTGGCACAGACCCCACCCACCCAGCGGGCACCCTCCACTTCCATGGACACCGAGGGCAGCTGGTGCCCAGGGTACAGTCAGGACCCCCAGATGCGTCTTGCCTGGGGGTCCTTGGGCGGCCAGCCTCTCTCGCACTCAGGACTCTGCACCTGCCAGCAACCACTCCTCAGTCCCCACTGGGCACAGGGCCCGCTTGGCAGGAGGGGACTCTCCAAACTGGCTGGGCCGTTTCCCCAGCTCCCGGCCAGAGTCAACAGGATTTGTGCAGGATTTGCCTTGGGTGGTTGCTCTGCTGGTCCAGCCCCACCCTAAGCACACATACCCCCCCCCGCCGCGCATGCACAAGAGCCGCCTTCCCTAGGGGCCGATGCCCGGAGAGAGGAACCTCTGTCCCCCACAGAGGGGGGCATCCGGGACCACAGGGGGTCATGCAGACAATGGGAAGACTGGGAGGCAATGGGGGCCTAAGAGGGGCCTGTGCCTTCTGTAAAGCCAACCCATGTTGCACAGCCTCTCCTGGCCCCCAGGGAGACATGGCTGCTAGCAGACTGCCCTCTGCAGCCGGTAAGAGCTGTGGCAACGGACCACCCTGGCAGCACCCATCAGCAGGGGCTCTGGCAGCTCGCCTTGGGCCCAGGGAGGCACTTCTGCCCGGCCCCTCCCTTTGGCCGGCAGCCAGCAGGAAATGCCATTGTTCAGAGCAGCCGATCATTGGCCCGAAACCTTCAGGGCTGGTCTGGGACATACCCCGGGGGAGCAAGCGAGGGGGTGAGGAGGAAGCCGGGAGGAGAGGCAACCATGCCAGTCTTCTGGGCAGGAGGCCTGGCATGCACCCACCGCCTGTTCTATGCCAAGCAGAAGTGATCCCCTTCTTCTTTTTGTAATGTTATTTTTATTAAACATTTTTCCTCATTTTATAATGCCATTTTCATTCTTTGCAACTTTTTGGTATTGGTATACTTATGCTTTACGTACATTTTAATCACACACACACACACACACACACACACACACACGCACACACCCTCCTTTATACATATTGTTCCTCTGTAATATCTTTATATCTACTACTTCATCAACGATGCCGTGCGTTCCGAATCAAATATCTTCGGTTTCTCCTCTATCTTTTATTTCCATGGTCAGCCTGTCCATCTCGGCAAACTCTAATACTTTCTTTATCGCACTTTCCCCAGACGGTATAACACCATTTTTCCAGTTTAGCCGCTGTTATTAAATGTAGCATTAGATATTGTGGGGGTTTTGTCACATCCTCCTGTTATTATGCCTAATGAGAATCTCTCCGGTTTTAACTTTGTTGTTTAGTTATTTCCTCGATCCATTTCCTTATCCTTATCCAATATTCTTTGGCTACTGGGCAGAAGTGACCCCCTTCCGGCCACTCCTTGCAAGAGTCACTCAGCACCAGGGCCCCCCCGGGGGGAGCATGTCAAGGGGGTCAAGGAAACCTGCTCAACTGGCAGCAATCCCGGCACAAGCCATGCAAAAGGCAGGCGCAGCCCCTCCACCTTTGGGGAGGGGGAGAGGCTTGCTCCCCACCTGGAAAGCCCTGCCTGCCCCATCCTTTCTCCTCGCAGAGAAGCCCAGGCTGGCCAGGGCCACAGCAGGGCCCTCCTGTCCTTAGGAGACTGAGCCACTGGGGGGGGGGCTGCAGCTGCCCACCCCAGAACCCGGCCAGAAGGACCCTTCCGTCTGCCTGCAGGGCTGCTCCGCTTTGCAGAGGGTGGCTGCTCCACAGGGAGAGAGGGATGTTCGCAGCCCAGGGGGGCCTTGGGTGCAGGGGGGCTGCTGTCCTTCCTGGGAGCCCAGCCTCTCCCATCAGGACAGGCCAGGGGGATGGTAGAGAGGGAGCCCCACTTCCTTCACCCACTCCAAAGAGCGCCCGGGTTCTCCTCGGATGCTTAACCAGCTCTCTGCACATCTAAGCCCCCCCTCCCCCCAGTCCTCCCCCAAACCTTCCTCTCCCCTGTCCCAGCCAGTGGGGGGGGGGAGGCATCCCTGTTGTCACCCGCGGTGGGGGTCTAGGGGTCTAGGATGGTGGCCTCAAGGCTGTGGCTGCCAGGGGTGTGTGTGTGAGGTCCTGTCTCCCCAAAGGCAGCCTAAGCCAGCCAGGAAGGAGCCAGGAGGCCCAGAGAGATGTTCTCAAGGGGCCCACATCCATCAAAGAACTGGGACCCTTCCTCTTCCCTGGCACCTTCTGCTGACTCTCGCCATGTAAGATCCCCCCCCCACCCCCGAAAAGCCTCCCTGCCCAGATCTGGCTGTAGCCTTCACCCTCCCTCCCCCCCATCTGGCCCGTTTGCCCACAGGCGACGGCACCTCCAAATGTCCGGTTGGACAGTAGGTTGTCCACCCCTAGGAAGGCCGGAGGGGACTGCCCTGCAGAGATTGGCAGGGAGGAAGGGGCTGCTGAGCCCCAGGCTCAAGGGTCTTGGCCAAGAAGCTCCCCTCAAGACACGCCCAGCCCTTCGTCAGCCAGGCGCATCACACACTAGGACCGGCCACTGCAGCAGATGCCAGGAAGTGCAGCGTCAGCGCAGCCGAGAAGCAGACTGTGACTGGCAGGCAGCCTTCCAGTCTGTGCCAGCTCTGCCAGCCGGCCAGGCGCTCGGCCTCTTCGTCAGCTGAAGATGGGGGCCCGGGTGGGCAAGAGGGGCACAGTCCCCTAACAGAGCCTGCTTACCAGGCCTGCCCTCCTTCCCCCAACAAGGCAGCTCTGCTCTCCCCCAGAACCCACTTCCCAGACCCGGGCCCCCCCCCCCCCCCCCCCCGGCGGGGGGGCCCCCCCCCCCCCCGTCTTCCAAGCCCAGCTTGCCAACTGGCCAGGAGACCCCAGGGCATGGCAGGAGCTGTGGGGGGAGGGGCGGCTGGCCCCAGAGGCACAGCCGTCCCCCTTTTTTGGCCTGATGCAGGAGCGGCTGCCCCCCCCACCCCCCACCCAGGCAGCCTCCCATTCACGCCACAGCCGTGCGAGGCCTTGGCACCAACCGGGCCAGCCTCCCTTTAGCTCAAGGGAAGGAAGGCCGGAGCCAGGCGGCCCTCTGGAGGCAAGTCCATGAAGCAGTGGGCACTCCAGCCCTGGGGGGCAGCTGCCCCAGAAGGGCCCTTTCAGCAGAAGCTGAGGCGGGGGGGGGGGGATGGGGGGGTTCTGAGGGAGAAGGCTGGCGGGCCCAATCCAGGCCACCTGAAGCGGGCACTCAAGCACCAGACCAAACTTCCTCTCCTGGCAAACGGCCAGCCGCAAAAGCACGCCTGAGGGCCACACACGCACGCACCCCCGTACCCACCCCACACATGTGCCCTGCATCAAAGCCACTGGCCCTTTGCAGGGTCTCTCCCCCCAAGGACCACCTAATCTTGCACATCTGAGGGGCTGTGAATGGGACACACACACACACACACACACACACACACACACACACACACGGCATCAGGTCCCATCCCCCCATGGATTGGCAGGGTAGAAAAGGAGCCCAGGCCAACCGCGAAGGGCCAGAGGAGACCACGGGGGTGAGGGAGGGGTGGGGGGGGGGATTCAGACCACGCCCCAGGGACCCCTTCCCCCCCCCTTCTCAGGTGCTTTAAGTTGGACCCCGGCCCGAGGGGGGGGGGTGGGCCCCCCAGGCCCCCTTGCCCCCCGGGGCCCCCCCCCCCCCCCCCCCCCGCCCCCCCAAGGCCACAGTGCGTATCCTGGCTCCCCTGAAGCCGTCAGGCTGAGAAAGGATGTCTGTGGGGATGAGCAGCCTCCCCGACCGGCCCCTCCTCTCATCCTCAAAGGCACCTCCAGGAAGAAGAAGAAGAAGAAGAAGAAGGCCGCTCCACTGGAGCTGGGTAGCCAATAAAAAGGGAGGGAGGGAGGTAGAGGAGGAAAGAAGGAGGGGAGGGGGGGGAGGGAGGGCGATGCACTTCAAATCCAGGCCAGGCGGGTCCAGGGAGAGCCAAGGAGCCTTTCCAGATTGAGGGGAGCAGAGAAGTGTTTCCCCTTGGAAACCTTGGGCTGGCCGAGGCCTGTGCAGTGGCAAGAGGCAACTGGACTTTCTGGTTTAGCATTGAAGGCGTTTCCCTTCTCCTCCAAGACGCTTCTTCGGTTCTGACTATGGATGAGAAGTGAAACGTCTTCCAAGAAAAACCAGAATGTCCGGGTGCCTCTTGGAAAAAAGCCCCTTTGGGGCAGCCGCTCAGAAAATCCTGCCGCTTGGTGCATTGCAAATAAAAGGAGCCGCTTGACCAGCCATTAGCGTGGAAGGAGGGGCTGTCAGTCCCGCCAGGGTCCCTTGGTGGAGCAGGTGGACCAGGCAGGTCCTTGGTGGACCAGGCAGGACCTGCTGCCCCCCCACCCACCCACTGCGGGGTTTCCAAGCGCCGCAGTTCCCTGGAGCAGCCGGGATGCCTCTGCACCCCTCCCCCCACGCTGCCTTTTCTCGCACCAGGACCCCTCCCCACTCCTCAGCTCCACCTGCAGCCACCGAGCCCGCTTTCCTTCCCACCGGGAGATTCAGGACGTTGCCGGGCCAGCCGCCCCACATCAACAGCCCCGCCCGCTCCCAGCACCAGAACCGCTTTCCTGGACCGAGCACGGGAGGAGCTGCCAGCCCCGCAGAGAGCATCATCCTGCAAGGAGTGCAGCAGCCCCCCGCCCCCTGCAACCGGACACGGAGGGTCTGCCGAGGAAGGCGGATTTGGCCAAGCACCTGCGAACCGGCTTCACCTCCGCTCCTCTCCCGCCAAGGACGGTCCCGCGCAACCAGAGCCAGGATGCGTCCAGGCTGCCCGCCCCCGCGCCGCAGCCTCATCTCTGCCCCCCCTGCGCCGAACACCGGCTCCCCCTGCGGCCTCCCACCCGCCGGGCTACCTTTCAGCGAGCTGATCTCGTGCTGGATGGAGCGCGTCAAGTCCATGGCGCGAGGATGCGGAGCAACGGCGCCGGCGCTGCGCTCTCTCCCTCCGCCGGCTGCCCGCCTCCCCTGCCCCGGAGCCCGCCGGTGGGCGGGGCGTGCGAGGGGGCTCCTCCCCGGGCAGAGCCGCAGCCAATCAGCGCCTGGGGCTCCAGCCGGCCTCCTTCCCGCCGCCTCGGCCACTGCGGCACTGCGCTTCGCCCGGGAAGGGGGCGGGCAGGGCTGCCCCGCAGACCCCACGCGAAACCCGCGGGGAGGAGGAGACGCGGCGCGGGCCTGGCTGACCGGCCGGCCGTGCCCCGCGGTGGGAAACTGGCTTCTGGGCGCTCCGGGGTCAGAGGGGAGGCGGACTCGTCCAGCGGGGCTCCGCCGCGAAGAGCGGCCAGCAGGGGCCGACCATTGACGCGCGCCTCCCCGGCTGAGGCCAGCGCGACCCGAGGGCGGCAGGCGAGACTCAAAGCGGCAGGTCCGGCGAAGCAACGGCGGCTGCGGCGACCCCCGGAAGGGTCCCCCGTTACGAGCCGGCAAGTCAATCAGAGGAGCAGCCAGCCTGGACCCGCGGGAGGCCCCTCTTGCTCCGGCCTTTGGGCCGCCGCCCTCCGTAGAAAGGCGCTTCGGGGGTCCCCGGCCCGCTTCCCCACAAGGCGGGGAAAGGAGTCCCCAGCGGAGCCCTCTGGGCAGCCTGCAGTTAAAGCCTCCCCAACCGCCCTGCTTTGCCCTAAGTGGGGCTCTTGCCACGGGAGCTCCGTGGGCGGGCGCAACAGGAGCTGCGGCCGCTTTCAGGGTCTCCCTCCGGGGAGGCTCTGGTGCCCACTGCCCCCCAAGACTGCCCCCAACAGAGCTATGCCCAGTTGGCCTCTGCCCAGGTAAGAGGAGCCCCAAAGGAGCCCCCAAGCAGAGAGGCCTGGGGGAAGGGGCTCTCCCCTTCATCTGGACCCCCCCCAACTACTTCCTGCCCAAGAAGGCCGGCAGGGCTGCCCTCACACCCCACAGCCGGGGCCCTTCCCGTCCTTTGTCTTCCTGGGCCTGCTGCACCCCAGAGGCTCCATCTCAGCCAGACTGTGGCCAACAAAAGGCCCCCCTGAGCCAGCTGCATGTCAGCAAAGAGAGGCCTGGTCCCTGCTGAGATGGCCTGTGCCAAGCCCCGGGCATCTGGGAACATGGGCACAGGACCAGCGGTGCCCTGGATCACCAGTGCTCCTGTCCCAATGCAGAGGAACGCAAAGAAAAGGCTTCCAGACTCTGCCCACCCCCTGGCAATGAGGCCCAATGAAGGGGGGGCAGCCTTCCTGAGGTGCTTCCGGGGCTGCCCCCCCCCCCGCTGAACTGGGCTCAGGATGGAAGGCAGCCCCACAGACTTGGGGGGGGGGCGGATCCTACACTCCCAACTCTCATTTCCCAGTGCCCACCCGCACTTCACCCAGGCATTGCTCACGCCCTCCTGCCTCCACCTCACAGGCAGACCTCTGCCCGCCCAGGGCAGGGCAAACGCATGAATGTCTTGCACGGGAGGGACTGCACCTCGCCAGGCTGGCATTCGGTAGAGGATGAAAATAGAAGGTGCCAGGATCACTACCCACTGGAGCTCCCCGAGGGGAGAGGGAGACCGTAGAGCAGTGGGGGGGGGGATGGAAATGGGCACAGGGAGCTTGTGGGTGTCGAGGGCTTCACCTGCAAGAAGGGCTGGGGGGGAGGTGCCCCGGGGGGGGGGGGGACGGCATCCATAAACAAGCCCAGGGACGGGCAAGTGGCTGCACTATCTAACCAGGCCAGGAGTGCCCACGGAGAGCCTGGGCAGAGGGGCAACCACAATACCAACCTCTCTTCCCCCAAACTCCTCTCTCCTACTGGCCGCTCAGACTCCTGGCGGGTGTGTGTGTGTGTGTGTGTGTGTGTGTGTGTGTGTGTGAGTGTGTGTGTGTGTGAGTGTGTGACCTACACTTCTCCCCAGCCAGTCTTTGGAACTGTTGCACACTGGCACCCCTCCCCCCTCATGCAACCAACCTAGAGGGACCCTCACCCTTTTTAGAGCCCCCAGATCAACTGCGCCCTCCTCTAGCAGCTCTGGTGGGACTTCCCTCCCCCACTGGAGAAGGGTCACTGGGCGGGGGCCACTCTGACGGCCAGCCCCCTGGATCAAGGCAGCAACGCACCACGCCCACCTCTTGGGCCACACCAACAGCCACCGGCATTCAGTCCACAAACCACCAAGTGGGAAATGAGGCCGCAGAGCTAAGGCGAATGGGAGCCAGCCCAGTGCTTGCCTCACACCCCAGATTTCACTTCGGGCTCATAGAAGAACCAGCTCCTCCCAGTGGCGGTGGGGTCTCCCCACTGGAAGCCTTCAAGAACACCTCCAGGGTCAAAGGGTGGGATTGGACAACCCTGCCTGAGCCTCCCAACGCCGCCACGTCTCCGAGAGGCTGGGAGGTGCAGCAACAGCCACATTTACATAAAGCAGCCCCACAATGAGCCACTTTACCTTCAAGGTGCCCTCCGGTCCTGCCAGAGTCCTGAAGCAAATCGCATTTTCCAGCAGGGGATAATCACCTCCCCAGCAACCCAGGAAACGATGCCAGGAAGCGCTTTGACGATGCCACCGAGGCGGCACCGCCGCCAGGCAGCCACCCGCCTTTTGCTGCCCTCACACACACACACATTCTGGCCATGCCCAGCCAGCTTCCTCATAGGAAGCTCTCCGGAGAGAGTCATGCCACCCGTGCCCAGCGTGCTGTGTGCCCAGGCGCTCCAGGGGTCTGAAGTCACTCCATGGCAGAGACTTCAGGCTCCAGGCCCCACTGCTTCCCCCCTGGCAGCCAGGAATTCTCCGGCCTGACTCATGCAGACCACCTGTCCCAGAGCCTCCCGAGGAGGGCCGCCATTCCGGTCAGTCTCTCTTTTCCCAGCACGGTGCCCCACCCAGCAGCACAGAATTAGAAGAGCCCCTCTCCTGAAATTGGGCCCCCCCCGTGTCAGGCTGCCCCTCTCCCAGTATCTCTCTACCTGCCCACCCAGATCAGCCCCAGCCCAGCACTCCCGCCCTCTCCCGCCCTCCCACCGGCCAGTGCAGGGGGACCAGCCTGCAGCCCCAGCTCCACCCCAGAGACCTCCACCCCTGCCAGCCCCCCCCCCCCCCCCCCCGCTGGGAAGCCGATCTTTGCTCTGCCTGCCCTTCTAAGGGCGCTGAGAGAGATCCACCGCAGGAGGCCAGGCCCCGGGCATAAGCGTACAGGCGCCAGTATTTGCTGCCTCTTGGCATTCACAGACAAGGTGCCCCTAGACCAAGCGGCTATGGAGCCCTTGGGAGCCATAAATACTCGGCCTGCACAGAGCAGCTTCCCAAAGGGGCTGCAACACGTAGGCCAGATTCTGGCAGAGCAGGTGGGCCCGACCTCCAAGGTCCCCCCTCCTCTCCCCCAAGGCCAAAGCCCACCAGCCCCTGCCCCCTCCCTGCCTTCCCGGGCTGGGCAGAGGTAGGAGCTTCTTCCCTCCAGCTCTGTGGCACCCTGGGGCGAGCACAGCAAGGGCCGAACTGAAGCCCCAAGCGGACCAAGGCGGGACCAGAGCAGAAGGAACCACTAAAGACGCCATCCAGGAATTCCGCGGCCCCCACCCCGCAAGTCAAAAGCCAGAGCAGACCAGCCTCGCCCCCCCCCCCCCTCCACCCCCCCCCCCCCCCCCGCTCGGGCCCGTCCCCCTGCCCCCCCCCCCGGGGCCAAAAGGCTGGGCCCCCGGGATAAAGGGGGGCCCCTGTGCGGCGGGGGGGGGGGGGCGCAGGGGAGGCCAACTTTACTTCACCCCCGCCGGGCGGGCCCTGCTTCGCCTCCGAGGGCGGAAAGGCCTCCCCGGACGGAGGGCGCTTCGTTCCGGCCGAGCGCAGGGCGGCCCCCTCGCAGCCAAACGCGAGCGAGGCTCCCGTTCCTATTAAGGGAAAGCGCGGCGGAGCAGCCCGCTCGGCGCCCGGCCGGTGCCCACCTTTGTACTTCTCGCGCACCTCCTCGTAGGCCTGCACGAAGTCCTTCTCCTCGGGGTTGGGCGGCAGCAGGCTGAGGTTGAAGGTGGCCATGGCGCGGCCCGGGCAGACTGGGCTGGGTCGGGGGCCGCGCCGGGGAAGGGGGGCGAGGCCAGGCGGTCCGGCCGGCCAAACCCTGCGGCGGCATTCCGGCGGCAGGCCTGGCCCTACCCCTTAAAGGCACCGCCGCCCAGGGTCCCCTCCCCGGGCCGGACCTCCCCCGCCAGCCTCTCCTGCGCAGCAGGTTGGAGTCGCCGGCTCCGGAGGGCGGGGAGCGCTCGCCCTGCCCGGCGCAGACCGGTCGGCTGCAGCAGGTGCGCCCGGGGCTCCTCTGGCCCACAGCCGTCTCCTCCTCCGCTGGCCTGCCCGGCCTCCCACCGGGCGAGCCTCCCGCGCCGCTTCCCGCCAGCCGGGCACGAGGAGCGCCGGCCGGAGATGCGCGGAAGGCAGCCGCTGCGCCCCTGGAGATCCGGCCTGGGCCCCGAGGATGCCTGGCTCCGTGCCACCCCGGGTGGCGCTGCCGCTCGCGCGGGCAAATCGGCGCCGGCACCAACTGCAGGAGGCCGGGCAGCAGCCCCGAGGAAAGTGGGCAGGGCCTTCCGGGAGCCCCTCCCTGCCCCTTCTCCCTGGGCAGGAGGAAGCAAGGGGGCCCCCAGCCCCGGGGTCTTGGCTTCCCCACCTGCCTGGAGGCCCACCGGCAGGTGCCCAGAAGCAGCCTTTGAGCCAGCCCTGCTCTCTCCTCAGCTGAGGGCACAAGAGGGAGGGGCGCCAAGGCAGCAGTTGCCAGCTAGAGGTTCATTCACCTGCATTCACACCGCAGCCCTTCGGAGGCAGAGCTGGCGCGGGGGCGGGGTGGGGGCTGGAGGGGCTTCTTCTGCTTGCAGGGTGTTGTGCTGAGCCACACCTAAGGGATAAGCCTTCCCCCCCCCCACTGCTTGGTCTCCCATGGGCACCCTGGGCTGGGAGGGGGCAGCTCTTCTTGGAGGAGCGGTCCAAAAGGGACCCCCCCACCTCCCCTATCCCAATCCAGCCAGATTCTCAGACTTCTAACATGAGTGGAAGGGGGAGTGGCAGCCCTCCCCCTCCTGCAAGGATGACAGAGCCCTTCCCAGGAGGCCTGGGGGATGGGGGGCGGGGGTGTCACTGTATCACAATGAACAAGGAGAGCCGCATCCACACAGGACACAGGCTCTCTGGTTGGTTCGGGAGAGGGGCAGGGATGGTGCAAGGGCCACGGGGCCCTAAAGCTGCCTGGGGATGGTCCCGCTAGGGTGTGGCCCCCAAGAAGCGCTCCTCCCCACCCATCACCTTGGCCAAAGCTGTGCTGCCCCCCCCTCTTCCTCTGAAGCAGCCCCTAGCAGCCTGCCCTTCACAGAAGGGCCTGGCTCTGCCCAGGGGCCTCCCCGGGCTAATCGGAGGTGATGCTCCAAAGGCAGAAAATGGGGTGGGCAGGGTCAGAGGTCAGCCCCACGCAGCAGCCGCAGCAGCCGCAGCCGATGGAGCTTCCCAGGGTCTTCTTGGCTATGCAAGCTGCGCCTCCCAGCCCCCCCCCGACACTCACGGCTGGCCTTTGTGTGTCCTGCTCGATGGGACTCGGAGTCCCGAACAAGTTGCTGCCAGGGACAAGCTGCGGGTGAGCCGGGAGCCCCAACAAAGGCCCGTCTCAAGCTCTCCCGCCAGACGGCGCCTTGGACTTGGCTGCCCCTTCAGGCTCCCCATTCCGGCTGCGGGAGGGACCTGGGGGGGGTGGCCTTAGGGGGCGGCCCAGCCCTGCCCCTCATCAAAGGATGTTCTGCGTGGGATTTGGCAAATGCTGTGTGGTTTTTGTTCTCCCACCCGGACTCCTTTGCGCAATGGGTTGGTTTTTTGAGCAGATAAAGCAAAGCACTGGGGCAGATCGAGCCTCTCCCCTGCTGGAAGAGAGGACTGGCGGCCAGCACAAAGGCCCCTCTTCCCTCCTCACTCAGGGGGGTGCTGTTTGGGGCTGGGGGGGGGCTCCCAAGGAGCGCCTGAGGCCGCTGCACAGCCATTCCAGGCCAGCCCCCCCCCCTGGCAACAGGGGCTCCCCAAGGAAGCTTCCGCCTGTCTGGACCTTCACTTGGGATTACAAGTCCCCACATTCCCAGCTAAGGCAGCCATTAGTCGATGGAAGTTGCAACCTGGCCGGTCTGGAGAGCAGTGGGGAGGGAGGGAGGGAGGGAGGGAGGGAGAAAACGCACCGGAGCTGGTCTACCAGGAAGGCTTACAGAATATTGGAGAGACCAGAGAGGTCTGACAAGGCAACATACTCTACGGCCAGAGCATTAAAAGATAGCAGGGAAAGCAGATAACGAGACCTTGCAATGCCGGAGAGCCGGAAAGTTGAAGCACAACTGGGACAATTGAAGTCCTGGAGACAAAAACATAGGAGGACCAGTTGTAGGAACTGGGTGTGGTCAGTCATGAGAAAAGAAAGGCGAGCGGGGACACGATGGCGGCCTTCCAGTATTTGAGGGGCGGCCATAAAGGGGGGGGGGTTCAACCTATTTTCCAGGCAAGACAACAAAAAATGGATGGAAAGTAACCAAGGAAAGAAGCAACCTGGAATTTAGGAGAAGCTTCCTAACCGCGAGGACAATTAACCAGTGGAACCATCGGCCTCCAGAGGTTGTGGCTGCTTCAACCCTGGAGGCTTTTAACAAGAGACTGGACAGCCATTTGTCTCCAATTGCACAGGGTCAAAGAGCTCCAAGGTCTCTTCCAGCTCTATTCTGATTGGTTGGTTGGTTGATTGATTGGAGAGCCTTAAGAACAGATGCAAACCAAGCCAGGATTGAGAAGACAGCAACAGACAGCATTAAATGCCACCCGTGCAAAGAACCAGCGGACCACCAGGTTAGCTGCCGCAAGAAGAGCCACAAACTAGCTACAAACAACGGCGTGTTGTGGTAGCAACAATGGTGCATGGGCAGATCTGCAAGAAATAGCATTCGCCTGCAAGCAAGAACTGGTCAGATCACAAAATAGAGAAGATAACAGAAAACGAAGAAGCTAAAGTATTCTGGGACTTTAGAATTCAAACAAACAAGCTCTGCACATAACACCCCTGACTTCACCGTTGTTGAGAAGAAAGACTTGAATAGCAGGCGCAGCGATAACTGCAGACAGCAGAAGAGAAGAGGAAGAACCGGAGAAGGCCGCCAAATATAAAGACCTGCAAATAGATCAACTGGGGCAAAAGAAAGTGGAGAGAGAACCAATGGGGATGGTGGGGGCTTGGCAATAGGGAGGGGAGCCACCCTGACCCCTTGCAGACCAGGCACACTCCTCCACCTGGCCAAGAGACCCCAGAGCCCGCCAGCTGATCACCTAAACTCCACCGGGATCCAGCTGGGCTCTGGCTCAACCTTCAGGCTCTGGAAGAGCCAAGGAATCCGGGCAGGAGCTGGGCGCTGCTTCGGCGCTGCTGCTTGCAGGCTTTTGTGCTGTAGCAGCCCACCTGGCCCTGAGCCAGAGCCCCCAAAGGCAGCAGCCCGGAGGAGCCTCTTGTGAGGATGTGCCCCCCCCGCCCCCCAGCCTGATCCAGAGAGTGGAGAGACAGCAGCCTTCACACCCTGCCTCTTTGGGGGAGCCCCTCTCAAGGCCCCACGGTTGGCCAGACTGGAGGGGGGGTCTCCCCAGCAGCTGGAGTGGGCTGAGGAAGGCAAAGAGGGACAGATGCCACACCAGAAAGTCTGGGGTGTGTGTGTGTGCGTATGGGGGGGGGCTGCTCCCATTGTTTTTGCTTTAGTGCACCGGAGTCTGGGACGCTTGGGGCAAGGCAGCCTACGAGTGGATAATACAACCCGCCCTCACGGACCGTCCTTCACCGGAGGGGTGGGGAACCCCGGCCCTTTTATGACTGGGGGGCGTGGCTGGCTCAGGAATTCTGGGAGTCGAAGTCCGCAAGTCAGAAAAGGGCCAAGGTTCCCCACCCCTCCTTTACCACGACAATTGCCCAAATCTCCAACAGCGAGGTCATATTATAAAAATATGACACATAAAATAAATAAATGCAATCCGCAAGTTGGAACTATTGAGGAGGAAAGTGTAGCTGGACTGCAAGACCCAGGAAGCCAACACGAAGCAGGAGAACAATGTACTGGTTTCACTCAATCCAGAGGCTCCTTTTCAGTGGACGTGGCCTTCCAGCCACCTCAGAGAGTAGCCCGTGCAGGATGGGTGGCCGAAGGAAGCCATTCCCAAGGCGGAAGGCTCTGCGGGAACTGGGGGAATGTGGAAGTATGAAAAAGCCCAGAAGAAGAAGAAGAAAGAAGAAGAAGAAGAAGAAGAAGAAGAAGAAGAAGAAGAAGAAGAA
>NW_020769495.1:340975-379447 GCF_900518735.1 Pseudonaja textilis
TATTCTATTCTATTCTATTCTATTCTATTCTATTCTATTCTATTCTAAGCGCACCAACGTGCCTACCGTCCCTGTCCTATTGTTTTTTATTCTTCTTATATGTATCCATGTATTCATAACTATGTTTTTACTTATACCTTTTATCTTGTAAGCAATTGACAAACCAAAATAAATAAATAAATATAAGAAAAATAAAAGAAACAATAGGACAGGGCGGTAGGCACATTGGTGCGCTTATGTACTCCCCCTTCAGACCTCTTAGGAAAGCGGGGAGGTGGAACTTGAGTCTTTTAGTTTGTTGTTTACAGAATTGCAGAAAGCACGGGCGGAATTGGTGCGTAGAAGGTTTTCCTCTTGTTTAATGTGATAATTGGTGCATCCAGTCTTTATCTGGTGGCATAAACTTTTGTATCGGCTTTTGAAGTTGGCAACGTGACCAGATTTGTTTTTCCGCCAAAGTGATCTCTTTTTGGATTAAAGCTTCCTTATTGTTATGGGTAATCTGTTTTTTCTGGTTTTTGGAGTTGTTATTGCTACATATAGTTTGATTACTCTTTTGACTTCAGGTAAAAATATGTTGTAATGGTCTTCAACAGTATTGCATGTATCCATTTCATGTATTCATAACTATGTTTATACTTATACCTATTATCTTGTAAGCGATTGACAAATCAAATAAATAAATAAAAGTCAATAAATAAGAAGGCCTGGGCTCCCTGCTGGATGCTTCACTCACTGCAGAGGAGTCTCAGCAGCGCCCCCTCACACACACACCCAAGTCAGTGTCAGGTCTGTGCCCCTTCAGCCTGGGCGGGTCCAGCTTCTCCAGTGGGGCCCCCAGCAGCTTCCCACACAACTTGCTTGCTGGAGCATTTGCCCTGCAGGGGTCCCGCCTGGCTCTCTCCCAGGGAAGCCTCAGCTGAGGCAGCCCAAGGCAGAGGCCAAAGGGTGCGGGGGGGAGAGGAGGAGGAGGAGGAATGCCAGCTGCCCCCCTGCCCTCCCGAGATCCTCCCACACCTTCCCAGCCCCTCAGCCCAGGAGCCGGGGGAAGGATGCTGGCGACAAGATGGTGAGACGCTCCCAATAGCTGCTCCTCCCGCGTGGGTGCCTGAGCCCACCCGGGGCGCCTGGTGCCCCCCCCCCGCTCCTAGGCCCGCCTTTCCCAGCCAGGTGCCACTTAACGACTGGCCAGATCAGCTCTCCCGTCTGTCAGGCCTCCCGACCTTTCGGCCTCTCCCTGCAGCTGATCCTCCTCTAATCTCTTTTGCTAGATCTCTGCCTCCTTCCAGGCTGACCCCAGCCAAGGAGGGACGGGCTGTTCTCTTAGCCACGGTATGTAGGAGAGGCAGCGCGAGGGCCCCACCCAGGCGGTGCCCCACCACCCTTCCTCTGGCGGGTCCCTCGGGGCTGAGCCCCCACTACTCCCAGGAGGGGGGGGCAGTGAGCTCCCACGAGACCCCACCCCGTCCTTCCCCCAATGGGTTCGTCATCCTGAATGCCCAGCCACCCTTGCGGAGAAGAGCCTTGGGATGACCCGTAATGTCTCAAAAATAACACAGAAACTAAACCATGAATCAAGGTCTTGCAATGCCTCCACCTTCGCTTGGCTGTTTTATTAGTCACAGTTTAAATTCAAAAAGCAGATCCTGAAGCAAAAGGAAACCAAAACCCAACCGCATTGACGAGAGTTCCAAGGCAAACCAAGATAATTAATCACACATTCCAGGAAGATAACGGGAGAGTCCGTGGGAAGAAGGCAACCAAGACAAACCTCATCCGAGGAAAGCGCTACTTGGACTGCAGCGTCTGTGAACACCCAGCGCCAAAGTCTTATACAGAGCTCACAGCTGCAGCCCATTGAAGGGGATCAAGGCCCTCTCCTCCCGAGGAGACCTCGCTTTCCCCTCATCCTCTCCTCCCTGCGTGCCCTAGGATGGAGAGGGGATGGGCCTGGGTCCTCCTCTGACCGCCCAGCCGGCCTCTGCCCTTCCCCAGCCTCCTCCACACCTCGGGGGCCCCACTCCCACTCCCTGTCGCCCTCAGAGTCCTGACAAGCGGGGTGTGTGTGTGTGTGTGTGTGTGTGTGTGTGTGTGTGTGTGTGTCTCTCTCTCTCTCTCTCTGCCCGAGGGGCTTCCGAGAGCCCGCCTGCGCCCACCCCAGGCCAGCTTCCCGGCCCTTCCTGATCCGCAGCCGCGTTGGCTGAGACGGGCGCGGGTTTCTGCTAGGAATTCCCTACGCAAAGCCCCCCCGCCCCGGCTCCAGTCGGGGCCCTGCTCAGCTGCCTGGCCGGGCCTTGGACGGGCTCTCGGGTGCGAGAGAGGAACCAGGCCGAGCTCAGGCAAGCCCCCCCCGCCCGCTTCCCGTGAGCCGCCTGCAGTCCTGGGGGTTCTGCCGGCAGAGAGGCGAGCGAGCAGCGGGACTCGGCCGGGGCCGCTTTAAGTCGCCTGGACTTCAACTCCCAGCTATGCTGGCCGAGGAATTCTGGGAACCGAAGTCCACGCACCTTAAAGCGGCCAAGGCGGAGCGACGGTGACGTCGCAGCGTAGAGGCCGGACCCACCGTGAGAAATGGCTGGGCGCAGTAAGTGAAAAGCGGAGACAGAAATGTTGCAGAACCAGCTTTCTCCCCCTCCCCCTTCCCAGCCGCCTTCGGGTCTGTCCCAGGCAGCTGACGGCGGGCGGTCCCTTCGCTGGGGAGGCTGGGCTCCCGGGCAGGCCCCCCCCCCCATTGGCTGCGTCCCTTCTCGGGCACTGCCACCTGCCGAGGTTTCCCTGGCAGCAGAATGGCATGTTTAACTGCGGAGTTTTGTTCTCAGGATTTCGGCTATGCGGTTTCTACGGGCCTGTAGTTTTCTTTGGCGTGCTTTGTGCTTTGCTACTTCTTTTAATCTGAGCTCAACTGGAAGAGCTGAAAGCTTTGCAAACCTTCGGCCTCTTTCCCCACCCTCTTCTTTTTAGTCCTTCCGAGGCTCCGATCTTCCTGCAGGCCTCCCCCCCAGCGCTCCCTTCCAAGTGACCAAGTGGGCAGCAGCGCATTCTTACGCACAGCCCCATTGGCCTCTTGCAATCATGGTCCCCATTGTTCACTGGAGCCCAAACCCACAGAAGTCGGCTCTCCTGCAGCCGCCTCTTCCCTCGGTCTTCGCCAGAGTTTTTGGCTGCACTCTCATGGACAAGCCTTGAATAATTTCCCCTCCCCCCCAGTCCAAACCCTGAGCCTTTTCACAGCAGATGTTCCCCCGCGGCCCCCACCATCCTGGGTCCCGAGGGACCCCATCTGACCCTTCCCTTCCTGCTCCCTAAGAGCTGCATCCGTTAATGGCCACACGGTATTAATTTATTACCTTCTTCCCTTGCATCGCTTGCTTTCAGAGTGGGATGTAGTCCCCCCCCCCGCCGCATCTTCCATGGAAGGATCACTAACAATTCCTCCTCCGACCAGGATCCACAAGAGAGAGAGGAGAATCCTTCCAGCCCTGTCACACAAACACACCACAACCCGCTTTCCACTCTGCCTCGGGTGCTTGGAGCCACCTCAGTCCAGCTAATCCACTTCTGTCTGCAGGAAACTCACCCTGGAGGCAACCAGTGTGCAGGTGCCCAGTGTCACCTTTGGGCTCCATCTCAGTCTGCCCTTAAAGCCTCCAGGCTCTGGGACAAGAGGCTGCCGCCACTCCTGTCTGGTCAAGGGAGAGAGTGGGGGACGAAATCCCACCACTCTCCCTCCCCATTACAGCCTGATCAAGTGCCAGAGCCAGGGGGGACCTTGGAGATCAACTAACCCAACCCTCCCATCCAGGCAGGAGGCAGCCTCCATCAGCCAACCCGCAAGGCAGCCTCTTACCAGGGGCCACAAATCCAGATGGCCCCTCCCTGGGTCTCCTGTCACCTCTGCCGAGGAGGATCCTTGTAAAAAGAGGAATTGTTCCTTACTGCCTCCCCTGGAAGAAGGGAGCTGGCGGGGGGGGGGGGGGGGAGGAGGAGAAGGGATGGGGGGATATGGGAGGAGACCAGCATTGATGGGCTACAGGTGGCTAGTGGACGGTCTGTCCGGACTGCTGAATCAAAGCAGTTTCTTCTCTCGTTCCTGCCTCCATCCAGTCCTTAGGCTGCCCTACAGCTTGGGAACCTGGTAAGTACAAGTACGTACTGACAGGAGAGAGTATTTGTGGCTCAGGACGGGAGCGTGGGGCCCCTGTTGCTCTCTGAGCATGCTGGTTTTCTTGCAGATGTTTCATTGCTAGCACTGATGACGTTCCCTAGTTGGGTAACGAAACGCCTGCAAGAAAATTGCCACGCTCAGAGAGCACCCAGGACCCCCAACCTTCCAAGCCTGCACTGATTCAGCACAGAATGAAGAAATGAGCCCTGGAAGGGAAAGAGTCCAAGCATCGTTCGGGGAAATAGGACAAGAATAATGTTCCTTCGGACATCAGGAAAAATCGGCCCACGGTAAGAGGTTGCCTTGGGGGTTGGCTGATGGAGGCTGGCTCCTGCCTGGACGGGGGTTGGGCTGGTTGATCTCCACGGTCCCTCCTGACTCTGGCACTTGATCAGGCTGTAATCTCCTGCCACAATGGCCTCCTGCTCCCTGCAGGCTCCAGAGGAATTTTCCAATGGAGAGGGGGAAACCCAGTTTAACAGAGAGGCATTTGTTCCCTTCTTTGGTGTAGGTAACCAGGCCTACACCTCCGGCCTTCTTCCTCCACTCTGGGCCAATTTTACACTTCATGCAAGCTTAGTATTTGCTAATAATCCCGATTACAAAGGAGCATGTTGTTAAAAGAATAAAACACAAGAAGAACAAAAACTGCTATGCAAACCAGCTCACAGGCCACGCGCCAGTTTTGCGCAGCTCTCAAACCCATCCTGAGCTGATACCAAAATCTCTCTTCCCAACTGAAATGATTGTGAACAGCATTATGTGGTGCTTATAATGATGAAACCTCCAAAGGAAATATGGGGACATTTAAAAAGGTTTTCCTCGTGTCTGCCCAGGGGTTGGGATGCTAGCAGTTCTACCCGGCTCTATAAAACCGGTAGCTCTGAAGAGCAGCAGGCACTGAACCAATTGTGCATTTGCTGCTCTTTGGCCCACCTGCCCACCTGGGCTCTTACCTGTCCTTTAGTTCCTGCTTTTTCAACCTCTGCTGCTTTGTGTAGCACAGCAGAGGTTGAAAAAGCAGGGAACAAGAGGCTTTTCAAACTATGCGCACTCACGCGCAGTGCTTTTCAGCACAGCTTAAGGTTTTTTACACGCGCACAGCGCACATGTGCACACAAAACATAGTCACTGAGCGGGTAGTAAGACCAGTTGAATCCCAGCCCTGTGTCCGCCGCTCCTCTATGTCAGGACAAAGGTTCCAGGACACCCCAGGAGAAGAGGACTAAGGGGTGCGTGCGTGTGTGTGTGTGTGTGCGTGTGTGTATGGTGTTCTACGCTGGCGACCCTTTGCTTATTAAAATAAGTTGATCTTTGCTTTGGTCAACCTATTTCCCCAACCCCCCTGAGGGAAGGACGAGAAGCAACGGATGGAAACTCATCAAGGAGAGACGCAGCAACCTGGAACTAGCCAGTGGAATGGCTTTCCTCCAGAAGGTGTGAATGCTCCATCACTGGAGGTTTTTAAGAAGAGCCTGGAAGTGTCGGGTCTCCTGCTAGAGCAGGGGGTCAGACTAGAAGACCTCCAGGGTCCCTTCCAGCTCTATTCTGATTATGGGGAGGTGGGAAGAAGCCTTGTGAGGGACATTTTGCACTCGTGCAGGAAGGCAAACAGAGAGGTTGACGGAAGGATTATGTCGAAGTTCTTTATTTATTTATCAATTGAAATGGCCGCCCAGCTCATATACTGTAGGTGACTGACAATTAAAACCATAAAAATACTGTCATGAATTATAAACATAAGTAACATAAAAAGAGAAACTCTTTGTGACTTTGCCTTTAGACTGCAGTGCTGGCAGAAAGAAGTCCCATTCCACTGAGGAGAAGGTCAGCTTTTAAAAGTAAATACGATTTAAGCAGCACCTGTGTTGATGTAGAAGCCGCCCCCCTCCCCCGCAGAACAGCCTGGCCACGAGGGGAGGACCCTCTCTGTGTCCACTCAGGTCCAGGAATGAAGACGTTAACCCCTGACTTCTGGGCCGGTTTGGGGAGCAAATGTCACCCTCCAGCTGTCAAATGGCAGGAATCTGCACTGCCTCTCCATGCCCAGCGCCCCCACCCCCAGCCCCCCAGTCTTGTTTGCCCCTGACCTGGTGCGTGGCCAAGCAGCGTGGCCTCCTCCCATCTGCGGAGGGTGGAGAAGGCCCAGGCACACAGCACCAGCACCATCGATCTCGTGCGTAGACGACACACAGGCCACGGTAAAAAAGGAACAGCCGGAAAGAATCGCCGGCCTTTTCCAAGGAGTGAAATTCACAAGGGAAGAAGGGAAAAGGGCCACTCCAGCCGCCTCATCAGAGGAGGGAATGGCAGCAAATCAGAAACACAAAGTTTATGGGAAAGCACCCACACACACACACACACACACACATGCGACGGGTGTGCTGCACGCCAAGGTAACCTCCCACAAGAGGAGTTTGTGGAAACAGTACTTAGACGAGCACAAATGCGGGAACCCTGAACACCAGAAAATGGAAACGGACCGTCTAAATGGCCTCTTCCTACGAAGGGTTTATCCACGCAAGTTCATCTGAAAGAGCCTGCTGCAGCACAGCTCACCCGACCAGTGAAAGCAATAACACAACCACACTATCACAGCCTCTCAGAGTATTACAACCCTGCGGTGTCACCGTAGCACTGGAAACAACCCACGCCCTCCAAAACTCCCCCCGTAAACCAAAAGTCCCAGCAGGGCCAGGAGGGTAACGGCGCATCCACGAAGGCCAACCGGCAGCCAGAAGACGCCAGGGGAGCTCTCCCAGCACAGGGACACAAACGCAACCATCGCTACGGCTGGGAAGCAGGGAGCATCCTAGACCAAGCCGGGGAATTCCTGGAAGCCTGGCCCTCGGACAAATCAACAACCAACAGTCATACAGAGATAAACATTTCCACAACACTCAAAAGAAACAATAAAAAGGCTAAAGGGGAAGCAGAAACACCCAGGCGCCTCCTCTGCAGCAGCCAACACCCAGATAAGCAGGAATTCACACCAGGATTAACACTCCGCAATCCAGGGGTACACAAGAGCCTAAAGCTACACCCCCAACAACACGGAGAGAGCAAACTGCTACCTGTAAGCCAGAGGCCTCCAATCTTGGCCACTTTAAGACTGGTGGACTTCAATTCCCAGAATTCTCCAGCCAGCTATGTTTAAGTTTGGGGAGTCTGCATTCACAACCAATTCACAACCTCGTGAACTCCCACGCTGGCTGAGGAATTCTGGGAGTTGAAGTCCCCACACCTTACAGCTGCGGAGGTTGAGGTCAAGGCACCAGCAGCCAGAGCAGCCCTGGGGTCAAGCCGGCAGAGGAAGCATGGAGGCCTTGGATCCCTGGAGGAGATATTCAGGTGCTGCGACCTGGACCTACGAGGGTCCGCGGTGTGTAGGCCAGGGGTCTTTTCCTGGACTCCTGGAGAGGGCAGCTAGCAGCTGGGCGGGTGGGCTCCACCCCAGCAGCGGTGGCCGCATCCCTGGGAGGCAGAGCCCCCCTGGAGAGGGTCACTTGCTGCGTCTGGCAAAAGCCACCACCAATTAGCCAATCACATTTGGAGAAGAACCTCTCCTAATCAACGCTACTAGCATGCAAGTCCTCGGACCGAAACTCTGGGACCCCAATGGCAGCCAAGAGGCCCCTGGCTGGGAACTCCTCACCCGCCCTTCGGGAAAAGGCCGCCTTATGCTCTGCTCCGGCCCTCCCGGATCAGCAGGCAAGAGAATAGCAACGGCCCCCTTTGCAAGGCGAGGGTCGCAAAGCCCACTCCTGCCCAGAGAGACCCCCCCCCAACCCTCAGGGCATCAACCAGGGCACAGCAGAGGGCATCCCCAGAAGCTCAGAGTTTCGGGGCGAGGCGGAAGAAGCCCAAACTCAGCTGGCTGCCTGCCCAGCCCCAAGGCCTTCGCCTCAGCCTTGGGCCAATTGGGTAGCAATCTGCCACACTTTGCTTTCAGCCACGATTCCGGCTCAGGTGGGAAGCCTCCGGAACACAGGGCAGCTGAGAACCTGGGCACTGCCAAATCCTCCGTCCCAGGCCTCGGCAGGCCAGAGCGAGCAACCAGCCAGCCGACCCTGGCAAACACCAATTCCCGGAAGCTGCTGCCCAGCAGGGCCTCCATAGGACCAGGGCAAACTAAGGCTTCCCTGGCAGACCCCACCCTCATTTGTAGAGCAGGGCATTGGTGCTCAGTCCAATCCAGGCCCACTTCGACAAAGCACGCTGGGCCGATGCAACCCAAACCTGAGCCCAACCGGCAAGACCAATGCGGGTGCTCAGAACTGGACGCGCAAAGTGGCAAGGTGAGAGAGACCACCGGAGCCGGCACCCCGACCCCACTTTCCCCTGGCCTACCTGCGATGCGGAGGACCGCCCTCTCTGCGGGGTCCAGCACAGATCCGTTGCCGCCCGCGGCTGCCTTGGTGCGCTTGGTGCGCTGGTGCTTGGGCAGGTTCCATGGCAGGGTGTCTCCCGGGGTGGGGGAGCCGCTGCTGCCACTGGAGTTGTCTTCAGCCATCGGTGGCTTCTCCTTCCATCGGACAGACATCACCTCCTGGGGGGGGGGGCAGTGTCAGAGTTGGGGGCACCCAGCCTCCCCAGGGCTCCCTCCCCCATCTGCAGCAAGGGGCCTAGTCAGTGCCACCCATCAGCCACGGCCGGGCCTTCCCTTCCCCCGGGCGGCCTCACTCGTCTTGGAGGGGGGGGCAGGGATGGGGGAAGACTGGCTCCCCCCACCGAGTGGCCCCTCCTCGCATCCTGGTTGCTTTTCAAGCATCTGTTCATGCAGCCTCCGAGGGCAAAAGGGCTCCAAGGCGGAGGCAAAGCGGTCCGAGACTCCCCCCGCCCCCCCATCCCGACTGCCTAGGAAAGGCGCCCCGGAGGTGCTCCACGGGTGAGGCTGGGGGCCCAGGGAAGCGGCAGGGCTCTCGGGGGCACAGCGGGCTCTTCGGCCGTTGCCATGGGGGCCGCGTTCCCGGCGCCAGTGGGAGGAAGGGGGGCACGTGCGCCCCGACCCTCCCCACCCGGGACGAGCCCCCGCCCAGCGCGGCGACGTCTCCCGCTGCCCCGCTCCGGCGGTCTCCGCCTGGGCACCGGGCGCTGCCGGAGCAGCCCAGCCGGAGGCGCTCGTGCCAGCCGCGCCTGTCGCTCTCGGGACGCTTCTCCTCCGCCCGCCGCCCCACGGCCGCCCCTGCCCCCGATCAGGCCGGCCGAGGGGGGCGCGCAGGATGGCCGGCCCGGCCGCCTTTCCCGGCCACGCAGCGGGCCCGGAGCGCGCCCCGCGGGCAGCCTTGCCAGCCCCGCCACGGAGCCGGCGGCCTCGCCCGCCATCCACTCACCGAGGGCGGGAGCCGCGGGGCGCCGGGCCGCTCTCGCGCGCGGTCGGCATGCTGGCGGGGCTGGCGGAGCGGCGGGCGGGCTCAGCCGGGCGGCATCATGGCCGAGCGGGGCAACCTGCCGCGGCGTTTGGCAGAGGCGCCGCCCCGCGCGGCTCCGGCAGGGCGTGTGCGCGAGTGCTGGAGCGCGACAGCCGCGCGGCCCTATCTCGCGGCCCCACGCGCGCGGCTCCTGGCGGCCGGCCGGCCGGATTAGGCGCCGCGCTCCGAAGGGCGGCGGGAGGGAGCCCGGAGGCGGCGGCCTGGCCCTCTCGTCTCGCCTGCCGGAGGAGGAGCTGCCCGGGGCCCCAGTGGGGGCTTCGGGCGGAGGCATCCCGAGGAGCCCCGGGGCCGGCTCCGGCCGAGGGCTCGCCGGGAAGCGCCTCCCCGTCCGGCTGGAAGGAGCGCCTCGGGGCGGCAGGGCAGCCGAGGGCGTTCCGTCCAGCAGGGGCGCCGGGGTCGGTCCCCCCGCCTCGCCTCGCCTCACCTGCGGAACGTCGCTGCCAGCGGAGCAAAGCCCGGGAGGGTCAGGCGAGGGTCGGGACCCTTTGCTGGACTTCGGGGGGTGAGTCGCCGCCTGGGACGCGGAAGAGCCGCCGCTGCCGGGGGCTTCGCTTTTGGGGCGCAGGCGGGACGTGGCGGGTCCAGATCCACCGCCTTACCGCGCTCGCCCCCCCCCCCCCCCCAAGACCGCGGCAGCTGCTCCTTGAGGCGGGGGCGGCGGGGGAGCCTTCAACCCGTTGCTGCTCCTGCCGGACCCCGCTCGCCTCCATTCACCGCTGCCCTCCGTGCCGGCGGGGGGGATGGTGAGGCTGGATTCGGCCTGCCCAGGACCTGCCCTAAAGCCCCGACCGGGCGGGACGCGGCTCGTCTCCCGCCTGCCAGCCGCTCCTCTTTCCCTCGGGCCGCCCCCGCGGTACCTGCCCTGCCCCCCCGCCCCCCGGCCGGTGGAGGTGCTCACACGGGGCCTGACCTGGGACGCCCCGCCCCGCTGGCCTCCTGCCCCGCCCCTGGGAGGCCAGGCCCCGCCCCCGGACCGTGGTTCGCCATTGGCCGGCTGCCTGACCTGCTCCGGCCGTTTGCAGGTAGCCGCCGGCCGCGGCCTTCCGGAGCCGAGCTACCGTCTCCCCCGCCCCGCTCCGGCCGGCGAAACCTACCGGCCTCCTGAAGCAGCAGGAGCGGCAGAGCGCCAGAGCGAAGCGCCGACGGGGCGGCTGCATCGGGCAACCGGGCAAAGTCGGGGGCCGAGGGGAGCCGGCGAAGCGGATCGATGCAGGCGGAGGAGTGGGAGGCGCGGGAGCCGGGCTGCCGGAGTCGGCGGGCGGGCGGGCGGGGCGGAGGAGGGTCCAGGCGGAGGAGAACAAGGCTCCTCTGTCCGGACCCGCGTCCCGCAGCCCCACCCGCCCCCAAGGCAGGCACTTGGCCAGGGCTCCGGCCTAGTGCGGCTCTGCCAGGGCCGGGCAGCCGAGGCCAAAGCCTGCTGAGAGGCCCAGCCGAAGTAGCGGGGCTGGTGGGAATGGGTGGGCGGGTGGGGGGAGACCGCCCAGGTGAGCGTCTGCCTGAGAAGCTCCAGGTTAACCAAGGAGGCCAGGGATGCAAAGGGGCGGAGGGAACAAGGCCAAGAACAGGTGTGCACAGGGGCGCATGGGGGTGGGGGCCCTCCAGGGGGTCTCCAGTACTTTCTAGTTTAGAGGTGTCTCTGGGCAAGGGGGCTGTGCCTCCCTCTGGGGAGGCCTAGGCAGTCCGACAGTGCCACGTGGGGGGGGGGGGGGGGGGGGTGCAGGTGCTCAGAGGCCCCCAGTTGGTGCCGGCAGAATCTTCTCTCAAGGCACTGAGAAATCTTCCCTGGGTCAGCTCAAGCCCGTGCCCCCCACCCCACCCCCGCACCAGGCTGCCGGTGCAGTTGTGGCTGGGGGAAGCCTTGAGCTCATCTGGCTGAGCTGCCCAGGTTGTGCCCCCAGCTGAAGCCACCTTACCTGCTCCTTGGCAGCTGGAGAGAGCGCCCCCCCTGTGGCAGAGTTCCTGGCCTGGTCCCTGCGTGGCTTGGCCTTGGCGGCCTTTTTCCGGCGCTTCTAGAGATGCAAAGAGGGGAAGGGTGGTGGGTCCTGAAGCCCCTCAGTGCCCAGCTCTCCTGACCCCTCCTCGCTGCCCCCCCAGCTGAGAGGTGGGAAATGCCCAGCGATGGATGGCTGTGTGCCAGTCGCTGGTGGAGGCCCTTTCCTCCACCAAGAGCCTTCTGGGCAGAACTCCCCTCCCCCCGCCATGCCAGGGGGCTGCACAATGAAGCCTTTGAGGGCGCTTGACCCACTCGCAGCAGGGAAGGGTGAAGGCGCAGTGTTTGCCGCCCCTTGCCTCGGGCATGGCATCCTCCTCCCGGGTCCTTCGAGGAAGAGCCCGGGGGCTTCTGGGCCCCTGTAGGGCACGGGGGCTTGAGGGCAAAGCTTACCTCTGAGGGGCCCAAGGACCTGGCTGCTCCCAGCTGCGACCCTGGCAGACAGAAGGGGAGAGAGTTAGGGTTGCAAGGCTGCGGGGAGGGGGAGGGGAGGCTGCGGTGGTTCAGGCTTTCCGCTCCAACCTTCCACGGAAACTGCGAATCCTCCCCCACGGCCGGGACCCAGGCCGGCAGGCAGAAGGGCCCACGCAAGCCCCTCTCCCCGGGGTCTTCCGGGCTCCTGCGGCTGCCCACCTAGGGAGGCTGCGGAGCTCCGCCAGGCCGCTCCCACTGCAGTGCCACCCTCAAAGGGGCCCAAGGCGGCGGCTGCCTTGAGATCCTGTCCCCCTCTGCTCCCACGGGCCTCTCAGCAGGCCCACAGCCGAGATGCCCCAGCAGAGGGTTGGATGTGGAGGGGCCCCAGGTGGCCTCCCCCCACCCACCCACCCCCCGTCTCCTGTCCTGGGAGCTTCCTGAGCGAAGACTTGGAAGCTTTCCTTAGCTGTCCGTGGAGGGGGAAGGAGGGAGCGAGGGGCAGCACTCGGCTTCAGGCCTTCCCAGACGGCAGGAGGGGCTCCCCCCCCTCTCACGGCTCTCCATCTGGGCTCCACAGAAGCACTTAGGGCTCCTTCCGCAGCGCTTCCCCCCTCGCCGCCTCTGGGCCTTGGATCTGCAGGCGTCAGCATGTCCAGGATGTTGGCTGGTCCACCGATGAGTGTCCCTCGGCCAAGTCTGTCAAGCGGCCGGTTTTGCCTCTGCAGTGGGCAGCCCCCCCCTCCAGCCCTCTGAATTGGTAGAGACTCTGCAAGTCCCCTGCCAGCAAGGCGCGGGGGGGGGGAGCTCTGCCCCCTTAGAAGGGGAACGTTAGCTGGCTCTTCTCTGCTGGCCGCGCATCAATCTGGGCAAAGGCACAGCAACAGGAGAAGCGGGGGGGGGGGGGATGGGATAGATGTGCTCCTCCAGCCCCCCTCGGCCGCCCAGAGAGGACGGGGGCGGAGATTTGCTGCTGGCTCTTCTCCCGCATCCTTTTTGGCATATCCAGCTGGTCTACCCAGAAAGGGCCACGCCTGGCATGGCACCCACTGATTTACCTACCTACCTACCTACCTGACCAGAGGCTGGGGGGCGGGTGTCCCTGCCAGGAGCAGACCAGGAAGAGGGCCCACACCCCAAGAGAGCACAGCACCAGGCCGGCTACCCAAACAACACGGAGCCAGGCAGGATCGGTCGGCATCCACGGGTTCAAGGAGGCCATGCTCAGCTCCACTGTGCCACGCGAACCACGCCACGCCACTGCACCCAGCAGCAAGGGAGGGAGGGAGGGAGGGGGAGGGCAGCGGGTGTGCCGGCCTCATTAACCCTCACTGGCTTCCTTGTCTGCTGCCGGCCCAGATGGGTTCCAGATGTTCGTGGCCCCTCCTTTCCCTCCTCCCCCCTCCAAGCAGGCCGCTCCCTCTGAGTCAGCCAGGCGGCCCAGGGCTTTAACCCCTCCGGCAGTGTGGCCAGAGCTGTGGGGCAGGAGAATGGGGAGAGGCGAAGAGAGGGGACCCTCCTCTGGGGTCCCTTCCTCCCCTCGGTGGGGGATCTGGGCTTTGGGCTCCTGTTGGGGATGCCGAAGAGGTACTGAAGGACTCGGCCTTCTGGGTTTGTCTCCCCCTGCCCCCCGGTTCTGCTCCTGCCCTCTCCGCCCCCACCCCCGTCAGATTCTTTATACAGCCTGAGCAGCCCATTTAGCCTGCTCAAAGGGGGGGGGGGAGCCTTCTCCATCTTCCCCGTCATTTGCTCTTCAGAGTTGGAGAGGAGGCGGCCGCTTCATCGGGCCTCTTCCGAAGTTCTCTCGCTTAAACGATGGGCGGGATGACCTAGTCCAATTCCTCACCTGGGGACCAAAGGACCCAACCAGAGCCGGTCTCTCAACCTCCAGAACTTCAAGGCGTATGGACCTCACCCCCAGAATTCCCTAGCCAGCACCGGGATGGCGGGATGGCTGCATGGCTGGCTGGCTGGCTGGGGAATTCTGGGAACTGCGGCCCCCACATCTTAAAGTTGCTGGAGAAGAGAAAGGCTGAAGGGTGTCGAACTCCGTTTCATTGAGGGCCACATCAGGGTTGTGTTTGGCCTCGGGTGGGCGTGGCCACGGCAGGCGGGACTTGGGACTTGTGGGTGGGGGACCTGTGGTGTCCAAGTACTAAGGCAGGACTTCCCTGAGACCCTCCCTCTCATTATAATCTCCCTTCCCTCTTCATTCTTCCCCTTTCCTTATTTTTCCTTCCTTGCTCTCTCCTCATCCACACGTGCCCTGCCTGAGGTGCATTTTGACTGGCAGAGGCACCGTGGGCCAGTCCTCTGAATTTAATTTCAGTTTTCCAAACAAAGACTGGGCACTTATCGCTGCTAAATTTCAGTCCATTTATTTTGCTTCTAAATTTTATTTGCACCTTTTAGAATTATCATGTCCAATTTGTATCACTCGGTAACCATTCCTTCTCCACTGTCATCTGCATGGGGGTGGCAAACTCATCACAACAGCATCATGTGACGCATCACAACTTCTTCCCTCTTTGCTAAACCGGGCGTGGCCAGCGCCTGACGAGTTTGACAGCCCTGATCTATACTATGAAGGGAAATATGAAAGAATTATAGAATCCAAAGCCTGAATTGAAAAAAAAACATTTATGTATCCACTCAATTGTGATGTCCTCCAAGCCATACCTAAAAGGGTTATTAATTAAAATCTCATGAGTTTAATTATTCTGTCAAACATGGTACAAAACCCAAGTTATGTGTATATCATTCCCACAGTCTACTAAGTAAATTATCCAGCTGAATAATAAGATCCGTAAGATTTGCTGGGGCCTCAGTTGTTTTCAATCTCTTTATAGATTTGTTGCTGAAAGGTTTTCCAAACATTCTTCTCAGGTTTACAGTTCTTGCACCTTGTCTCCTATTCCTGAAGATCAGCATTTCTGAAAGAACAGGCAAGATTTAGCCTTGATCCTTTAGCCGCCTGCAGCCAGCTGTTACTCACCTTAATCCTCGGGATTTAAATTGATCCACACGAAAGCCGAAGCTTTAACAAACCGAAGCTTCCATTCTGACCCTTCAGGCTACTTTTCAAATTTTACTGGTGAAAAGCATTCCTTTCTGGTTTGCTTTAAATCAGGGGCCTTCAAACTTGGCAGCTTTAAGACGGGTGGACTTCAACTCCCAGAATTCTTCCTCCAGTCATGTTAACTCAGGAATTCTGGGAGTTGAAGTCCACCCGTCTTAAAGCTGCCAAGTGTGAAGGCCCGATTTAAATCATGAAACTAACATCGGAGCCGAATAGCTACCGTCGGCCGTCTCTCCTGAGCAGCTGCTGCGCTGGCGCTCGGGCCTCGCCGGGCCCCCCTCCGAAGAGCCCCCTGGCCTTCTAGGGCTGCCTCCCTCGGCACTTCGCCTTCCCCGGCCGGCCCTCCGGGTGCCGTCCGACCCAGGGGCTGCGGAGCAGAAAAGGCGCGAGGCGCCGGGGTCCCTCTGGCAGGGGCAGGACATCCCCCCCCCCCAGCCCCGTTGGAGAGAAGCTCGCAGAGGGGAGGCCGAGCCCGGGGTGGGCTGGATGCTGCGGGGCCCCGGAGAAGAATCCCCCCCGGGGGAGGAGCGAGGCTCGGAAGGCGCCGACTCCTCCGCTGCCAGCCAAGGGAGTCACGTGGCAGGAGGGACCAAAGGGCCGGGAAGCACCGCCGCAGCCCCGTCCTCGGAGCGGCCCCCCAAACCTTTTGCGCTGCCCCTTGAGGGGTTCCGCCAGCGCCCCCCCCCCACACCGCTGCTCTCCCACCCGGAATGAGCTCTGCGCATGCTCTGCCTTTGCTCCAGGCGGAGGGGTGCACGGGCTGCTCCTGCCCCCTGCTGGCCGAGCCGCCTTCCGGCAGAGGAGGGGCGCCTGGGCTCGAGGGGCGGGGGGGGGCGGTTCCGAGGCTCTGGGCTCCAGGCTGTTCCAGCCCGCCCCTCCGAAAAAGCGGGTATTTCCGTGGAAAGTAGCCGCCGCAGCCCGGATCCGCCCGTGGGGAGCCAGCGCCCCTTTGATCGCCCTTTGGACGGGGTGGGGGGGACACAGTATTCCCCCGCCTTTTTCAGGGACAAGGGGTGGGGGGCGCTGCTTGCTTTCCGTTCGCTGTCGTGGAGCGCCGGGCGTCTCCCTTGAGCAGCAGCGGCTTCCTGGCCGGAGACCCTTCGGCCCCCCTCCCCCCCCACTTGCGAAGGCCCGGGCCCCAGTCTCGGGGGTGGGGTGGGGGGCGCAAAAAGCCCCTCGGCTCGTCTCCGCCCGCCTCCTCCAAAGCCCGGCAGGGCCTGGGCGCCCCGGGCCCGCGGTCAGAGCAGCGCCCCGCCCGCTGCCCAGAGTTGTTTTTCCGTTGCTTGGGATCCCGCCGCCAAATGTTCCGCCAGCGATGAGCAATCCGGGAAGAATGGCCCCCGGGGAGCCCGGCATTTCCTCGGCCGGCACACAAAGGCGCGGAGCTGCCAGCCTCGCCCCCGCCCGGCGCTTGGCTCGGGCCCCGGCCCGGGGAAGGAGCGGAGCCGCGCCCGCAGCGGCCCCTCCTGGCCGAGGATGAGCAGAGCAGCCGGGGCCTCCCTGCGTGGGGCGCAGCGGCGCTTGGCCTCGGGAGAGCGAGGCGGGCTGGAGGCGGCTTCCTGCCCCGAGGAAGCGGGGCCTGCAGGCTGCCGTGCGGGGGTTGGGGGTAACCGGGCTCCGACTGAGCAGCGTCTGCCCGCCCCCCGGTTTTCCCGGCCCGAAGACGCTGCGCGGTGGACCTTCCTCCCACCTGGGATCCTCCTCCTCCTCCCCGCTTTGCATTTCTTCCCCTGCTTCCCTGAACTCCCAGGCTGGGTTTGCTTCCGCCGTTTTTACCCCTACGAGAGAGTCGCTTTTTCTCCCAGCGTCCCCGGGGCTGCTTCCCCTTCGGCTTAATAATGGAAGCCGTCGGAGGAATCCATTCCACGTGAAGGGATATGATCCTTGAACTTTCTCCATAGAAGCTGAGAAGTTGTGGGCTTTTCCGGGGCCTGCGAGCTGCCCCCTCCCTACTTCCTTCCGCGAACTATGTGGTGGTGGTGGGGGGGGGGGGGGGGGGGGGGGGGGGGGGGGAAACGGGGGCCCCCCCCCCCCCCCCCCCCCCCGCGCGCGCGAGCGAGCTGCGCCCGCCTCTGCCCCCACCCTCCAAGGCTGGGCGAAGGCGGCCGCTGTGGCTTTTCACTTCCTGGCGACGACAGGGTCTGAACTCAGAGCCCTGGGCCTTCTCATGGTAAATAAATAAACACACGGCAGGGTGTTTACTCGGGATGAAAAAGGCACTTTAATAATGGTGGGTACTCCTTTTATAGGCTACTTGTACACGTCATAGCAGAGACAAAGAAGCTTTCTACATAATTATGCTAATGCAAAAACTATGCCATAGCTGGTGTCTTATCGCTCCTACTTCTTAGCCCCGCCCAGTTACCTTTTATCTCCATAACTTTCGGTTCTCCCATATAACTTTCGTTTCTCCAGCCAGTATTTTTCCACACAGTCAGCACTTTATCACATGGCAACATTAGATTGTCCATCCATCACTTTTACAAGGTTGACCATTGCAACATTTAGCGTAACAGTACATTGCAACAGGCCGCTGCTCCCCCCCCCCCCCGCCCCGCGCCTGCAGGGCCCCCTTCTCAAAGCCTCTTGCTTGAACCTGATCGGGGTGGGGGGGGGGTGGGGGGAGGCAGAGATGGGAGGCACCCAAGGGAGGGAAAAGGTGAACCTGGGGATCTTGGGGCTACGCAGGACTGCAAGGCACCAGACTTCTACTAAAACTATCCCTTTCTCGCCAAGTGGGGAGCCAAGGTGGGCTTCTCTTCAGGGGTTGCAGTTGGAGCAGGCCTGACAGGAGAACTCATTAAACCATCCTCACGACTGGCCTCTTCTTCAGCGCCCAGGATGGAGAACCCCCAGTGTCCTGTATCCTGTACGAATGCAGACAGATAACTCCACAAAACATCCATAACAAAGTACTTTTATTGGTTCATCAGGTATCCTCATAACTCACACTTGTGACGAAGTACTTCTTCAATGACCAAGCCTTTGTATATCTGTCTTGTAGGTAAAAAGATGATTTATCTTCTGTCCTTTTCCCTCCATGTTGTAGCGATAGAAGTAGAAGAGTTACCCCTCCTCGCCCCCCAGTCCATGAGTTCAGGTAAGAGGGAGGGAAACCTCCCCCAACCCCTCCAGGGTCAAGTTAGTGACCAATCAGGATTACAGATGTGGTCACATGATATGGACTACATTTCCCAGGATACCTTAACTACATTTACCATAATGCATTCCCTTAAGGGGACAGCTCACAATTGCTACCCAACTATCCAATTCCCATAACACTGGCTGGGCAGCACACCCAGCTTCCCTAAGGAGATGGGTTTGGCTAAATGCAACGTATGCCCCATTTTTTTTCTCTATTTTTTGTGGCTGTGGAAAACGTGGCCCCGTTTAATGTGTGTGAACACTGAGTTTAGGCGTCTTCTCAATCTTCTCTTTGTCCGGCTAAACACGCAAGGAGGCACAAGGCTTTTTCCAGTGCAGGGATTTCCAACCTTGCCAACTCTTTAAGACTTGGGGACCAACTCCCAGAATTCCCCAGCCAGCCCTGGGAGATTTCTGGGTGTTAAAGTTGCCAAGGTTGGGCACCCCTGTTCTATGGCAACCCAGAATGGTTGCTCTGGCTGGCTCATGTTCAGCTTGCTGTCACTGGCCGTGCTCAGATTCTTCTCCGATGAAGAAGCCATGAATCCAGCATCTTGTATGTCTCCCATATATTCTTCTCAAAGGAAACCTCGTTCCTCTCGCCTCGTCTTCTTACCTGCCCAAGTTTGCTTGCAATCTCATTCCCCCACCTGGGTCTTGGCCAGACCTCCCGGTGTCTGTCAACTGCAGAGGTGAGCAGTGGCCCCTGAATCCCTCATCTGGGCATGAATAGGAGGAGGACCACCGAAGAAGACTGGCCTCCTAGCCAGATCCTTTGGAGATCGACTGGTCTCTGCTTCCAAATCAACACAGAGCCATTAATGTCAGGTCTCTGAGGTTTAGGGTTAGAGATTGCCAGCCAGTTGTGGGCCTGGGTTACTCTTGTACCCTCCAAGCCACATTATACCAGCCTATTAATGAGAAGATCACCTGGAACCTTTTTTGAAATCAGTGTAGATCAGTGGTTGCCAACCTGTGTGCCAGGGAACATTGGTGGTCTGTGAGAAAATTTTGGTGGTCCACAGAGAAATGTCCCCCCCAAAGCACCCTCCAAAGCAATTAATCCAAGGCTGCACCGCTCACATGGCCCACCCACCCGCTGGCCCCCACCCTTCGGCCGAGTGCAAACCTTACCTTGAGTAGAGCCACATGAGCTAGAACTGGAAGGTAAGGCCAATGGTGGGGGAGGGAAATCCACCCTGGGGTGGCTTGCTGACATTGGTGGGAAAGTCGGTCCCCTATTCCAGAGCTGCAGGAGATCCAGGACTGGCCCTTTGGTCATCCCGGAGCAGCTCCTCCAGTCCATGGCAGGCCCGTGTACCCAGGCGGAGAAGCAGCTGCTCCGGGGTGACCAAAAGGCCAGTCCTGGGACTACTGTGTCTCTGGAATATGCGACTGATTTTTCCACCAACGTCAGCAAGCCACCGCCAGTCAAAATTCAAATTAGTGAGCCGTGGGATTTAAAATTATGAGTTTGGTGGTCCCTGAGATCCAAAAGATTGGTGACCCCTGGTGTAGATCAGCGGTTGCCAACCAGTGGGCCGTGAGAAAATTTTGGTGGGCCGCAGAGAAATCCCACCCCCAGAGCACCCCCACAAAGCAGACCAAAGGCTATCCAGGCTATGCAGAAACACAAGGCTGAGCCACCCAAATGGCCCGTGGGAACCCTCCCCGCCCACTGACTCCTTACCCGGTAAACTTGCCTGCTAAATTGCTATTTTTCCTTTTTTTCCCCCTGACCAGCAGCTGTTCTGCTGTGCTGGGAGATTTAGATTAGCTAGGAAACAGGAAATGGCTGAATTTCTTGCTTTCCAGCTAGTCTTTAGATCTTCGGCTCTGCTTTCAAGTACAGCCGAACCTCCCTTAGGACTGAAGGTTTGCTTGCAAGCAAATTCAGTGCAGACTCACCGCAAGCAAATTTGAGAGACTGAGCTAGCCAATGGCAGATAGACAGATCACTGAATGATTCTGTGAGCAACTCAATCTGCCTGCTTTGCCTGATTTTGGGTAAAAGTTGCTCTTTTTTAAAATAAAAAAATCAATATTTACATGTATGGTGTGTTGTGAGTTAATTTTGTGAGTTTGCTTGCAAGCAAATTTTATGTGACAGACTGAGCTAGCCAATGGCAGATAGATAGATTTCCGAATGAATCTGTGATTCTGTGAGCAACTCCATCTGCCCACCTGCTTTTCCTGATTTTGGGTAAAAGTTGCTGTTTTTTAATAAAAAATTCAATATTTATATAAGTATTTGTAATATTTACATACAAGCCATGCCCAGCCAGTCACATGACCACCAAGCCACACCCACAAATTAGGCCATGCCCACAGAACCGGTTAGTGGTCCCTGGGATCTAAAATTATGAGTTTGGTGGTCACTGAGGTCAAAAGGTTGGCGACCCCTGGTGTAGATTATATCCAGGGGCGGGATTCTACCGGCTTGGACCGGTTTGGAAGAACCGGTTATGATTTTCCATAGTTAAGAGAATCGGTAAATAGGGCCTCGGACTGGCCCTGCCCCTCTTCGCCAGCTCCTCCGCTCCCTGCCCAGTCAATCCCTATCATGCATGCGCAACATCGTGCACATGAGGGACATGCCTGCAGCCCGCTTTTGCCCACCGGGCCAGCCATTGCTGCCTGCCTTTCGCTGTGGCCCTGCCTGATGTGATGACCTCCCTGGGTGAGTGCAAGCCCCAGTCGCCTTCCCTAATCCCCGCTTGCCTTTTGTTTTGCCCCTTCTCCCACCGCCACTTGCCTTCCGCTGGGGAACACGTGGAGAGGCTCCTGTTGGCTCTGGCCAGCTCAGCAGTGTTTCTCTCACCTGCTGCTCCATATGGGAGAGCGAGAGAGCCTCTCCTGGCAGAGCGAAAAGCTTGCGAGCGAGTCCCCCTCCCTTCGGGAAGCGGCTCCTGGGCAGCAGAGAAGCAGCCCGGTTGAATCCTGTTTCTCTCTGCTGCCCAGGAGCCGTTTCCCAAAGGGAGGGGGACTCACTCGCAAGGTTTTCGCTCTCCCAGCAGGAGCAAATGAGAGAAGCAGTCACTGACCTGGCCGGAGCCGACACAAGCCTCTCCACTGTTCCTTCCAGCTGAGTTAGGCTAACCCTAACCCCAATTGAGCAGCCTTGATCTGCCTGCTCACAGGTAAGCCTGCGAGTCATGCTAGCCCCTCCCCCACTGTCCCCGGACCTTGCCGGGCCCCACCATCCTCGGCCTAGGCTGGCTGGCTTCCCCTCCGGCATGGCCCCATCCCAACAGCAGTGCTGGCTGGGGTCTAGCTAGCCTCCCCACCACCATCCCCGGGCTTGGCTGATTGGCTTCCCCACCAGCGTGGCCCCATCCCGCCAGCAGCGCTGGATGGGGCCTAGTGAGGAGCCGCCCCCATCATCCCTGGGCTCAGCTGGCTGGCTAAGCCGCCATGCGGTGCTCTGCCAGCTCTCCCTACCATGTAGCGGCTGTGGCGCAGTGAGCAGCAGCCAGGGGGTCCCTTCCACCTCCTTTCTGGCCTGCACCCTCCCCTGCTGAGCTCCTCCCTAGCCTGGGCCACACAAATCGGCTTCACAAAGAGCTGTGCTGGCGCAGGAGTCAGAGTGCAGCAGTGTGTGTGTATGTGTCTGTGTGTGTAAGAGAGAGAGAGAGAGAGAAGGAAAGAAAGAGCAAGAAAGAAAAAGGAAGGGAGAGAAAGAAAGGGAAAGAAAGAAATAGAAAGGAAAGGAGGGGAGAGAGAGAAAACTCTGTGCTATTCTTTTTAATTTTTCCATTATTTATCATATATTAATATTTTACACTGTCCCTACACCTAGAGTCATTTTACTGCCTTTCTTTTGCCCAGGTATTTTTCAGGGTTTACATGTCTATAGTCCAGAGCATAAGTACATGTGTGTTTGCCAGAGTTGAAAGGGACCTTGGAGGTCTTCTAGTCCAACCCCCTGCTCAGGCAGGAAAACTCTGGATAGGATGCCAAAGTCTGAATAGAGGTCCTGGGAAATATGTCAGAGTAACAGAATGACCCTTAGAAGGGACTTTGGGAGGGAGCCCTATACCATTTCAGAGAAATGGCCGTCCAGTCTTTTCTTAAAACCTTCCAGTGTCGGAGCACCCAGAACTTCTGGTGGCGAGCAGTTCCACAGGTTGGTTGTTCTCACTGTCAGGAAGCTTCTCCTCACTTTTAGGTTGCTTCTCTCTCTGTTCAGTTTCCATCCTTCTGGTGCTTTGGAAGATACACTGTCCCCCCCCCTCTTTCTGGCAGCTCCCTAAAAGCCTGTTGCCAATCACCCACCTGGGCAAAGCCTGTGAGCCATTTCCTCCTCTCAGCGGCCCATGAAAGTCCATCTATAATAAGCAGGTGATAAAGTCAAAAAAGGTGACCAACATTTTTACACAACTATAGATAAGTTGAGGCTGGGGGTGAGAAGGAATGGCGGGGAGAGGAGGGGCCAGGCGAGGCACCCCTTGACGTGAGTGACATTGAGTTGGTCACACCCACCCAGACACATGACCAGTCACATGCCCACCCAGCAAGCCATGCCCACCCAGTCACATGCCCAGCAAGCCACACCCACAAATTAAGCCACACCCACAGAACTGGTTGTTAAGAAATTTGAGTCCCATGCCTGATTATATCCACACAACCAGGGGCGGGATTTGAATTTAACTGGTTTGGTAGGCATGGCCTAATTTGTGAGTGTGATTTGGCGACTGGGCGACTGGCTAGGTGTGGCTTGTGTGTAAGTATTGTAAATGTTTATGTAAATATTTAATTTTTTATAAAAAAACCCACTTTTACCCAAAATCAGGCAAAGCAGGCAGGCAGACTGAGTTGCTTGCAGAATCACAGATTCACTGAGAGATCTAACTTTCTGCAATCTGCTACCTGAGTCTGCACTGAAAAATAGAAGCTTCAGTCCTAAGGAAGATTCCCCTCTGCTTTTAGAAAGCAAGTTGGATTTCTTGCTTTCTAGCTAATCTTAATATCCCTTCACAGCTGATGGTCGGGGAAAAAAAAGGATGGAAAAATAGCAACGTATGCAAAGGCACAAGGAGGCAAGTTGGATGGTGTGCATGCCAGGTAAGAAGTGAGTGGGTGGGGGAGGGTGGGGAGGGGCCAGCCAGAGGTGCATTTTGCCGGTTTTCCAAACTGCACAGAATCATGACAACCGATTCTATAGAACTGGTCTGACCAGGTAGAATTCCACCCTTGCAAACAACTCTTTTCATAACCATTAGCCTCTATTGGCCTATTTATTTTACAAAGCCGCTTTTGGCAATTGTGTTTGTGTTGGAAGTGCTTGCGAATGGCCTCCTTTATTGTCTGCTCTAAAACGTTGACCCATCATGAGAGGATCCTCTTTCCTGCTGGAAGAGCGGAGTCCCGCTGGCTGGCCTCCCACCCCCTGGCATCTTCCAGGGCCTGCAGGATTCTCCCAGGACGCCTGGCGGAGGCCCAAAGAGCTCTTGGCCCTTCAGCCTGCTGGGGCGTCTTTCATCAGGGACTGGCCACATCCGGCTTAGCAGGCGGTCCCTTCCGCCTCCTTTCTGGCCTGCACCCTCCCCTGCTGAGCTCCTCCCTAACCTGGGCCACAGAAATCGGCTTCACAAAGAGTTGTGCTGGCGCAGGAGTCAGAGTGCAGTATTGCAGGCCAATTCTGCCGACTGCCGGTTCAATCCTGACTGGCCTGAGGTTGACTCAGCCATCCATCCTTCCGAGGTCGAAAAATGAGGACCCAGATTGCTGGGGGCCATATGCTGACTCCGTAAACCGCTTAGAGAGGGCTGGAAAGCAGTGGGAAGTGGCATCTAAGCCTCGGTGCCTTTGCTATTCCGCTGCATGCCAAGAGCCTTTTCCGTGATGGTTCCCCCACCAGCTCCTTTGGCCCCGGCATCTCGGCTGGCGCTTGCCCCTCTAGCTGTGGAGCTCACCTCCAACTTTCCTCCCTGACTCATGCTGACCCTTCCCAGGTGGCTCTGAGCTCCTCCTCCAGTTTTGGCTCCTTCATGGGAGACCTCCTCACCCTCATCGCCTCCTCAAGAGGTTCCTGCTTGTCTGCTTTCTCTTGGAATTGAACCCAGAACAGCATTGGCAGGGGCCTGGGTCTTCTAGTCCACCCCCGTCCATGGCAGGAGATCCTATGCCATTCCAGCTTTTCTTTGCACTGGATGGGACACGTAGAAAGAACAACAGGATAGAAAAATAGAGATGGAAGGGACCTCGGAGGTCCTCCATTCCAACCCTCCACCCAAGTAGGAGAGCCTACTACACCATTCTGGACAAATGGCTTCTTAAAGACCTCCCAGAACTTCTGGAGGCAAGCTGTTCCACGGGTTAATTGTCAGCAAGTTTCTCCTTAGTTCTAGGTCCAAGACTGCCAGTCCCTCGAGGGTACAACCGCCAGGGGCCTGCAAGCCTGGGACCCTGGCAAGGACTGGCTCAGTTGCCAGAGGAATTCTGGGTCTTTCCAGCAGCTGAGACAGACCCCCTCGGGCCCCGTGGGGGTAGAAACCAACCCTGGTCGCAGGGTTTCCCTGGGAAATAGCCCTTTCTTTAAAGATGGAAGGAAAACACCTGGATAGAAAATGGCGGCTACTCTTCATCAACGGAGGAGCAAACCACGTTTTTAAGAATACAGAAGAGACATTATTGGCCATTACGACTAATATTACGGCTAGTGGACTGCTGCAGGATCTCACCCTTTCCGCCCATTGGCTCTTTTTATCCATTTTAATATGTTTTACCTCTTAAGATCTGATGGTCTTTTAACACTGTAATTGTTTTATTCTCTTACTTATGACATTGTAAGCTGCCCAGGGAAGAAAGATGGGCAATATTCAAATTGAAATAAATAAATGAGACTATTTACCGAAATCAGCTGAATAGCAACACCTCTGCTCTGTCTGGATGCCTTAGCAGCCACTGAAAGCTCAAAAATATTGAATACACAACAGGATTTTCTGGAAGCAAACCAACAGCCCAGCAATATTATTTTTTCTTAAGTTATTAAAGTGCTAGAATTGAATACTGCTATATCTAAGAGCCAGTTTGGTCCAGTAGTGAAGGCTAGAAACCAGGAGGTGGTGAGTTCTAGTCCTTAGCATGGAACCTGGCTGGGTGACCTTGGGCCAGTCACATTCTCTCCGCCCACAATGCCAGGATAGGCAACAGGCGGGTTGGTCAATTCCAGTCACAAGAAGAGATTGATTGGGAGGTAAAAAATAACATGCTCTTAATGCTATTCAAAAATTTATAATTGAAAACAGGATTTTAAAGATTTGGGGGAGAATTGAATGTTCAATTTTATCTCAGCAATTGGAATTCACATAGTTTGCAGGCTTCCAACGTATTCTGTTCAGACTGTTACAAAAGAGGGAAGGATGCAATCATGGGAGGTTTTAAGGCAGGGGTGTCCAACCTTTGCTGGCTGAGGAATTCTGGGAGTTGAAGTCCACAAGTCTTAAAGTTGCCAAGGTTGGACACCCCTGTTTTAAGGGTTGGCTAGATGGAATTCACCAACTCCGCCCCCTTGACAATTAAAAAACTTTGATTCAGGGTGGTCAAGGCTCAATTTCTTCTAACAACTGAATATGGTCATTTGCACATCAATCGATTGTAAAATCCTGCTCTTTTGGGGTTTAGCAGTTTTATAGCTAATCTTAATCAGACACACTCAAGTTCTTTATTTTTATTCACGTCTGTAGCTTTAAAGAAAAAACCAGCTATTTAAAAAAAGAACAACAAAAGGGGGGGAGCACTTGAAGAGCAGGACACCCCAGTGTGTGTCTTGGGTGACCCGATCATCTTTGGGGCTGCCTGGAAGGGGACCTTGGCGAGGGAGCCTTCCAGGCGCTGCCCCGGGGCCTTGAGGCCCACCTTCAAGGAAGGGGGCACGGCGAGTCTCTTGTGGGCACCGCCATGCTTTGCCCTCCGTGAACTGCTCCCACTGCTGTGCCCTGTTGCCCTTCCCAGTTCTGCCCTTGCCTGCTCAGGAGCCCACTCCCCCCACAGGAAGCCAGCTGGTCTTCACCAGGTGGGGGGACGCCTCCCCTTCGGGTTCACCCACTGACAGGTGAGGAGGTATTCGGGGTAGGCCTGTGTGTCGTTGAAGATGACGAAGATGGAGGGATTCTTTGGGTTGTCTACCGTGCTGTCGTACCGCCGGGGGGTGGCATCTCCTTCCCGCAGGGGAGGGGCTCGCATGCTAGCGTTGCCCGCTGTGTAGTCCCCCACCAGCGTCCTGGTGACAAAGATATATTTGTTGCCATCGGGGCTGCGAGGCGAGTAGCGATCATGCACCGAGATATGCGCCTTGACTGCGAAGTAGACGCCGTGGCCGTAATGAGTGGCTGGAAACGGGTGGAGAAAGGAGCCATTCAGTCAATGGAGGCACGGAGAAGGGAAACGCGTGGAAAATATGCAGAAGCATCCAGACAGACAGGAATGCGGTGAATAACCCGCAACAAATTAACGGACATTTACGGAGACTGTAAGCCCTACGAAGGTTTAAAAATGTGAACAAAGCGCAAAGGGAGCTGTATTACAGCGAAGGTTTGACACTGAAAAGCAAGAAAACACAGCATGCAAGGGAACACAGAATAATGTGCAGTATCTCACAAGTATGAAGCTGTGGGGCGCTGCCCATCCCGTCCCTTCAGGGCGCGAAGAGGAAGCGAGGCCGGTGCCTGGCCAGCCGGTAGCTGATGCAGCCTCCAACAGCCCCTCCGAGAGGCCAAATGCCAAAAAGCAACCTCAGCACCATCCTGCCCAGTTTTTCTCCATCTCAGAGACTGGCTGGGCACTGACTGGTGCTGGTCACCTATAAGCCGCCTCCTGGCAGCGCAGTGCCCAGAAACCCTCTCCAGCTGTGCAGCCCCTCCCCCCACCCAATTCGACCTCTCCAGCTGCTGCCAGTCCCCTTCCTGCCCCCTCCCACCAAGGGCACCAACGTGGCTGCTGCAGCTGCTCTCACTTCTGGTGTGGCTTCTCTGCGGCGGGTGTGTTTGGGTGTGCGTGCTTCTTGGATCTGGGCACCCCCCCCCAGGCCAACCCCTTGCCCTCCTCACGAGAATGCCCCCTTAGGAGCCACCAAGGAGGGGTCCCTCTGCACGCAGTCACTGACCATTCCTGCCACAAAAGCTGCGGTTGAAGCCGTGCTGGCAGATCTCATGGCTGGACTCCTCCGTTGTGCCGTGGTACAGGATCCGCTCCACCGCCCGGTGCCCACAGGCCTTCTCCATGGCAGCCTTCTTCAGCTGGTACTGCTGGTAGAGCAGCGGGTGCATCACCTTCTCCAGCTGCAACGCAGGGAGGCAGGTGAGTCAGCCGCACACGCAGCTCCGTTCCCTCCCTGCCCCACTGGGCACACGGGGCCCGCTCGACCCCAAGCCTGGGCTGTCTCCAAGCACCCCCTCCCCTTTCTCACACAGGGACCCCAGCTCCATCTCTGCTCTGAAGCAGCCCCAAAGAGGGGCAGCTATGCGGAACCGGGGGGCGGGCAGGGGAGGAATTCCCATCCCTCGTCCTTCGAGCCAGGGGTGCCAATGGCAGAGCCAGGCTGGGCCAGCTTGTGGGACGGCTGCCCTAGCGCCCTCCGGGCCAATCCTGGACCACTGCCCTTTGCAAGGAAAGGGGGGGCTGTGCCCCAGTGGCGAGACCAGGCGGGGGCCTCTCCGCAAGGCTGAGGGGGCTCCCCCAGATGGGGGCTTGGCAGGGGCTTGGGACAGAGGAGGCCAGCCGACATCCCTCCCAGCAGGGCCGAACCGCCAGCACAGAAAGAAGCGGCACATCCCGGAAGGGCCCCTGCTCTCACTGCTCCTCAGCAGCCCTTCCCGGCCCGGCTTTTCCAGAGGGGACTTGCGGGTCAAAGGCAGGGTGTCCGCTGAACCCACAGCAGGGGCAGATGCCAAGGAGGGGACCTGTAGAACTGAGGCCCTCTCCAGGTTTGGCTCAAGGGAACAACCCCACATGAAAGCAAGAATCCCCAACGTGGCAGATAGGAACTCCAACTGACCTGGTTAGGGGTCTTCTGCTCCTGAGACCCCACCAGCCAGCCTCATGGCCAGAGAGGGCTGCCCCTGCGCTGAAGGGGAGAGAGACAAACAGCTACCTTGACGATGCAGAGCTGGCTGTGAAGGCCGCCCAGCGTGTCATAGAAGCCTTGGACGGTCGTCTGAAACTCTGCAGAGTCCTCAGCCAGTGGGAGCAGCTTCACTTCGCCCTCAGCTGGGGGGTCTAGCAGGGCTGCAGAGAAACACAGACCATGGAGGAACAGCTGCTCTCCACCCCCAGGCCAGGGGCCCCCACTCTGCATGTTCAGGGAGGTCTGTGCTGCCACAACAGGGGCACCAGGAACCCACTGGGTGGGGCACATGTGCAGGGCATCTACCTGGAGAAGAGAGTGGAGGCTGGAGCTCGGTGCGGCCAATGGGCAGAGTGCGGCCATTGCCAACGTCGTACTCCTCCATCCGCTCAAAGTCCACAGCAACAGGCCGCCCATCGAAGAACACCTCCAGGCGCTTGTGGCCGCGGCACCATGCTTGCTCCAGCAGGGCACTGGCCTGGGCCGAATAGGGGGTGGGGAAGCCCTGCTCCGAGGGCTCCCACCGGACCCAGCGGGCATCCCCACTGCCCATGGCCACTCCCACGTGCAGCAGCCGAGCCAGCAGCAGGGCGAGGTCTCGGGTGGCGGCCACAGGATAGTCCAAGAAGCCCGACACGGTGGCTACAGGGCCAGCAAGCTTGATGCTCACCGCATGCTTCCTCTCCAGGTAGGCCAGGTAATCAAGGCAGAGAGCGGGCAGGGACAAGAGGGCCTCATTCTGCACCATTTCCTCCCGCACCTGCATGCCCAGGGCATGTTCCAGCTCCTGCACCACGGCCTCTGCCTCCTCCTCCAAGGCGGTGTAGACCTGCAGATGGGTTGCAGCCGCTGCCTCCAGAGAGGCTTTTATGACAGACAGCATGTCGGCATCAGGACTGGATGGCTGCTCCTGCTCAGAGCGCAGAGAGAGCTCCGTGGCACGCGCCAGCTCCTCCACTTCCTGCCGAGCGCTGTCCATGGACTGCTGGATGGCCAGGAGCAGCTGGGCCTCCTCCTCCTCCAATGCCGTGCTTGGAATGGGGCCTGGGATGGGCAAGGGCCCTTCTTCCATTTCGTCGAGGTCAGCCAAGCTGGCCTGCTGCTCGAAGGCGGGGGGGACGTCCGCCAACGGCTCCACGGCTGTGGCTGTCTGCCCCTCCTGCCCTGCTGCAGGAAGGGCCATCTGGGGAGGCTGGAGGGCAGCCAGCAGGCCCTTGATCTCTTCTGCAACGGGAGGGGGACCCAGCTGAGCAGGGAAACCTGCACAGAAAGGGGGAACCCTGAAACTACCCCAACCCCAACCCCACCCCGAGCTCCAACCTTACACCAGGAAGGGGATGGTGGGCAGCCCTTGCTGTCCTTCACCTCCAGGGAGAGGCATTACCCAGGTTAGCTTCGCATGGCTGGTCAGCCACCCCAGCTGGGCTCTTCAGCTGCTGCTTGCGGCCATGCAGGGAATCCCGCCGGCACACGAGGGCAATGGGCTCCTGGGACGTCTCCAACTTGTGCTGGTGGGGGGGAGGGAGAGGCCCTTCAGAGGCAACCCCCACTTTCCAAGCTCTTTTCTCCCCTCCAGCCTCCGGGCCCACTGCACTTCCCAAGCCCCACCCCCTCCTCCAGGGGACGCACCTGGGTCTCTGGGAAGTGCCACTGGAGGTTCTCCAGCCCGAAGGCACAGCAGCAGCTCCTCTCCAGGCCCTGCAGGATGGCCTGGCCACGCTCCTCCAGCAAGAAGCGGCTCATACCAGGCAGATGCAGCACCACAGACCGGACACGGATGGCAGAGAGCAGACTCTGCAGGAGGTCAGCTGCAGCTCGACACGCCCAAGTATCACCGCTCAGCTGCACAAGAGAGACACCATGCCCGTTTCCTTCTGGCTCACTTGTTTTGCTTGGCAAAAGGTCGGCAAAAGCAGGATCTGAGCCCCTCCCTCCTCTTTGGCCACGGAAGCGGCCATTAGCCCAGTGCCCAAGGACTCGTGGCAACCCGCATCAGAGGGAACACTGAAGGAGGGCAGAGCTGGCAAGTGCCTGGCACCCCGTGTGTTGCGGGCAGGACGTGGAAGGCCCCCGCAGCAGCTGCCCCCTTTTACCCGCAAGCCCGTGACCTCGGTTCCCTCCAGGGGCAGCAGGGTGACATCAGCCAAGCTAGCCAGCAGTTCATGGCGATGGAGCTGAAGGTAGCGAAGACGGCCAGGTTCTGTGGTCACCAGCACCTCATCCGGCAGGCAGTCCTGCAGGCCTCGCTTCAGCTCAGCCACGTTCTCCTCCTCCAGGCCAGGAAGGGTGAGGCCCTCCAGGTGCTCCCCATCCTCAGCCAGACGCACGAGGCAGCAGCGCAGTCCTGCCTGCACCTGGGCCCAGTGGGGGGACGCCAAGGCCAGCAGCTGCCGCTCGGACAAGGGCAGGGAGATCGAGCTGAGAAAGGAGTCCAGGAGGGAAGCAGCTAGCTGAGCCGCAGACGGCTTCAGGGCCATGACCAGCACCTCCTCTGCCCTGGGAATGTAGCAGGCGCCCACCCCGCGCTCAGCAAGCCGTTCCACCAGGTGCTCCTGCACTTCTGCCAGCTGCAGGAACTCGAGCACCCAGGCTGAGCAGGGCAGCCGCTCCTGCACCACTGCATGCAAGGCGGCCTGGATGTGCTCCCGCAGCTGCCGCCGCCGAGTTGGATCCCCACCCGAGATGTGTAGCCCAGCCTCCTCGCAGCGTAGAATGCACTCGGGAGCAAAGGCCCCCAGCTCCTGCAGGACACCCGTGGACTGCAGCAGTCGCCTTGTAGCTGCTTCTGCGACAGGAAGGGTGGTGGGCAGGGCCATGCCAGCTCCTGCCGCCTGCAGCTCTGCCGCTGCCTCCGGGGGCTCCAGGAAGTCATAGTGAGGGGAGACCTTCAGGTCACCAACGGGGAGCTGGTGGGGTTGCTTCAGCACCTGATCCACCACTGCGGGAAAGGAAGGCAGCAGGATGAGAAGAGCCTTTTCGGCACCTCTCGGAAGTGGAGCCAGGAGACGCGTCTCGAACAGCCCTCACCTGTGCGGTCCTGAAAGGAGACCACGGCCAACATGCCCCCCGGGAGAAGCCGCACTGCCTGCACACGGCCCCCGCCACTCCGCCTGCTCTCAAAGTAGAGGGTCAGCACCTCTGGCTGCAGCTGGCTGTTGTGGGGACTCCGGACCAGGATGCTGTCTGTCTGCTCCACCCAGTCCAGCACCAGGCTGGCCCCGTCCAGCAGCTGGCTTTGCACACGATCCGCCAGCGCCAAGAACTCTGCCAGGGAAGCCGAGGAACCAAGTCAAGGCAGCCAACGAAGACAAGCGGCTGCCCTTCAGCTTTGCCCTAGGAACTGCCCTCTGTCCTTTCCACCCCCACCCCGCCCCCCAAGACAGATTGCTGGGAAAGGATCTCCCCTTCAGCTTCTCTGGAGGTTCCAAGCGGGGAGCCAGCTAACCTTCCTCCCTCCTTTGGAAACTGATGGCCCAACTGGAGGCCAGAGGCTAGTTTCCAGGCCCAGCGAAGCCAGGAATCCCTGGCAGATGATGGCTAACTCTGCCCATAATGCAGGATCCTTCCTGGTGGGCACACAATCCCAGCTAGCCAAAAGCTGCAGCCTACGTGATGTAGCTTGGTGCAGGACTGCAACGTTTGGCAAGGCAGTGGATTTCCTGCCCTTTGGGTATCTGCCCCTGCTGGTGTTTCTCGGGGAGGGGGGCAGAGTAAGGGAGCATGGGCCAAGAGGAGGCCCAAGGCACCTGGTGGCAACCCCACTTGGGGGCCAGGAAGGCCCCTCAGGAGGCTCAGCTGGCTGCGTTCTGAATGGAGGAGGGCTCCACAAGTACCTGCGTGGCTGAGCACCACCTGCAGCTGCACCAGCGCCTGGTCCCCGGCAGGGCTGCGCCAGATGGAGTAAGCGTCCCTCTCGCAATCCAGCAGGTGCTCCACGTAGAGCTCCACCAGCTCCAGGCTGCTCTGTGGGTTCAGGCCCTGGAGGAGCACCTTCCCGTAATCCCGAGGAGCAGCGGGCTGGACCGTCAGCTGCACCCCTTGCAGGGCATGGTCACTTCTGGAGAGGACCCTCTGGGCATCTGCCAGGGAGGAGACCAGCAGGGGAGCTCCAGGAGGAAAGTCCTCACCTCAATGGCCAGCCAAGCCACTACCAGGGACAGGCCGAGGCAGACCCCAAGCCGGCAGGCCTCTGTGACCAGCCTCCCATCCAGGGCCTCAACCCCTCCCAAGCCAAGTCCCAGAAGGACCCAGCCACCTGTCTGGGGCAAAGCTGGAGCACTAAAGACCCCAGCCTCATAGCCACCTAGGTCCCTTGCACAATGGACTACGCTTTCCATCATCCCCAACCTCCTCAGTCTTAGAACACACGGACTCTGTAGCCGGAGGTCAGTGGCTGCTTTTGCAACGCCTGCTAATAAGCTCAGCTGGGGTCGACGGGGAGCCGCTGGGCCTCAGTGGGCCGCACAAGCCCGCGCAGCGGACGGCCCAGGGAGGGTAAGCGGGTGGCGGGCAGGCATTGCGAAGAGGGCAGCCGCTCTGTGAAGCCCTTGGGGCTGCCGGCCTCCCCCTCGGGCAGAGCCCCGGGGCCGGAAGCGTTGCTGCCCGACTCCCACCGGCCGAGGTCCTCACCTTCGGGGCGCTCAAAAGTTAGCGTGGCGCGGCCGCCCCTCCGCCGCCAGCTCTGCACCGGCCCGCCGCCCGAGCGCCGACGGTTCTCAAAGTAAAACACCAGCAGCTCATCGGCCACGTCCGAGGGGACCCCGAGCACCGCCACGGCCGCCGCCGCCGCCGCCATGGGAAAAAAAACCCAAAAGTCCGCCCGAAAGAGCGAGGAAGTCCGGGAGGGCGGAGAGCCCGAGGTCCGCAGCAGCAGCCGCGCGGGAAACGAAAGCGAAACGGCCCGCGAGCCAGAAGGGGCGCCGCCGCAGCTGCCTTCCTCCCTCCGGGCGGCCGCCCCGCCCCGCCCCGCCCCGCCCGTCGGATCTCCCCAGCTGTGCCGCTGGACTCCAATCCCCCCGGCCCTCTGCGACCACCGCGCTTTCCCGGGGGGGGGGGGGGGGGCCGTCCCGCCGCCCCCTCCCGGGGGTTCGGGGCGAACTACGCGCCCCCGGCAGAAAGCCCCCCCCCCCGCTGCCCCGCCCCGCGGCCACGAAACCCCGCCCCGATGTGGCGAAGCCTTCGCATATGCCCGACTCGGCGGTCGGGGCGCTGCTGGACCCGATGCCTGGAGGCGCGGGGTGGGGGTGGGGGTCCCTCAGGCGGAGGCTGGGCCGGCGAGCGAGGCGCCTGCAGGGGCACGCGTGGCCTGGGGGGTCGTGGCCCTTCAGAGCCACGCAGCACCCTCCGGCGGCGTCGCCCGGGCACAACCCCGTTGGAGGAGCCCGGGGGCTTCAGGAGGACCCTGGGACGCCCCCCCCGCCCCCCATGACCGCTTGCCCAGCCCAGCCCAGCTTCCGAGAACCCCTCAGAGCCTCCCCGGGTGCCAGGCAGGCCAGCCGGCCGGGGCCAAACGCCGGCACGGCCTGGCGGGTGGTCCTGGGGGGGGGGCAAACTACACTCCCCAGCTGGAGGTTTCCTGCTTTCTGCTGCCGTTGGGGAGGCCAGAGGGATTCGGGGTGGCTGGAAGGCTGCGGGAGGCAGAGCTTCGCCTCCTCCGGTGGGAGGGAAGAGGTTTTTCAGGCTGGCCTTAGCACGTTTCCCCTGGGTACCTAAAGGGTCCCGAGAGGTTGGCAGGGCTGAACTTGTTGACGGCACATTTTATAGATTTGAGAATTTTACTCAGCACCTGCGTTCAGTAATTCCCAGGGAGGTGAATTTCTAGTATAAAACTTAGTATATGCCAGTCACCATGAGTGCAATCCACACTACACAACTGCAATTACACAGCAGTTGCAGTGAACATGCTGTGATTATTGGCTTTGTGGGTCTAATATCCTTACTTTTTAATTTATGTTATTATTGTGCACTTTCCTAGGTGGACAATGGCACATTTTCTTTGTTTTTCTGTGCTGCAATTTTGATGATCTGATCTTTGATCATAAAAGATCAACCTAAACAAATCACAAAACAATCTGTAAGTACATTCAGAATTGGGCAAGGCTTACTGGAGGGGTGGCTAATAACAGGCAGAAATAGGGATGAATTCTGGAAAGGAGTCCAACAAAATGGAGCCCACAAGAGAATGTCAGGGGAAGGAAAGCAGAGCCCATCACTGTTGCAATGTACTGGTAAATGAGAGTAATATGGGAGAAACGAAAGTTATGGAGATAAGAGTAACTGGGAGGAGCTAAAAAGTAGCAGCATAAGATACCAGCTATGGCATAGGTTTGCATTAGCATAATTATGTAGAATGCTTCTTTGTCCTGCTATGACGTATGCATGTAGCCTATAAAAGGAGTACCCACCATTATTAAAGTGCCTTTTTCATCCCGAGTAAACACTGGTGCCGTGTGTTTATTTATTTACCATGAGAAGGCCCAGGGCTCTGAGTTCAGACCCTGTCGTCGCCAGGAAGCAGGCAGTGAAAAGCCACACATCACCCCAACTGGGCTCCTTTCATCGTAGTTGCTGTGCTCCAGGTCTGCGTTGGAGTAGTCACCAAAATAGTTTGATTGCACACTCTGTGATCAATGACACATTTCTGAGCCATGCACTCACCATGTACAAAGGTTTATCGGGGAGGGAGGGAGGGAGGGATGAAGCAGGGACAGCCCCCCCCCCAAGCACCCAGAGACCTGCCTGGCAGGGGATGGGCTCCTCTCCTTGGGCTCGGAGGGCGGGAGAGAAGAGGGTCAGGCCGGATTCCAGAGGACTAGAGCAGAGGCAGCCTTCATTTCCTGGTGGTGTGGAAAGATCCAATGGAAGAAACGAAAGACAGCAACACAAAACAGCAATTCTTACTTTGAGATTCAGAGGTTTATTTTGCTAATAATTTGGGGCATAAACAACCATCATAACACAACTTACTGTAACGAACCATTGCAATGAGTCCACTGTCACTGGTCCAGTAAAGACAGCTTATGGACCAGTGGCCCAGAACACACCTTCCTGGGCATACTTTTTGTGCTCTTCTGCACGCATTTCACAGCTGCCTTCCTTGTTCTTCCTTTCTGAGTCACTTTCCACCGTCCTGATGCACATCTGAAATCTCTATCCATCTGCTACTTTCAGTTCCCTCTTTCTCACGGTTGCATCCTCCTGCGTCCAAATGTATCTACGGTATAATGAAAGCTCCGTCCTTTGCAAAATCATGTTTCACAATTAGCAACAGCTCAACAGGATTGCAAATAGTTCTGATCCATGTTCATCCTATCTAAAACTTCGGTTCGTGTGGCTCGCAGGGGATGGCTATTTTCCACTCCCCGCCCCCAATTCTAACGGGATTGTTTTTCCTCTCCCTCGCCGGGAAGGCAGCTCGACAAGAGGCCTCCGCCCGGGAAGGGCGCCGGGGGCAACGGCCTGGTCCACGGCCGTCCAGGGCAAGCCACTCTCGCCTTCTGCCGACGCTGCAGGGGCCTCCCGGGGCGGCCCTTCCCTCGACCAACCGGCGGGCGGGCAGTCCCGGGTCTGTTGCGGCTGCGCAGAGCTTCCGCCGCGGAGGAGTCCCGGCTGCCCGCCCCTCGCGCCGCTCCTTCCCCGCCGGCTCAGCGCTTTTCCCTGCCGACGGTCCGGAGGGAGCCCCGCGCTCGCGCTCGTGCCAGCGCCGCGGCAGTTGGGGAGCCCGGCCGCGTTCCCGGCACCGGCTGGCGGGCGAGAGGCGCGGCCGGTGCGGTCGTGGTCGCCGAGTCCGCCCCCACCAGTCGACGCGGAGCCCGGCAGCGGCCAGGCCAGGCAGGTGAGGGACGCGGCTCGGCCTTGTCGCCTTTGCCGCAGAGCGGAGCCGCCCCCGGCCGCCCAACCCCGGGGCCTCTCCGCGCCGGCTCTCCTCGCTCGGGCCTCGGACGGAGGGCGCCTGGGGCTCCTTTACGGGGGCGGGAGGCCGGTGGCCGGGAAGGGGAGCCTCCTGTTTCCCGCCCCGGGTTGTGATCGCCGGTTAGCGGTGAAGCTCGGCTCCTTCTCCCCGCCGTGCTGAGACTCGGGCCTCCGCCAGGCGGGCGGTTGCCCTCCCGAGAGTCCCTGGGCCCTTTGCCCGGCTGATGCCCGGCTGGCCTTGCCCGGCTCAGCTCTGGGACTGGAGTCTGGCTCCGGGTGCCCGACGTGGCCCCCGCGGTCTCTGGGCCCGGCCTGCGGCGTCCCCCGAGGAAGCGCCCGCAGAGCCCACCAGTCCTGGGAGGCGCCCGGGCTGGGAAGCTGAGCGGAGGGGGCCTCCCGGGGCCGGCAAGGCCTTCGCGACCCAGGGGGAGGCGCCGCCTGTAGGGGAACTTCCAGCCAGAGCAGGGAGGAGGAGAGGAGATCAGGCAGGCGGGGAGCCTCGGGCCCGAGAGACCCGGGACTGACACCCCCCCACCCCCACCCCCCGGGGGAGATTCCTGGACTACAGTCAGAATTCAGGGAAGTACTTCGCTTGGACTGTGGACCTGTGGAGGGGGGGGGCTCTCTTGCGCCTGGCCTGCCCCCCTTAGCGAAGGAAGACCTCTTGTGGAGGGCTCACACACACACACACACACACACACCCAGCAGGGCTGTTTGCAGAAGGTCTCCCCTGGCCATAGTCCTCTGGCCTGGCCCTCCCCTCTCCTGCCCTCCCTCCCGGCCCCCCTGCTGCCAGGCAGCTCTCTGGGTGCTTGAAGGCAGCTGCTCCCCTCCCCCCTTAGCTGCTTTGTTTCTCGGGCAGGTGCACCTGGGTGTTTTTACCTGGCCCCCAAGCCCTCTCCATCCTGCCCCCCCCTCCTCTGAACTCCTCCCATCTAGCAGGGTCTTTGGTTTAATGGGGGAGCCCCCACTGCACACAGGCCTCCCAAGGGCTCCGGCCAGGGCCTTCCTGGAATTGGAGGACTGAACGTGGCCCGTTCCTCCCCAAGCCCTCTTCTCTGAGCAAGGGGGCCCTGGTGCTGCCTGAGCCAGGTGGTTTTCTTGCTGACGTTTCATCACCCAAACTAGGCAACATCATCAGGGCTAGAAGGGAGTGGGGTTTGCTCTCGTTTTGAATTCTAATGACTTGCCCTGAATGCGGGTGAGGGAGATCTCAGAGGCTCTTTGGCTGGGCTGTTTACTGTTAGCTAGTTTGGCAGGTTGGGGTTTTGTTTACTTCTTGATTGTTGGTCTGAGGTTAATCTTAGTGTTAATCTATGCTCATCTGGATATTGATAGGGGTGGGGAGGTGTTTGGTCATTTTGTTCCCTTTGGGGGTTTGTTGATTGTCCCTTTTATATACAGTATGTAGATGTTGTTTATGTCTATGTGTCCATTGATGGCCAATTGGTCAAGAGTGCCAGTTTTAAATTTTTTAATTTTTACACATCTCTTTATGTGGCAACATAATTCCAGATTATAACACTTGTACATAATCATACTTTCATTTCCACCAATCTTATATAATATCACCTCATATTATCCATTTCACTCATCTTTAAATAAGTTTCCATTTCATATTTCAATTCATTAATTCAATATCATTTCATCCACATATAGATTCCCAGTTCTTTATCCCCTATTATTTCCATTTTTACCTTACCACCTATTTTATTTAACATTAAACATCATTCTTATCCTTAATTTTTCCTAAGCCAATTATATAATAAACAATCTAAAAAGAGCAAAAATAAGACAAAGCTAATATATTTATGATCCACATGGTATATCTCCTCAATCTATCTAATTAAATAATTCATTCCCCACCTTTAAACATATTAACATTAAATAATCAACTGTATATTTTAAAACATATATTTTAAAGTATCCCCCCATAAAATCGCTAAAATGACTTCTTAATATATCTCATTTCTTCACTTTTCTTTTAATCATTGATAATCATATTTCTCCCTTTTCTACTTAGCCAAAATTTATATATTTTAATACATTTCACTTTCCTTATAATCAATATTTTTTCTTCCTTACCACTTATCCAATTTTTTTCTATATATTTTAATACATTTCCATTCCCCTGTTTTAATCCTCTAATGTAAGGGTTCATAACAGCATAATTTATATACAGTGTGTGTGTGTGTGTGTGTGTGTGTGTGTATCTTTGGTTATTTGGGTTTTCTCCCGCGTAAAATTGGAAGTATCTAGGCGACGTTTCGATGAAGT
>NW_020769495.1:384447-404958 GCF_900518735.1 Pseudonaja textilis
AATCTTGTTGCTGAGTCTGAGGTGGAGTGTGAGGAGATCTTTGTTGATTTGGTCTAGGAGAAACCTTTTTGTGTGAAGTTCATTTCTAATTAGGGCCAGTTCTGTTCTTTTTAGGATGCGTTTGGTGGCTGCTGTGTTGGTGTGGAATTTCAATTGGAAGCTTGTGGGAATTAAATTTTGATCTCGGCAGTTGCATAGGAATGCAAGGTCACATAAAATGGAAGCTCTTTGGACTTCAAGTTTTTCATAAGTCCTGGTCAGATGGTGGGTTTCCTCCCCGTAGTGGTGCAATATTTGTTTTCTGAGGTTCTCGCGGGTATTTGTATGTGGATCTTTGGTTGTTCGGGTTTTCTCCCGCGTAAGATTCGAAGTTTATACACACACACACACACACACACACACACACACACACACACACATATATATATATATATATATATATATATAATCCTAAAATAATTTTCAGAAAATTTTAAACTAAGTACCAATATATATTCCCATGTGGTATCCCCCTTGTACAATCCCTAACCCTTATTTCTAAATCTCATAACTTTATCATTCCTTTTAATTTTGGCTAGGTATCCCTTTTCTAAGTTTCCCCAATCTATCTTCTTTTTTCCTTCTAGTTTTATTTTTATTTCCCTCTGCCTGTCAGCCATGTTCCCCACTCACCCCTTTTCAGTTCTCTCTTTTTGGGTTTCTTCTTGCATATCTTTTTTATTTGCCAATTGCTTACAAGATAATAGGTATAAGTAAAAACATAGTTATGAATACATGGATACATATAAGAAAAAAAAAAAGAAACAATAGGACAGGGGCGGTAGGCACGTTGGTGCGCTTCTGCAGGCCCCCTACAGACCTCTTAGGAAAGCGGGGAGGTCAATAGTAGACAGACTAAGGTTAAGGTCTTTGGGGTTTGGGGAAGAAACCACAGAGTCAAGTAGAGTATTCCAGACATTGACCACTCTGTTGCTGAAGTCGTATTTCCTGCAATCAAGCTTGGTGCGATTAACCTTGAGTTTGTATCTATTGTTTGCTCTTGTTATGGTTGAAGCTGAAGTATTCATTGACAAGTAGGACATTGCAATGTATTATTTTACATACTATACTTACATTGGATCAAAGGTGGCGTAGTTCTAGGTTTTCTAGGTCTAGAATTTCAAGTCTGGTGGTATAAGGTATTCTGCAACGAGTAGAGGAGTGGAGAACTCTTCTTGTGAAATATTTCTGGACTTTCTCAACTGTGTTAATATCAGATACGTAATGCGGGTTCCAGACTGATGAGCTGTATTTGAGTATTGGTCTAGCAAATGTTTTGTATGCTCTAGTTAGTAGTGTGATATTACCAGAGAAAAAGCTACGTAAGATTAGGTTAACAACTCTTAACACCTTTTTGGCTACGTAGCTACAGTGGGCTCTAGCACTTAGATCATTTGAGATGAGTACTCCAAGATCCTTGACAGAGTTTGGATCACCAACAAGGTCCTGACTATTCAGCCTGTATTTTATTTTCTGATTTTTTTTTGGCCAATATGTAAGACAGAGCATTTATTTGTTGAGATTTGAAGTTGCCATTTGATTGACCATTTTGATACACAGTCAAGGTCTCTTTGAAGGGTAGCAGTATTGTCTGTGGTGTTGAATAGCTTTACATCATCAGCGAAGAGAACACTTTTGCTCTTGATATGATCACTGAGGTCATATATGTATTGCATTGTGACTCTATTGTATATCTAAGAAAAATTAAAGCAACACACACAGGCCCAAACACAGTTATTTGAATTAAAAGAGGAAAATAATAGCCTTGATGAGTATGAAGAACTTCATATTATTATCATCAAGGCTATTATTGTCCTCTTAATTCGTCCTTTCTGAACTTCCTTTGTTCTTCTGCGAGCTGTGATGCCATTAGTTTACTCAGCATTATCTCCACCAGTGTCACCCTTTCTTTAAACATCTCTCTCACATTTTGGAGCTCCGACTTAAATTCTTTGCTTATTTCTTCCATTTCTTTGGTCTATTAAGTTATTCTTTATTTTATTAAGGATCAAGTTTTTCTGTTATAGTCCTTGTCAAAAATCCCTGTTTTTTTCTCACTTTCTCTTTCTTATGTTTTCTTGTCACAATCAACCTCCAACAGTCCCAAAGTATTGCATTCTTTTATATTTTACTGTAATCCCCCCTTTTTAAAATAAAACTTCTGGAGATCATGTTTATACAACCAATAATTTTCCATAGAAACATAAAAGAAGGAAATCTTTAACCCTTAGGTGATGCTCTATATCACTTTCTTCTTAAAATTCTTTTATTTTAAATCACTTTTCCATAGTATTAATATTCAATTTTATCCATTCCAAATAAATCCAGTATTTTATCCAGTGCCTGATTAATGTCCAATTCCGTATATTGTTCCAAATTTAGTCTCTAATTACATATAATTCTTTTATTTCCATTTTTTTCTTTACCTTATATTTTCCTCTTATTTCTCGTTTGCTGCTACCACTCTTCCAAACGAGGGCTCTTTCTTTCTGCTTTTTTGGGGTTATCAAAAAGAATGTTCAAAGTCTTTTATCCAGTTACACACTGCTCAAACACTTTCACACTCAAGCACAAACTTGTGTCCCGGCAGCTTCCCATTTTCAGGGCAGCCATTAAAGACTGAGGCTTCTCCCTGTCTTCTAGGGGGAGTTTACCAAGCCAGGGAGGGGAGATGCGGCTCCTCTCGACCCAGCTGACTGTCTCCCCCTCTTCCCCTACGAAGAGGGTCAGATGGATCCAGTCCTTTAAGGACCCCTCCAACAGGGTAAACACGGAACAAAGCCGCGCACAGTCACGGTCTCTGATCCGTTGCTGACAAGAACGCCACCGGAAGTCGAATGCGTTTTCATCAAGCCTTCTGCCTGCCGGTTGATGTTCCTAGGTGGATTCTGCTGGTCTTCTAAACCTGCTTGTCCTATGGCTGCTGCGGTCTTGACTCTGCATGTTGTAGATTACACCTGCCTTTTTTTCTTTTTCTTTTCTCTTTTCTCTTTTCTTTTGGGGCCTGCTGGGTCTTTTGGTTTACTAGGGGCGTTTTGGAGGGTCTCCCTCCCTCCCTCCCTCAAATGCCTCCCCACCAGGACCCCCAAGGTTCAACCCAAACCGGGAGGGGAGCCTGCCCAGTGCAGGAGGCAAGGAACAGGATCGGCCTAATACGGCACCTTCTGGCTCCCTTGGGGGGCTTTCAAAGGATTCCACAACCTTCTTCATCAACACGGTTACCAACCTGGGGAGCCCCTTCTACGCTCGCCCTTTTCATGTTTGTTTCCTAAGTAAAGAATTCAAAACGCCATTTTCTTACCTTCTCCAGCCTATTTGGACTGTTTGGGTTGCATTTCTGCCTTCTAGGAAATTAACCGTCCCATCCTATTTGACCTGCGTTCCCCTGACTTCTTCCTCCTGTGGTGGTAAAAGATCCCCCCGCCCACCATACATACACACACACACACACACACACACACACACGAGTTGCAGTCATAGAGTCAACCTCTGAGATTCCCTCCCCCCGTCCCTTTTAAGTGCAAAGGGGCTTGAAGTGCCCCAGGCAGGAAACCTCCCCAGGGAGCTGAATTGGCCCTGGCAAACCACCATGTCTGTTCCCGGCCTGCCGTATCTCGGAGAGCCAGTGCGGCTGCATGCTGACCTCGGAGGAAGGGATCGAAGGTCACCAGGTGGGCTTATCAGGAGCAGCCCAAGGCCATCTTGTGATTGTTCAGGGCTGCCCGACCAAGGGCCACCTCTTTGCTGGTCTTTGGTGCACACAGTTTGTTGTTTGCATGCTTAACAACTGTGGGGTGCTGGGTGCTTTCTGGGCCGGGGTGTTTTCTAGTCGATGCTTTCATTCCCAAACTCGGCAACACCATCAGTGCCCACCGAGGTACAGATTTTACCATCTGTCAATACACTTTGTAAATTTATGTTTTATCTTCAAAACAATTTGGTTGCTTTAGGCTAGGGATCTCCAGACCTGGCAACTTTAAGACTTCTGGGCTTGACCTCCTCCTGGGAATTAAAGTCTAGAAGTCTTAAAGTTGCCAGGGCTCGAGACCCCTGCTTTAGGCGAGGAAGGTTGCGGTTACAACAACCCAAATCCGTAATGGAAATGTTGGAGGGTGGGGGGAGAGGAGCCTGCGGAGGAGCCCCGCCCAGGACCTCTTCCCAGTTGAATGAGGAACCAGTGAAGATGATGATGATGATGTAGGAGCCCCGGTGGGTGCAGTGGTTAGAACGCAGGATTGCAGGCCGACTCTGCCCACAACCAGGAGTTTGATCCTGATGGGCTCAAGCTTGTTCCATCCTTCCGAGGTTGGTAAAATGGGGCCCAGATTGTTGGGGTTCATAGGCTGCCATGTAGGGGGCAGTATATAAGCCAACGTGCTATTGCTATGTTATGTTTTGACTACAAGTTCCTCACCAGAGTCGAACCCACGTCGCGGCCATGCCACCCAGCCCACAGTTGTTGCTTGCTAACCAGCATGCCACGGGGGGGTCGTTTGCCAAAAGTTTTGCTCAAATGAAGGCAAATTCCAGCTACAGTGTTCCCACTAACTGGTAAGGAGCTCTGGTGCAGTTTATCCTTGACCGATTCATACTGGCTGAAGGGTCAGCCTCTTCAGGGGTGATCCCTTTGCGCCTTTTCACAGGTAAAATAAGAGGAGGGAGGGGTGTTGGATATTTTGCCACCCTGAGTTATTTGTAAAAATAATAAAGATGGGATACAAAATAAAAAATAGGTAAGCACCCATTTTTCTTCCTCCATTTGCTTGGCCTGCCACTAATTCACTTGGTTCCAGAGAAACTGGGGGGGGGGGAGAGCTGTCAGCTTATTTCCCCCCTTCCCCCTTCCCGAGGCGGTTCCTCTGGTCTTGGAGACTTGGCTCCTGCAGAGGGAGAATCCGGGCTGAATGTGCAGGTGGCAGCTCAGCTCGGAGAAGGAGTGAAGAGCCACCGAGCAGCCTCTGGGCTCCCTTCCTTCCTTGAGCCTCCCTGGCTAACCTCCTGACCAGCGCTTTGCAGATCGGGACTCCACCCCTTTGGGTGACCCCCCCACCCCCCCTCCCTCCTCCTGACTGCCATGGGTTCCAGGGGGGCTTTTGGCAGTGGCTTCCCTAGGAACTTGCCCCCCGCCTGCGTTCCTTTCCTTGCCACGGGAGCCGCTTTTGCGGGACGCTGAACTGATTAAAGTCCAGTATCAATCGGGCGGTTTTACTTTCCCTTAAAAGCCAACAACTTCAGCCTTCTGGACTTCCGCCACCGAGTCTGCCCTGTGGGCTGCCCAGGGCTTGGCCAGAGCGTCCAGCTGTGAGGCCTTGACCCCCCTGTGCCTGGCGCTTCCTGGCCTTTGGGGTTGATCTCTGTGACTGCAGGGGTGCCCCTGCTTTCCATCAGAGGGCCAACTGCCGTGATCCATGGGCGGTATTTTATTAGATTTGACAAAATTTCTCACGAGGCCCTCCTTGTGAAATGATAAAATAAGGTTAGGGAGCAAAGCCCGCACTCACTAGTACTGATGATGTAACCTAGTTGGGTCATGAAATGTCTGCAAGCAAACCACCGAGCTCAGAGAGCACCAAGGACCCCACGGTTCAACACTAAGCTAGTTTTAAAATAAACAAGATAAAATAGGAGGCGGATGTTGTAATTATTAGCTCGATTCATAATTTCCTGATGGCCCTCGAATAATTCTCCACCATGGCTCCAGTGCGGGCAGCAGCCTGAGGGGAGGTGCCAGGGGGCTGTGCCCTGGCCCTCACCCAAAGGCTTGGAAGTGGGAATCGAGGGGACGGTGACCCTGCGGGCTGGTGCCATGGAGCTGGGAGCGCTGGCCGACCCTTTGGAGGGCAGAGAGAAGAGCCCCGCTAGCCCTCTCTTTGCAGAGCTTTAGCAGGTCCTGCGGGGGGGGGGGGGGGGGGATTGATGACCTCCGCAGCCCCTTCCAACTCAGTGATCGTACATCTTATACTTGCCATGCTGGACAAAGCTCCAGGCGGCACAGAGCTCTTCCCCGGGCAGGCAGGCAGGCGTGGCTGGAGAGGTGGCTTGGTTGGTTGAGGAGTCCAGCATTCCCAGGGAATAAATGGGGGGGGGGGGGGGGGACCGGCTTGATTTGTCCGGGGGATGGTGGGGCAGGGTCAGTCCGGGGCCCCACTGAACTGAATTGGGAGGAGGGGCTGCAAGTCAGCCAGGGAGCAAAGCCTGTGAGGAGAGAAAGAAGAGAAGGGCCCGGCCTCCGGTCTCCTCTGGGGCGGAGTTTTCAGCCCCCTCCCCCGAGGAACTCTGGTGCTCCAACACTGGAGATTTTGAAGGAGAGACTGGACAGCCAGGTCTCCTGCTTGAGCAAGGGGTTGGACTAGAAGACCTTCAAGGTCCCTTCCAGCTCTGCCGTTCTGTGGTTCTACTCTTGTTTAAATCTCCAAGTGTCCTTTTGGGTTCCCTAGGTGGGAAATGGAGCCTGCAGAATCCTCCTCCCTTTTCTGCTTGTCTATTTAACCAACTGACGCAGCACTTTGGGGGGCTCACAGAATTGCAACCAGAGCAAAGAAGAGCCACAAATCAGAATCACCACCTGGGTTTGGAAATGCAGCCAAGGGGGAGACGGGACGCTTCAGCTCTGCCAGAGGTCCCGGGGGCATCAGGGTCACTTCCAGCCCACCCGACCTGGTTAAGCTGGTTGCCAGTCGGTGCCCAAGACAACCGGGGCGGGGGGTTTAAAGGGGGATGGGGGAAGAAGTTTGAGACGGACTGGGGCTCTGGCTGCTCCCTTTCCAGATCAGGAGGTCATTCTGAGCAGCATATATAAGTGGGGTCGGGTGGGTGGGTGTTAAAGGGTCGTGTCGGAGGAGAAGGCAGAAGAGGTCAGGGCTACTACTGGGGCGGGGTGGGGGGGGCGGTTACCAGAACAGGCCAGGCTTATCCCGGAAGGCCTGGAGGTTTATTTTGGAACCGCTCTAAGCCGGGAAGGCTTCTTCCGAGCGTTGCCCCTGCCCTCCCTTGCCAGCCGTGCTCGGCTCCCCCCCCCCCATCCGTAAGCCGCTTTGCTTTGGGCGGTCACTATAATGACCTACTTACAGGGGAGCGTTTGGCTGCAATAGTCACTCACTCCGTCCCTCGGTCGGCCGGTGGTCTTTGGAGAAAGGACCCTGGGAGACTCCTGGATCGCAGCTGCTGCCCTGGCAGGTTTGGCAAGGCTCCCCGGTGGCCAGTCATGGGGGGGGGGGAGAGAGGGCTAGGGCCCCCAGTGCTCTGTCCCTTGCTGGGATTTTGGCTTCACTCACGTCCAGCCCAGAATCTGGGAAGAATTTGCCGTCCTCCTACGCCAGGTTTGGCGTCCAAGGGCTCCTGCTTGTATGGTCTCTGCCGGAACCTGTCCTGCCAAGATGCCTGAGCCCCTCTGCCATTTTGAGCTGGCATTGGCCGTGGCTGGCTGCTTGCAGCTTTCCCAAAGCCAGCTGGCTTCCTTCCCCCGGGACCTCGCGATGCGGTGCGGAGGATCCAATGGGGAGCACACATTGGGATCTCTGCGGTAGCGGCGTCCATGATGCAGCCCCCCAGGAGCTTCGCTGGCCGGGCGCTTTGCACTGGGGCCTGCGTGGGGACGTCAGGCTTCCCGCAAAGGGCCGGGGGAGGGAACCCAACGGGGTGCTTTGGTTCGGCCGCTGCGCCCAGGGAGATGAGCTGCCGGCCTAATGGGCCCTGATCTCATTAGCTGGCACCTTCCAGGGTGCAGCGCTCGCCGTTGCCTTAATTTCCTTTTGATTCTGTGCGGTTGCACTCCATTTGGGCCGAGGGCAACGGCTGAACGCCCATGGTCAACCCGATGACCAGTCCAGGTGGCCTCTCTGCTCCCCTTCTTCGTCTCTGGTGAAATTGGCAGTCTCTTCTGCATAACAAGCAGATAGTAACGAATTGAGCCAGGCCAAATTCAGTGCCCATTTAGGAAAGAGTGCGGGGGGCGGGGGAGGACAGGTTCCTGGCCTACCCAGGGCAGCCTGGAAAGCCCTGGGGTTAGTGGGTGACATCCCAGCCATCATCACCTGGGCTTGGGCTGCTCGGAGCCCCCTTGAGGGGGCCAGGCGCCTCGTGCTGCTTCCCCAGGAGGGCTGGGCTGGTGGCCCCCTCCCCGCCCCTTTGAGACCTCTCCCCAACCAGCCCAGCTGCTTAGAGCCAAGAGCAGCAACCCGGCTGATCCGTGTGTGGTGGGCAGTTGGTGTGGAAGGGTTCTGGGAGCGAGAAGGTCTGGCTCTTCTGCGCAGGAAGCAACTTGATGTTGAGGAGAAATGTAGTTTACTCCTGGTAGTAAGGAGCAGCAGATGACCTGGGACTACCACGCAAGGGCCTGCTGGGGTTGGGTTGCCCAAAGGCCAGGGAGGCTGGTTTGGGCCCTTTGGGGCCCCACTGAATTGGGCACGTGAGCAGGGCCCAGTTGCAGGGGGAGTCTTGGCTGGGGATCTGCCGCGGGTGGGCCCAGAGCCTTTGGGGCTGGAGCGGATCAAGGTGGTGGACCCCAAGGGGTGTCAATGTGGCCACTGGGGCTGTGTGTGCTGCACTAGGGTGTACGGTGGTGTGTGTGTGTGTGTGTGTGTGTGTGGCTGGCAGTTCTGCAACCATTTTATCCAGTCCCGGCTTTGCTGCCATTTCGGGGGAGGGCAGAGGGCACCGGGGAGCTCTCCTCCCTCGGTGGGCATTCGCTTGAGGGAATCCAGGCATTTCCAGGGACGAGGCGGGGAGAGGATGGGGCGCAATGGACCGGCCGGGGATGCCTGCCTGCTCAAGACCCGGGACGGGCTCCTGGGAGGGAGGCTTGGCCTTGCGGGACTCAGTCCCCGCGCACGAAGGGCGGTCAGCGGCCCCAGCCCGGACTGCCCCCACTGGGCCAAGGGGGCCCCCGGAGGGCGGCGGTGTCGCTCGGGGGGGGGGGGGGGGGGGGGGGGGGGGGGGGGGGGGGGGCTCGGCCGGCGCCGCGTCCGACGATTCGGTGCAGCCACAACCTGGCCTCGCCCGTTACGGTCCCGCTCTCTCAGCCGGCCTGCGGCTCTCCGGCGGGGAGGATGGGGGGGGGGGCGGGGCGGGGGGGCCCCCCCCCGGCGGCGCCCCCCGGCGGCGCCCCCCCCCCGCGCGGCTCCTGCCCGCCGCCGCCCCCCCGGCCGGTTGCCGTGGGGGAGGGGCGTACGGGGGGAGCTGAGCCGCTGACGTCACCGCCCCGCCCCCTCGGTGCCCGGCCTGGGCGGGGAGAAGAAGGAGGAGAAGCCGCCGCCGCCGCCGCCGCCGCCCCTGCGCAGCCTGAGCGCTGCGGGCTCCGGGAGCGACGGTGAGTCAGCAGCCCCGGGAAGGGCGGCGGGAGGCGGCGCGTTCCCCGGGCAGCCGCAGGGTCCGGCTCCGTCCCCTGGAGCGGCGCATCGGGCGCGGGGTCCCCGGCCGAGGGGAGGCTTCGCTCCGGGGGCTTCCGCGCCGAGGCCCCGCCGCCTCAAGCGGCTCCCCGGCCGCCGAGCCCTCCTCATCCCCGCCGACCCCGAGGAGCAGGCAGGAGGCAGGCGGAGCCTCTTCCCGGTGCCCCTCCCGGCATCTGGGCCTCCGCAGCTGCCGAGCCCCCCGGAGGAGCCCCGCGAGCGGCTTCGAGAGGCCTCGACCCGCCGGAGCGGCTCGGCCGGAGCTCGGAAGGGCGGCCGGGCGGCGGCTTCTCCGGGGGCTCCGCTGAGCCGGGAGAGCAGCGCCGGGAACGTTTCCGCAGCCGCCCGCTTGAAGGGCAACTCTCCGGGAATTGAGGGGCGCGTAAATGTAAAAACCACAAAAGGCAACCAGGTAAAACTTGGAAACGTTAAAAAGAAAAAACCGAAAAACTGGCCCCGACCCGGTGAAGGAGCCGCTGCCCTCCGGTCATCTGGCACCGCTTGAGGGCAAAGGCAGCCCTGGGAGGCCCCACGGAGGGCTACAGGGCTGGGGGGGGGGTGTTGGAGGGGCTTCTGCCCAGAAAAGGCTGGTTTCCTGGGCCCCCTTGGGGAGGCGTGGATCCCTGTGGGAAACGGGGACCCTCCAGGCAATCTGGCCCTGTGCCGCCTACGGCTTTAAGGGGAGGAATTGCACCGAGAACGAAATGGGGGACCAGAGCAGCTGGCGCAAGAGAGGGGCCACCCCTATTCTTGTGGGGGTCCTGCTGCACCGACTGAAGTTTCTGGGTGGTCTTCAAGGGCAGCCCCATGGGCAGATCATTGCAGGAGTCCAGGCGGGAGGGGACCAGACAGACCATCCGTGCAAAGGCCTCCCCGGCCCTGGCTGCCCCTTCGGCAGGAGTGCCCCCCCCCCCCCCGCCCTGCGCTTCAGCTCTGTCCAGGGAGCCGGAGGTGAAGGGTCGCCTGGGCGGGGTGTCTGTGTGAGAGACCCGAAGGCCCACAGCCACCCGGTCTCGCCAGGACCACGTGGGAGCCGGCCCTCGCAAGCTGCAGGCCCTCAGCCAGCCCTGCCGGGGCCTCCTCTGTGCAGCTGGCCTTCGTGGCAGACCACGAGTGCCAGGCCTCCCTGGACCCTTCCCTCCCAGGGCTCTCCCGTTGGGAAGGAGAGGCGGGAGGCCCGGCCCCCAAGACTCCCTCCCTCGCAGGGCCCTGGGCCTGACCCTCCCCTCCTACCAACCCTGGTCACAGAGGAAGGGGGAGAACCAGGGGGCCTCCCCCTCCCCACCCCGAAGCAGGCCCAGAGGGACCCCGTGCTGGATGGTAGCCAAAGCCACCCAGAGGGCAACCATCCCCGACCCTCCAGACGGTCAGCGCCCTTTCAGGGCTGTGGCCAGGCTTGAGCCCAGGCTGAGAAGGGTCCGGAGAGCTGGCCCCACCCAGGACCCTCGGGAGCCGTGTGCCAGCCCCCCCTTCCCTAAAATGGGATTAAGGGTGGAGACTGGACGAGCGTTCTCCAATACTGCGGGGTCCAAGGACGGACCCCTCTTGAGGTGGGGGCGCACCACCCCTGTCTCCTCCAGGGCCTGCAGCCCCCTCCCCTCCTCACTGAGAGGCAGTCATTACTTCGGAGAGGGGCAGAATCGGGCACCATATGCATTTAATTGGGGTGAAGAAGTAAAAGAGCCTTAAGTTTCCCGAGGGGGTAAAATTTTTGACATTCCCGTTTATTTTTTGAATCTTTGTGACCTTTGAGAGGTGCCTCCATCCAGGCTCAAAGACGGCACAGTTTCGACAGGGACGAGCCCGTCCACTTGGCCAGCTTGCCCTGCGCGGTTCAGGCTCACGGGGGCTGCAGCTCTGGGCCTGGGGGGACCCCCAGAAATGGAACCCCGGAAGATTCCTCCTCGGCCTCTGCTGAACCCCTGGCGGTGGCTGGCTCCCCCCTCTTGCTGTTCGTGGGTGGGCTCTGGATTGACAGGCGGGGGAGGCTGGGCCGCAAAGGGAAGCCCTGGCTGATTGGGGGGGGGCAGGATGGCATCTGGGCACAGTGCCAGGATTGCTGCCAGGAGGTTAGCTCTGTCCAAAAAGTCAGTCAAGGCGCCCCCTTCCCCCCCGCCCCCCGGAAGCCTCTCCAGGAAGAATAACGGTTCACTGGGTGCCATGGCAATGGAGCCCATAATAGAAGCCCACCGAGGTGGTAGCCGTGGGGAGCTGCTCCTGCCAGGCCGGGGGGCCCTGGAGGTGGGTCAGGCCTTGCTGGGCCAGGCTGTCTGAAAGCCTGCAAAGCGGGCTGGCAAAGGATGCCACGGGGCTGAGTGGGGCCTGCCTGCCTGCCTGCACAGTTGCAATGGGCCCGGAGGCTGGAATGGGCTGAGATTTTGGGGGGGAGGATTTGTATAATGGGGGACAGCTGGGGACCTTCCAGGGATCCTCTTCCTTGGGGCTGAACCCCTCCAGCCCTTGGCAACCTCAACTGAATGCTGTGGCTTATGGGTTAGAGCACCTCAGGGTCAGAGGCCAGGTCCCCCCCCCCCCGATGAAGGGGTGGGGGCCCAGCTCCGTCTCTCCCGAAGGTGTCTGTCTTTCATGGCGGCTCCTTCCCTGTCCAAGTGGGTCTTTGGGGGGGGGGGCCCAAGGGGAGGTGCCCCCTGAGCAGCTGTGGCGGGTGGGGAAACTCCCCATGGCTGCTTCTCGGTTGGCTGAAGCAGCTCCAGCTGATCTCAAGGAAAGCCAAGCAGAGCCGGCTCCGGTTAGCGCTTGGATTGGGGCCACAGAGCCCTGGAGTCCCCAAAGGGCCCCCCTCTCCCCCGCTTGGCCTCCTTGCCCTCCGTACGTGCCTCCAGGAGTCGAGCTGGGCTCTGGGGGGCTCTGCCCACAGCCAAGGCGGGAGCAGTGCTGAGCCAGCTCTGGTCACTCAGGGAGACCCACATGGTAGACCACAATCCCCGAGGGGGCTGCCTGCTGCTGGGAAGGAGGCCTTGCACCCCTCAGTCGAAAGTTCCTGCCAGGCGGGAGAATCTAAACTGGGGGAACCCCAAAAGGCTCAGGCTACAAGGCCGAAGGGAGGCCCAGGGCCACTTCCTGGGAAGAGCAAAAAAATGGGCGCACACGGGGGGGGGGGGGGGGGGGGGGGGAAAGAAAGCACTCCGTCTGGTCCAACCACAGCTGGAAAAAAAAGTTGATGCGTTAATCTCTCTGTGACCCTCAAAACCTTTAACGCCATAATTAGAAATTTCTTGCCGAATTGCTTTGGCCACCTGGACTCCCCAGGTAGGATCCCACGGGAGGAGGGCATAAACTGCCCCACCCCCACCCCCAGGGAAGGATGAGCTGCCCTGGAGGCCTTGGCAGGATAGCCAGGCTCAGCCTGGGGGCCGCCTTGAAAGTGGGGGGGGGCTCTGTGAACACCCTCAGAAGGGGTGGCGGAGGATCCTCCCAATCTCTCAGGTTGCTGGGCCCTGGGGCAATGGGGGAGGGGGCATCTGGGGGCTGGTGGGATGTGGTGGATGAGGAGAGGAAATCGAACCCCCCAGCAGGTGGGGGGGGGGTCTAAGGGCCACGCCTAACTGAGAAGCGAGATTCTCACCTGATCTCTTTAGGGCATCTCAGTTACTCAGGAAGCCTGGTTTTTTTTGGGGTGGGTGGGTGGGGGCTGATCCCTGGCATGTAGGGGGAGGGGATTGTCAGGAGAAGGAGAGACTGTACAGATGCGGCCACGGCCTCTTCACCTGCCTCCCTCTCCTTCCCTGCAGCTCCCAGCATCACCGCCATGTCGCACGAGAAGAGCTTCCTGGTCTCGGGGGACACCTATCCAGGCCCGCAGCCTCCAGCGGCCCCTGGCTATGTCCAGGCTCCGTACCCAGTGGCTCCCCACCCACAGGGTCAATTCCAGCCTGCACCGTATGGCCAGACCGGCTATCCACCGAGCCCCTACCCGGTTTCTCCCTACCCCCAGGCCGGGCCCTACGGACCTTATCCACAAGGCGCATACCCGCAAGGGCCGTACCCCCAGGGCCCCTATGTGCAGCCGCACCCCGGAGCCCCTGTGAGCCCCCCTGGTAAGTTGTGCCCTGGTGGGCCAAGGGAAGGGGACAGTTTCCTAGGCAGGGGGCTCTGCCTCCCCCCCACGCCAATCCTGGGCTATTGGGGGAGCCCTCCTAAGGCATCCACCAGCTGTGAGCGGCCTCTGGGGGTACACGTCTCCTGAAGTCTGACCAGGCAGAAGGGGGCACCCTCCGTGCGGCCTGGGGAGCAGACACTCACCTTCCCCCGCCCTGCTTTCCGGACGGCCGGGTGTCCGGGGGCTGCAGGGAGAGCTGCTCAGCCTGCCTGCACTGCTGCTTCTGCACAGGGCCGATGCACAACAACTACCATGAGGACGGCCCCCCTTCTTACTACGACAATGATGGCTTCACCCCCAGCAACTGGGACGACAAGAACATCCGGCAGGCTTTCATCCGCAAGGTCAGCAGGGGGGTCCCTGTAGGGCTTGACAGGCCGCGTGCGGCTCCTGGTTGGCTGAGAGTCTGCCCCTTTGGTTGCTGCCCCCCTCCCCAGCCCCCCCACCCCACCCCGGTGTCCCTTCCATGGGAGGCCTCACCGGAGGCTCAGCTCAGGGAAGCGCTCCTTGCAAGGAGAAGGGAATGGTCCTCTGGCCGGGGGGAGGGCGGGGGACCCCAGCTGCCCCCGGAAGGGCCTTCTTCCACGGACCTTCTTGCAGAAACGGGAGAGGGCGTAGAGGAGAAGGTCTCCGTGCTCTCTCTCCCCTTTGGGGGAAGGGCTTCCCTCACTGCCCAAGAAGGGGGTCTTGGGAGGAGCCAAGCAGGACAGGGTCCCCCGGGTGCCCTGGGAGCAGCTCAGCTGACGTGGAAGAGCGTCGGGTGCCTCTTGTAGGGGAGAACCCGGGCAGGGGGGAGGAGGGGGCCCACCAGATCCTTCTATCACCCCAGAGGGCTGCCCTGGCCAGGCTGAGCTGCTGCCCTTGCCCTTGCAGGTTTTCCTGGTGCTGACCATCCAGCTCTCGGTGACCTTCTCCTTTGTGGCCATCTTCACCTTCGTGAAGGATGTGAAAGGCTTCGTGCGCAAGAACGTCTGGACGTACTACGTCTCCTATGCGGTTTTCTTCATCTCCCTCATCGTCCTGAGCTGCTGTGGGGATTTCCGGCGGAAGCACCCGTGGAACCTGATAGCCCTGGTAGTGCAGGGCCCTGGCGGGAGGGGGAGGTTGAGGCTGCCCTCCACTGGGGCTGGGCGGGCCTGGCTGGCTCTCGGGAGAAGCCCCCCAAGGCAGCAAGGAGGCCCCCGCCAAGCTCTGGTGGAGGCACTGACACCCTTGTTTCCCACTGCAGTCCATCCTGACGTTGAGTCTCTCCTACATGGTGGGCATGATCGCCAGCTTCTACAACACGGACGCCGTCATCATGGCCGTGGGCATCACAACTGCCGTGTGCTTCACCGTTGTCATTTTCTCCTTGCAGGTGGGGGCCCTCGGCTTCCTCTGGGATGGGGGAATTGGGCCACGTGGCCGCATACATAAGTTGGGGTCATGTTCCCAGGTGTGCAGGGGGGATTGGAGAGCACCCGCTCGCTTTGGACCCCAGCATTTCCCATGCCCATTGGCAGTGCTGCTCTGGGGTATCACTGGGAGCGAAGGGCCCGGGAGTGAGGTTCCTGGTGAAGCCACCGTGCCTGTGCCAGAAGGGTACAGAATCCAGGTCCTCTAGAGCAGAGCCCCTGCCTCCTGCAGCACACACCCCGGCTGTCCTCCAACCGGAGAGGCAGAGCCTTTGAGGGTTGCGTGTGAGCGGGGGTCAGTCTGGGAAAGCAAGTCAAATCCCTCTCTGACTTGCCCTGTGGCCCCCTCCCCTCTGGCAGACCAAGTACGACTTCACCTCCTGCCGCGGCGTGCTGATCGTCTGCCTGATGGTCCTGTTCATCTTTGCCATCCTGTGCATCTTCATCCGAAACCGTATCCTGGAGATCGTCTACGCGTCCCTCGGGGCCCTGCTCTTCACCTGCGTGAGTGACTGGGCCCCACTGGGAAGGGGGCGTCTCCTCGTGGAGCGGCAGGGGCTGCTGTGCGGGAGGCGGAGAGGAAGACCCCCACCCCCAGTTTGGGGACTAACTCCGCTGCTTCTTGCAGTTCTTGGCAGTGGACACCCAGCTGATCCTGGGGAACAAGCAGCTGGCCATCAGCCAGGAGGAATACGTCTTTGCGGCCCTCAACCTCTACACGGACATTATCAACATCTTCCTGTACATCTTGGCCATCATTGGCCGTGCCAAGGATTAGGACGTCTCCAGCCCTGTCCTCCCTCACAACCCCGTCCCCTCCCCGGTTTTGTTCTCTTTTCCCTACGGGCCCGGTTGGAGTCCTGATGCTCCCGCGGGAGGCGGCTCCGCAAGGTGGCAGCGGTGGGCACTCTTCTTTGGCCTGCCTGTCCAGAGCGGGGAAGAGAAGGGATTTATGCCCGGCCTGTCTTGGGTGAACCGGAGTTGAGGAAGGGGTGTACATAGGCTGCTGCTCTTGTCCGCTGCGTTTTGCTTGAGAAATGTCTTGTTTCATTTTGGAAACTGCCCTCCTGGGCCCAGGAGCCCCCGCTGAGCCCCTCTGATGCCCACCCTGGCCTGCCTCCCCCTTGCTTGCTGGGCATGACCTTCCCCCCTGGCCCACCCCGGCCGTCTTGGGCAGAGTGTTTCACCCTGGGGGGAGGGGGGGCTGTGGGTGTTGGGCAGCCCTGAGGGTGCCCACCTCGAAGTCTCTCTTGGCACCTCCGTGTTGGGGGTCTGCCGAGACCTTTTGACCAGGATGTTGATGTTACTTGAGGGCACTTTCCTCTCTCTTCTCCCCCCCCTCCTCCCCCTCCCCCACATGTGGCTGGCTTTGGGGGGCTTGAAATGCTGCATGTTGAGCCATTGCCACTCTGCCCTCAAGGCCAGCCTCTGCACTAAGCTGTATAAATAGCAGTCTAATAAAAGTCAGAATACGCCCACAGCAACGTCTTTGCTTTTCTGCATCCAGCCAGGAAGGAGAGGAGGGAGGGGGCTTCCCTGGGCTGGGGGCTACCTGATCATGTGAATGAGCTCCTTTGAATGAGTGGCACAGGAGGCTCCAAGGAGGGATGGAGAGGTGACCGTGGGCGCTGCAGGAACCTTCCAGGGCAGCTGTCTCCAACCTTCCTGGCTTTGCGGATCGACAATTGGGGATGGGGGGGGGCGAGAGATGGTTCCACATTTGTGCGAGTGACAGATGCACGCAGGCCACTTGTGCAAACGGATCAGATGGGCATTGGGAAGACAGGCTGACACCGCCACTTTCACATAAATCCAAATTACACACTCCTCCTCTCAGCGCCACCATCCTTTAAAGACTCCTGTGGCGATGGGCCACCCTGACTGGCACCTATGCTCCCCCCAGGACCACCTTGGATAATAGAGCAGTAGAACCAAGATCGTGTGAAGTGTTGGTGCCACTGTATAATGCCTTGGGGAGACCACACTTGAGAATATTGCATCTGCTTTTGGTCGCCACAATGTAAAAAATAACAGATAATCACAGTTGGAAGGGACCTTGGAGGTCATCTAGTCCAACCCCCAGCCCAAGCAGGAGATCCTACACCATTCCTGACAGGTGGCAGTCCAGTCTCTTCTTGAAAGTCTCAAGGGATGAAGCTCCCACAACTTCCGAGGGCAACTTCTCTTCTGTCTGTTGATTGTTCTCCCTGTCAGAAAATTCCTCCTTATTTCCAGGTTGAATCTCTCCTGGTTCAGTTTCCTTCCCTTATTGTTCCTTGTCTGGCCTTCCGGTGCTTTAGATGTTGAGACTCCAGAAAGAGTGTAGAGAAGAGGAAGATGTCCGCGATAGGCTAAACCATCTGCAGAAAGTGGGTATGTCTTGCCTAATGAAAAAAAGGACCAGGGGTGACGTGATAGCACTTTCCCAGGATTTGAGGGGCTGTCCCAAAGGAGAGGGGGTGTTCTCCGAGACACCTGAAGACAAGAACAGGGGTGGAAACTCACCAAGAAGCAACCTGGAACTAAGAAATTTCCTGACAGAACAATCTGGAACAACTTGCCACAAGAAGTTGTAGGGCAGGGGTAACTTAAGTCACGTCATCAAGTCATTTGATGAATCGGGACTTTCCCCTTTCACTAAACTGGGCATGGGTGTGGCCAGAGCATGGTGCATCCGGTCTGCAGGCAAGGAGTATGACAGCCCTGTTGCAGGGCCTCCATCAGTGGAGGTTTTGAAGAAGAGACGGAACAAAGCAGTATTTTCTGCTTCAGACTAGGGTTGGACCAGGGTTCAGCCAAGGTCCCTTCTGACTCTTCTCCTGAGATGAAAGACGGGCTCCATGAAGAAGCAGATACCCTTTGATAAACAGTGAGAAGCCTCCAGCGCACGGATCTTGCTTGTTCTCTTCAGTGTAAGAGAATGGTGAGATTCTGCAGCCGGGTGGGAGTCGTCGGGAGAGTGAGCAAGTGTGACAGCTCCTCTCTCACCAAAGACCTGTGCAACACGCAACTTCCTCAACTCTGGTGCAGGTTTCCACTTGGCTACCTGTAATAAGACTTCCTGGCTGTACCTCGACTCCAAGCATTGCAACTTATTGTGTCCTTGTCAGGAGAAAAGGTGGGATGTCAGAATGCGCCTGTGTTGTGCTGACTGCTGGACAGAGCAAAGGCGCATTGTCTCCAAAGTGGAGCTCCAAGCTGTGACCTCAGGGAAGCGAGGCCATCAAAAGACTCAGGCCAAGCTGAAGAACCCCAGCTCGGCTGCTGCACTGGCTGAAGACGGAGAAGCCTCCATTTTGCTGGCATAGCTGAGCGTGACAGAATGCTTTAGAATGAGGAGGAGATGCAGGCTGGTTGGTAGGCATCACCATCATTGGCATCCCAGAGCCTCGGTGGCACAGGGGTGAGAGTGTAGTACGGCAGAGGCTTTCACAAGTTTGGCAGATCAAATCTCACCAGGCTCAAGGCTGACTCCATCCTTCTGAGGTTGGTAAAATGAGGACCCCAATTGTTGGAGGCAATATGCTGACTCCATAGACTGCTTAGAGAGGGCGGTAAAGCACTAAAGCGGTGTCTAAGTCTAAGTCCTGTTGCTACTGTGTCTATCAGAGTGACTTATCAGCTGCCAAGGAAAGAGCCCTCACGGTTGCTGGCAGGATAGTTCAGAATAAATTGCAAAAAATGCAAGGTGCCCTACAGGGATCGGCTGCTACTTGAAATGGTTTTATGAAGCCCTTAACAGACCTGTCTGCAGACCTCAGTCTCTTGCCTGAACGTAGAGGGTACAGTTCTCATGACTGAGGAGGTTCAGATCCTGCAGAGATGGGCAGAATGCTTTGAAGCCATCCTCAGTCCACTATCGTGTATTAACAATGGGGCAGTAGGCAGGATTCCCCAGATCAACATCAACAGCACCACGGGTGAGCCATGAGTAGTAGCTAAAGTCCCAGAAGCTGTCAGCCAGCAATCCAGTGACAAAACTCCAGGGTGGGCACCATAATGGCAGACATCTATACAAAGTCAATGGTCTTAAATTTAAAGGAAACACACATCAATTTATTTTAGGCTTTTTGGAAACAAGGATCCATTAAGGATCCATTTCTCAAGAACTTGAGAAATGCACCCATCCTACACCTCTACGGGAAGAAGGGCAATCGTCAAGTATGAGAGAACCATTGAGGAATATTGCTGCTCTCCATTGCAGGAAAATCCCTTCATCTGGAGCTGGACTTGCTGCCAGAGTCAAAGTGTGCCTTCTGCAGAAGTGGGTGGGATTAACGACATAATTTTTGCTGTGCACCAACTTCAGGAAAAGAGTCAGGAACAGTATCATGAACTCTATACAACCTTCCTTGACTTCATAAAAGCCTTTGATTCTATCCACCAACATGGCTGCCCCACCAAATTTATTCAGGTGCTGTGCTGGTTCCATGGCACCACGAGGGCCAGGGTGCTAAGCCATTCCCAGCCACCCATGGCGCTCACACACGATGTTTACCGCCATGCTGTCTGAGGCCTTTCAGGGCAGCAGAGCTGGAGTCCAATTCAAGTACAGAGTGGGTGGGAAGCTCTTCAACTTAAGGAGGCCTCGGACTTTCACCAAATGAAGGAAGTTTTACATTGACATTTTATTTGATTTGTCAATCGCTTACAAGATACAGGTATAAGAATAAATATAGTTTTGAATACATGAGATACTTATAAGTTGTTCTGAGGGGATTCCTCTTAGCTGATGACCATGTCCTGAATGCTGGCTCAGGGCCAGAGATGCAAGTCAGTGTGGACAAATTCTCCATGGTTGTGACAACTTTGGACTCCCCACCAGTATTCAAAAGTCGGTGGTTGTGCACCAGTCTGCTCCTCGTGCATTGTACGCAGAACTCAAAATCACAATCAAAAGTCAGAAATGAGAAGCAGTGGACCAATTCAAGTACTCTGGCAGCCTCTCTCCACTGACTGTGCTGGTTAAACCGTATATAGTTAGTTTGGGAATGAGAGCTGTCCCCTTGAGGGAATGCTTCGTGGGAAATGTAGTTAATGTCTCTTGGGAGATGTAGTTGATGTCATGTGGTCACATCTTTAGTCGTTATTGGTCACTGAATTGACCTCTAGTTGGGTTGGGGGGAGTTTCGGTCATTCCTACCTGGACCCCAGCATCATGCTGGAGTCTTCCTTTGCTGTATCATTATGGGATGAAGATAACTATCTTTTCACACTATGAAGACAACAGTGTAAAGGTTGGACATCAGATGAATCTCAACATAACTGTGAGTTATACCTTGAAGATGCCTGAGATAGTCCAATAAAGAAACTTTGTATGGAAGCCTTTGTAGTGTTTAACTCCTTACCTCAGGTATTTTGAGAAGATAAATATTGCCTGAGACGAGGCAGTGAAAAGATATGGAATCTGATTTCCTATAAATGGTGAAAACATAAGTTTTTTGATTCCTTCTTAAATCAGGAGCAAGAATTTTGAATTGTATCTTAGAAGAGAGAAGAGGAACTGTTAAGCAAATAGAAGATTGCACCCATGCTGTTTCCCTGTCTCTCCCTGCGAGCCCTCCAGTTTCGT
>NW_020769495.1:414958-434914 GCF_900518735.1 Pseudonaja textilis
AAATTGGATATCATTGAAAAGAAAATAGAAAGCATTGAACAAAGAGCTGAGAATATTGAACAAAGAACAGAGAGTATTGAACAAAGGACGGAGAGTATTGAACAAAGAATTGGGAAGACCGATGAAAAAATTGAAAATATTCAACAAATGATGGTGAAATATGATGAGAGACTCCAAAAAATTGAAGAGAAAGACAAGCAAAGAGATGAGACAATTGGAAATATTGATAGCAGATTAACAATGGTTGAACAAGACAAAAGTGGGATGTTGAAGTGGGAGATGGACAGGTCAGAATTCTATCTCAGATTTCAAAATATAGAGGAAGAAAAAGGACAAAATTTGGCTGCAATAATGATAGAAATCCTGGCTGGAGCTCTGGGAATAACAGAGGAAAAGATGATGGATGGAGTAGATGAGATATACCGAGTCTTCACAAGATATGCGATGAGGAACAATCTACCAAGAGAGGTTCACGTCAGATTTACAAAAAAACCCTATTAAAACACAAATACTACAAGTGGCAAAAGAGAAGATGTTGAAATATAAAGACAATGAGATTGTGGTCTTAAAACAAGTACCCAGAAAAGTGAGAGAGATGAGAAGAGAATATCGATTACTGACTAAAATGTTATTGAAAAAAGAGGTGAATTATAGATGGCTGATTCCAGGAGGATTAATGTTTACATGGCAAGAACAGAGACATAGAATTGACTCAATTGAGAAAGCAGAAATATTCTACAATGAATTTTTCGGAAGAAGAGAAATAGAGACAGGAAAAGAGACCATCTCAACTGAACTTCAAGAAGACCAGATGGGAACGGGGAAAGAAGAAGGCGCAGTAGGTGGACAAATGGAGACCAAAGAACAACGTGAAGTAAGATCTACAAGAGCTGCTAGACCTAAATATAAAACATAATCATGGAGGAAAAAAAACTGATTTCTATGAATACAAATGGACTGAACTCAGCTACCAAAAGAAGAAAAACCTTTCACAAATTAGAGAAGTTAAAATTTGATATAATTTGCTGACAAGAAGTACATATTAAAAAACAACATGAACAATTACTGGCACGACCAAAATTAGGGAAAATATTTACTTCTCTGACCCACTGTAAGAAAAGAGGAGTGGTTTTATATATTAAAGAAACTATCCCAGCAAAACTGATTCATACTGATGAAGAGGGAAGAGTATTAATGGTTGAAATAGTGGACAATAATACAAAAACACTCCTGGTTGCAATTTATGCCCCGAATAATAAACAAGAAGAATTTTATAAAAAATGACATATGAAAACAATGGGACTGGACTATATTAATATAGTTATGATGGGAGATTTCAATGGAATTGTAGACAATAAACTGGACTATACAGCAACAGCAACAAGACAAAATAGAAAGACTCTCCCTAAATCCTTTTTCAAAATGATAGATGAATTAAACTTAAAAGATATATGGAGAGAAAGAAATGCTAAAATTCAACAATATACTTTTTACTCAAACAGACATTTATCATGGTCCAGAATAGATATGATTTGGACCTCAACAGAATTAATATCTAATATTGAAGAAAGAAATATTGAAACAAGTACATGGGCAGATCATAATCCAATGACAATTAAATGGAAAGGACAAAAAAGAAGATCTACATGGACATTAAATAATACTCTTTTAAAGGAAAAAGACTTCACACAATGGATGGAGAAAGAATTGGCCTTCTTCTTTAGTGAAAATAAAAAAGAAGATACTTCAATACAGAATGTTTGGGATACAATGAAGGCATATGTGAGAGGATTAATAATAGACTATACAAAGAAAAAGAACATTAGGAAGAGGCAAACTATCAAAGCTTTAGAAGATGATCACAAAAAACTGGAAAAAAGAATTACAGAAAATGCCACAGAAAAAAGATATTAAACTTAAAATGGACATAATTAAACATAAAATGGGTCAGATAGAGAAAGAAGAACTGGCACAAAAAATTAGAAGTGCTAAACAGAACTATTTTGAAGATGCAAATAGGCCAGGTAGATGGTTAGCATACGAACTGAGAAAGGAGAAAGAATCAAGGAAAATATTACAGTTAATAGACGATCAAGGCCAAATGTGCTATGGTAATAAGGAGAAAAAGGCAATTATCTGAGACTTTTATGGACAACTATATAAACAAGAGGACATTGATGAGGGGAAAATTAAACAGTATTTGCAAAATGCTAAGCTACCTAAGATACCTGAAGAGACTGAAAAAATGTTAGAAAGTACTATAACAATGATGGAACTAACAGAAGCATTCAACAGACAGAATAACGGAAAAGCACCAGGTCCAGATGGGCTACCGGCAGAATTTTATAAAACATTACAAGAATCATTGAGCATTCCATTGTTAGAAGTCATGAATGAAGTTATGTCAAATAAAAAGATACCTAAAACATGGTCAGAAGCTTACATTACACTTATTCCAAAAGAAGGGGCCGATCCATTACAAATCAAGAACTGTAGACCTATTTCTTTATTGAATGCAGATTATAAAATTTTTGCTTCAATTTTGGCAGAAAGGCTTAAAAGATACTTAAATAATTTTATTCATCCCGATCAGAATGGATTCCTGCCAAAGAGACAAATTAAAGACAATATGAGGGTAATTCTGGACACTTTGGAATATTATGAGGCGCATCCTGAAAAACAAATGGTGTCGCTTCGAGCGACCGGTCTGTTGTTTCGGCTTACTGGTTGATTGCTGAATTCCTCTCAGAGAATAACCCTCGCAAGGGTGAGATAAAGTAACCCTCGCAAGGGTGAGAAAATAGCCCTCGCAAGGGCGAGATAGCGCGGGACCCTCGCAAGGGTGAGGCTAGGCAAGACTCTCTCAAGAGTGATTGCCAAGCAAGCGCAAGAAATGAAACACACAAAACACAAGCGATCTTCAAATGAGGCAACACTTTGAGCCTGGGGGAGATCGGATTCCCCGGCTGCGCCTGGAACAGATGGAAATGTCCGGGCTTCTGGGCTTTTTCGCTCCTCTGCTTCCCCAGGCTTTTAGCTGTCCTCTTTTATTGTGCTAATTCCAGGGCGGAGGTGAGAGAGGAATTTTACAGGAAGATAAAGAGATACAATGTTAATCTTTTAGACCAGGCTACGTGACATGAGCAACGAACTCTGTAACTGCTACTTTGTAACTGCTATAGATAAGCATATCTTCTTTGAATACACATTCTTTGTCTGTGGTTAATCTTTTATTAACTCCCTTCCTGTCAGTGCTTTCCTGCTATAATGTTCTGAACTGAATACGTGCTTTTTAGCAAGATTTCTTCTTGTGGAAAAATACAAGACAGAGCCAAGGTAAAATAGTCACAAAATGGCTTTGATATTCCTAGATGCCCAAAAGGCATTTGATAATGTGAACTGGAGATTTATGTTACTACTACTGGAACAGATGGGTTTTGCCAGAAAATTTATTCAAGCAATAGAAGCCATATACTATAAGCAAATGGCAAAAGTAATGATAGAGGGAGAACTTACAGACTCTATTAACATAAGAAAAGGCACAAGACAAGGATGCCCATTATCACCTTTGCTATTTGTACTGACTCTGGAAATGTTGAATAGAAATATTAGAGAGGACCAAAATATAAAAGGAATGAAAATCAAAAAGGAGGAATTTAAACTACAAGCCTTTGCGGATGATTTGGTTTTTATTCTGGAAGATCCTCTAGAGACAGCTTTAAAACTATTGGAAAAGATAGAGACATACAGTGAGATGGCTGGTTTGAAAATAAATAAAGATAAAACAAAGATTCTGACAAAGAACATATTATTAAGACAAAGAGAAGAACTGGCAGACCTATTGAAAATTCAAGTCACGAATAAGGTTAAGTATTCGGGGATATACTTGACGTCAAGATGCACTACATTGAAAGAGAATAATTATATTAAACTCAAACAGCAGATAGCATTTGATCTGAAGAAATGGGAAAACCTACAACTGTCATTGATAGGAAGAATTTCAACAATCAAGATGAATATTTTACCCATAATTTTATATCTGTTCCAAACAATACCAATTAGGCTTGGCAAAGATTATTTTGAAGATTTAAATAAAATTGTGTTGAAGTATATATGGCAAGGTAAGAAAGCGAGAATAAAATAAAAACTTTTACAAGATGCTTGAACTAGAGGAGGATTTGGCCTTCCTAATTGGGAGTTGTATTATCAAGCTGCAAACTTGATGTGGGCCAAAGAATGGATAACATTAAGAAAGACTAGATTGTTGACACTAGAAGGACATGATCTATTACTGGGCTGGCATGCTTTTCTGTGGTATAAGGGAACTAAATCTCAGGGCTATTTTAGAAGGCATTATATACGGGAGTCTTTATGGTTAAACTGGGAGAAAATTAAGAGACAATGTTATTTGAAAATCCCAATTTGGTTATCAACTATTGAAGCTTTTTCTTATGCTATAACATATAAGAAGGAACAAACAGATATGGGGAAATATTGGATGAAAAGGGTGAACTTAAAACGATGCAAAATTTAGAAGAACAAGGTATAAAGATGAATTGGTTTTCATATGTGCGAATACACTCAAGGTATGTTAAAGATTCTAAAACAGAGGGATTCTATGATAAATTGACTGACTTAGATAAGATTTTGACAGGTACTGATGAAAAAGTGATTAAAAAATTATATGGTTATTTACTGGAAATTAAACTAGAGGAAGAACAAGTTAAAGAAACGATGATTGCTTGGGGGAAGAATTTTGGATATGGGATTGATTTAGAGAAATGGCAAAAATTGTGGTCTCAAAATTATAAAATGACAATGTCAACAGCATATAAAGAAAATCTGTATAAGATGTTTTACAGGTGACATTTTCCCCCGACAAGAATAGCAAGAATGTTCAAGAATAAATCTGAAAAGTGCTGGAAATGTCATCAGATACCTGGCTCATATTACCATATGTGGTGGACTGGCGAGGATGCTAGAAAATATTGGACTAAAATTTGCATATGGTTGGAAAAAATGACAAAGAAACATATAGATTTAAAGCCAGAGATTTTTTTATTGGGAATCTTACCTGATACATACAATAAAAATTTGAAATATTTGATTGTAAATGTATTAATAGCGGCTAGGATTGTATTTGCTAAAAATTGGAAGAATGAGAAAATACTATCACAGGAAGAAATTATTAAGAAAATATTGGAATGTGCTAAAATGAGTAGATTGACATTTGAAATTAGAGAACAAGAAGATAAACAATGTTATAAAATTTGGGACCTTTTCTATCAATGGTTAGATAATAAAATATAATAATAGAATATTTAGAACCTTAGGAAACAATGAATACATATTTCTTTTTTTATTTGATACTATCTTTATAAAATTCTATTAAGATAGACTTGGTATGACTTTATGATTTGCTATAAATTAAATTAAGTAAACTATAGTTATCTCGTTAAAGTATGAACTAATAAAATTATAGTCAAATGATTGTTTAATAATGATATCAGGCTATATAATTGTTGATTGATAATATGAGCTATTATGTAATATAACTACAATGGAGACTATGAAATGGATGCACAAAAAAAAGTGGTAAACCAACCGACACACTGTCTGTAAACTCATGAAGGAAAGGATGATGTTTTTATGTTTTATGTGTTTTTTTTTTGTTGTTAAAATTAATACAACTGTTTTCAAAAAAAGAAAAAGAAAAAGAAATGGGTCCTCTCATTGGCCAAGCGCTCGCCTGATCTGAGCCCAACCACTCCTGCAGCCCTTGGCAGGGAAGGAGCTGCTTCCTCCCCCCTCCCCACTCTATTCTCCCTCTTCACCCTTCCACAGCCAAATTGTGGGGCTCGGCTGCACCTGCTGGGGACTCCGTGGCTGCAGAGAGGTGCCAGTGTGTGTGTGAGACGCACTCCGTGCCCTCCCCGTGGCCTTGTCCCTTCGCAGCTGCCTGACTGCGGAGCCTCCAGTGTGAGCAGGTGCCACTCTTTGCACAACGGGCCCTTCCTGTCTTCTCTGAGCTGGGAAAGGGGCCACTGTTTTCTCTTCCAGGCAGAGCTCTGTGGAGCCTCCTGTGAGCCTCCTCAGGTGGAACTCAACTTCCACGTCTTCTGTGAGGCTCCACGCAACAAGACACAGTTCCCCAACCCACCCACAGGACAATTCGGGGACTTCTCTCCAGCCCACTGCCGTGGGTCAATAAGGCTGAGCCTGCTTAGCTTTCAGAGCACCAACAGTTGGCCAAATGCTGACCACACAACCGGAGCTTCTTTCTCCGCAGGCCAAGAGGTGATCTTTTCCCAATATCACTTCTGCAAGAGGATGGGGGAGAGGGGGTGGAGGAAGGGGGAGAAGGCCTCTTGTCCAGAGGAAGCATCAATATGACAATAGGCAAGTCACGGATGGCCCAGAATGTTTGACGGCTTACTGAAGGCTCCCTAGACAGTCCAGGCACCCCGTCCCTCTCATCTGTGGGGACAGGAGTCGTTTAGCTGTTTTCAACAATGCTCTCATGTTAAATCAGTCTTTCTGTGTTTTAAACAAAGCTTGGAAGTACAGTTTGGAGGGCCTGGGTTGCACCAGCATTGGGCAATTCATGGGCTGTGAGCACCATCCACATTCTCGGCTTTGCCCCTCGCAATGGGGCCATGGACTGGAGGCCGCCAGTCGGGAGAGCTGCCCTGGAGGCCAGGCTGAGAAGCCACGTGCTTCTTTCCCTCTTGCCAGAAGGGCCAGGGACCCTCATCAGCGGGCTGGCAGGCCAGAGGAAGAGGCCAATGTTTCATCTGCAACCAGCCTCCCCGCTACCCCGTGGCCAGGCCCCAAAGCAGTAGAAGCCCCCCCCCACCTTTATTGCGGAAGCAGCTGGCTAGAACCAGGCACCACTTTGGGGCTGGCGAGGGTCCCTCCTGGCTGGGTCAGGACATTCCTGGCCCACCCAGGAGCTCCTTCTGCCCTGAGGCAGAGCCCAGCTCCCCATCCCCCCCCACCTTCAAGTTCCTTCCCTCCCCCACCTGGCCGCATCACAAAGGCTGATTGTGTCACTGTGCCAGTTATCCAAGCTACCACCTAACAGCTTGGCAGTGGACAGGAGAGGGGAGCTCTTGGCAGCTGGGGCTCCCACATGGCCCTCTGAATGTCATTCTTTTGGGGCACCCTGAGGCAGCAAAATCTCCCCATTTCAGATCGTTTTTAAGGGGATGGCTATCTTTGCTCGCTATGAAGCATTGAGAAAAGAAATCAAAGCCCTCGTGGCTGAAAACGAGGAACTGAAACAGCTGGTGCTGCTCTTACGCGAGAACCAGGAGCTCAAGTCCGCCCTTCACGACCAATTCAACGAGAGGAATCAACTGCCCGACTTTGAATCCACCCGCCTGGACCAACAAGGTGGCATGGGGGAGGGGAACGAGGGGGTGCCCTTGATTCCAATCAAACGAGAGCCCTTTAGGGCTGCCCCCAGGCCCCAATCCAGGGGTCCCTGCGCATCTACTCGGTCCCATGCTGAGCTCAGCAGTGTCCCAAGGGGTCAGGGGCAGGCGGGGCAGACCTTGGCCTGGAAACCTTGGGGCTGCTCGAATGGAAGACGGGCAACACCCTGGCTCCAAAATCAAGTGCCACTCAGACCCAAAACTCAGGGGTTGGCACCTCTGGTTGTCCTTGAGGGGGCACCCACAAAGGGTAAGCTGAGCTGAGAGGGATACTTTGTGAAGCCATGGAGGAGAAAGAGGTTCTCTGTCCCCTGGTTTTGGCCAGTCCTCAAAAGGCAGCAGAAGAATGTCCAGCAGAGCCTCACCAGCAGTGATGGCCCCCGTCACCATCGTCCTCAGTCCAATGTTATGCCCGCTCATCCAAGGGTGACCCAACTGGAGACTCTCCATGGATTGCCATGAGGACTTCCGTGTCTCTAAGTCCCCCCCCCCCAATGGTGGAGGCAGACAGGGCAAAGGCCCACTTGAGGAAGTGCATGCAGGGAGGCCTGGAGGCCCAATTCTCCACCCACCCACCCACCCCCTGCCTGCCTGCCATCAAAGAAGAAGGAGTGGGAATCCATGAAATAGGATATGGTGTTATGGGGGGGGCGGGTGTCAAGGTGTTGGGAAAGCCCCAGGTAGCTCTTTCCCCTCAGCAGTAGGAGGCTGACCCAGGCTTCCCCGTTTGTCCTCTCCACAGAACCGTTAGCCAACCAGGCCTTCCTCGGCGCTTCCAACTTGGATCAATCCCAAAATTCCCAGTGCACAAGCTTGCGGCTGGGCATTCGACAGCGACATCCTTCTGGCCTCACAGCCCAGATCACCACACAATACCCTCCACCCACTTGTACTTGCGGTTCCGGAGCCATGGCTGCCAGGCAGAGCCCTCCCCGCTTCCAGGCCTGCTCTGCAGGTTCCGCTTCAGGTGAGTCACAGGTGCCCATTGAGGCTGGCTGAGAGGGGCGTCCATGCAGGATAAAAGCTTAGCTGTTCCAGATCCAGCACGGAATCCTCCCCTCTGGGCATCTCAGAGGAGACCGCCGTCCTGCTCTATGTCGGGCAGAGTTTAGAGGTCCTCAGGACAAGTGGCCCCGCTCATCTCGCTCTGATGGGGGAGGCTAAGCTGCCCAAAGGGAGTCATGTGGTCGGGGGCACCGATGGGCTCTGGGAGGGCAGAAGCCGACAGCGCTCCAAAGGCTTCAGGGGTTCCGTTGTTCCTCCTCCTGGAGCTGAGAGGGGAATGGGCCGGGTGGGCAACTCCTGATGATGATGATGATGATGATGATGATGATGATGATATCGATTCAGTCATGTCTGACTCTTGGCGATTCTAAGGGCCCGGTGGTCTCTCTGCATCTCCTCCTTTGAGTTGTTCTGTGCTCTGGCTGGGGTCACCTTTGGCCGCCTGGTTCCCTTCTGACCCTAACTCCTCCCAGCACAGTCGCTCTCTCCCACGAAACTCCTCCATGGGATGTGGCCATAGTAAGTGAGAGCCAGTTTCGGGGTTTTGCCTTCCCGTGACATTATGCAGTCTAGTATTTGTTACCTTTGCTGTCCAAGGAATAAGCCTTTGACCCCTATTCACATTAATTCCAGGGTTACATATAAAGCATTGCTTGCAAATCAGGGGAATTTTGTTTCGTACTAAAGAGTAGCTGAGCGGGCTGAACTCAGGGGTTGCGGGTGGGGAGAATGAACTCTGTGGCTGTTCTGCAAAAGAGAAACCTACAAGAAACCTGAGTGGGGAGAAGTTGCAATGGACTTTGCCTGCTCCGATATCTAGGCTGGCATTTCTCAACCTTAAAGCTGCTGAAGTTGAGATATCCTTCCTTGGATTCAGGGCAGCTATCTCGGATCTGATAGCCCTCTTCTCGTTTGAAGCATGTCCTTCCCAGTAGAAGGCCCTCCAAACACGTCCTGCACCCCTTGTTTGGTTTACTAGCCAAAGGGCTCTTCCTTTATCATTCATGGGGTCAGAACGTGAGAAAGCTGCCAGCGGGCTAAAGAGGCCGGAAGTGGAGATTGGAGATTGCCAACAGCTGTACAGGGATCTGGGTGAAGAGCTTAGGACCAAATCCCTTGGAAACAAGCCGGTTGGAGGAGGAGCGCTCAAAGGAGGAAGAGGAGGAGGAGGAGGAGGAGGAGGCAGGATGGACCTGGCCCATTATTGACCCGTCTCTCTCTCTTTGTTAACACCACAGAGAAACTGTACACCTGCTACTTACTTATCAAATAAGCAGAAAGAAGAACAAATTCTTCCTTTAACAACAAAGAACGGCTTCGTACTACAGCAGGAGTCTCCAAACTTGGCAACTTTAAAATTTCATCCCTGGTGCTTCATGACTGGAGGTTTTGAAAAAGAGACTGGGCAGCCCCCTGTCTGAAATGGCATCGGGTCTCCTCCTGGAGCAGGGGGTTGGACTAGAAGTCCTCCGAGGTCCCTTCCAGGTCTATTTGATTGAGTTGCTTGTGGACTCCAACAGAGCTGGCTGGGGAATTCTGGGAACTGAAGTCCACAAATCATAAAGTTGCCAAGTTTGGAGATCCTTGTAGCAGAGTACTGAATAAGTGAAGACAAGATAAAGGAAGGGAAATTGGAAGCTTTGGTAGACCTAAAAGCTACCCGTGAGCTCATGAATGGAAAATTGGAAGCTTTGGGTTGGCGGAAGATGTTTAAATTGCTCTTTCTATTCAGCTACTTAAACAACTGGAGGTTGGCCCAAAACCAGGTCTCTAGTTTAATTTATTCATGTGACATTTTGATGTTTTTGAATTTTGATGTTTTTGAATTACAAAATATTAGCAAAAGAAACACACACCCTGTTGCACTAGTGGGTGACCTCCATTTCAGGTGGCCTGGACAGGTGACAAAAATGTGGCATTCTGGACGATCCGGGCCGCAAAATAAGGGCCCTTTTCTTTGGGGATGGAAAGTGAAGCGGTTTTCTTATCTTGAGGTTTGCTTTACCAGCAGGTGGTCTTGTTTATTGCAGATTCATGTTCTTTAGAAGGACCAAACCACCAATGGGTTGATTAATATTAGTCCACGGGGAAGAGGACAGGTAAAAGAATGAACTCTGGGCTTGTTTGGGCAATGATAGTCGCCAATGACGGCTTATAGAATCATTGTTTGAGATCGTGCACTGATTTATACGCTGATTTATAAAGTTTACTAACCTGAATTCTGAGGAACCCACGGCAATATACAAATATCAAAGATTAGAAACTGGATCTCTGCTATGAATTTATGGCATTCGCACATTGGGATTTGCATCATGGGTTGAAGCTCAGAGCCACACCAGCCAGCAGGCCCATCCGGCTCAAGAGGTCCCCTCTGGGGGACGGAGGGTCCTGGCTGGGCGGATTCTGCCTCGGCAACCCATCCTGAGCCAGAGCAGCCCCATGGAGGTCTCTTAAAATGGCGGCTGCCATCTTGGCTGTGTTTCTCCCTCCACTGCCAGGCCTGCAGGACAAGCATCTCCTGAGCTGGGCAGGACAGAAGGGACCCCACTTAAGTCCGCTCAGCCTGCCCTGGGCCTTGCTCCAACACACTAACCCTGGTTAGCATTGAACTTATGGGGCGGGGGGCGGAGGGGGGGAGGCTGGCTTAACATAGTTTGCAAGTCCAGCCTCTGGCATCTTCAATCGATTGTGGAAACCTAACCATGGACCTCAGGCCTCTTGTGTGAGTGGAAACGTATCTCCCGTGGCTGGCAGCCAAACCGTTCCTGCTTTGGACTGAGCTTTCTCTCTCTCTCCCGGACCCGGCCTGTTCCAGCTGCAGGACGGGGCTGCTCTGTTTTTCTTTCAGCTTTGCTATTACAAAAGAACATGCCAATTCAGTAGGCAGACAAGGTTAGGAAGGGGGTAGCAGGGTATATAGCTGGGGGGGGGGGCTTCCCCAGAACAGTCCTTGGCTACCCTCCCCCCAGGCAGGGACCAGATTATATCAATTAGGCCTTGTGGAAAAACTTTTAATAGGATGACCATTTCAGTTCATGCTCCAAATACCAGTGCAGAAAAAGATTATTTATTTATATAAAAGGTTTCTAGTGGCTCCCATTTTAAGCAACTCTGGGCAACTCGCAGTAAAAGTGAAACCAATAAACAAATATATATATGCAATAATAAGAACACTGAAACAAAAACACAAAAATCCATAGTCAAATCCCACCCCTTTGGCCCGCCCCAAAACAGGCTCAGCTGCCCTCCTTCCATTCTTTCTCCCCCACCCCAGGGGGAAAATGGGTCTTCAGGGCTTTCGGAGGGTGTTTCATTATCAACTGGAGATGGACAGAACACGCAGGGGAGATGCAGGCTTATGCCTGGTGACCGGAATGTTAAAGAAAGATGGAGGAGGAAAATGTGGTTGGATTGTATGGCTCAAAGGAGCCTGCAGTGAACCAGGAAGAGGACTTACCCACTGCTGCGTCACATTGCTGCCACATAGCGCATTGCAATGTTCTCCGCCTTTGCGGAGCTGCAATGAGCATGGCCTGCGCATGACTCATCGGCCTGCAGCCTGCCAGTTTGACAACCCTGGTATAAGGTCTCCCACTTAAGCAGCAGGTTGGACTAGAAGACCTCCAAGGTCCCTTCCAATTCTGTTGTTCTGTTAATCTCTGTGACGTCCTGGAACTCTTCAATAGTGAAGCAGAGGAACTGTAGAACGAACTCAAAGGAAATGGCTAAGGAGGAATGATGCAGGAGACTGCCAAAGACGGAGAAACAGAAGAAAGCAGAGTGGATGTGGGAAGAAACCACGGAAATCGGCAAGGGCAGAAGCCAAAGCGAGGAAAGACCAATATCTCAAGAAGGAGCTTCACAGTTTCAGAGACTGATTGGAAGAGACCAAAAACAGTGCTACAACGCCTGTAAAGACACCCAGGACAGCAACAGACACGGGAAAAGAAGGGGCGTCTTTCAACAGGTCTCGGAATGCCGAAGGGGCTTCCGACTTCAATCTGGCGGCCAAAGGACACCGAGGGACCGATAGTCAGCGGCTGAAATTGATCCAAGGAAGAGGGAAGGGATTCGCTCTGAACCCCCGAGTGGCAGAGAGGTCAGCACCCAAGAGGCCTCGGGAGAACAGAGCATTTCACTGTTCTCATGAGAAACTTACCTACAGGTCAACAATGCACAGTTTGGACAGAACAGGAAAAACAGACTGGATCCAGGTTGGCAAAGGCTGGATGTGCTTCCCTTAGTTTTTCAGGTTGAAAGAAGATACGTGTGGTTTTGAAATTAGAGGGAGGAACATCAATATGCTATGCTGATGAGGACACTGCCCAGACAGTGAAAAACGCAAAAGATTGGCAAACTCTAACAATAAAAGTCAAGGAGCAGAGGGAAAAAGGGGATTAAAATTAAATATAAAGAAGACCAGATTAATGACAACAGGCACAGCCTTAGAACCAGCAATGAAGCCATCAGGAACGTAAATGGCGTATGCCTTTTAGTGCCAAACATGCACAGTAAAGCAAGAAGCCTTTGAGACACACCCGGTGAAGGAGCCCTCGCTGGAGGGTCCACGCAGCTCTGGGAGGGACCTGCACCTCCAAAGATCCGAATCATGGAAGCCTTGGAGTCCCCTGTGTGCTCTAGGGAAGCCAGACTACCTTCCGGAGGGAAAAGGATTAGCAGTGGGATCCTACCTGTTCCACTAGCGGTTTGGTGATCGCACGCACACTCAATGCACGCACACCTAATGCATACGTGCAGCTTTCCTGCAGCACCAATCAGCTGAGAGGATAAAGAAGAGAAAAGCGCAGGGGCAGGTGGGAGGGCCGATCCTGCGCTTTTCTTTCTCCTCTCAGCTGATGTTGGAGGCTTTTTTTACTACCAGTTCAGCCAAACCAGTCCAAACCGGTAGCATACCACCACTGAAAAGGACCCAGATAACCTTCATTCCTGGCCCTTCCCAGCTGAAGCCTGCCCTAAAACAGGAGATAGTTCCCTTACCTGAAGGAAGGGTGACCTCTGGGGGGGGGCGACCACCCACCCTTTCAAGGCAGGCAGGAAACACCCCCTCCCACAAAGAGGTGCTTGCCGCTTCTCCGACCCCGCCACATGCCCCTCCCGGCCTCCAAGGTTTTCCCATCAGTTTTCATTTATCAACATTTGGAAAAGGGCCAATTTTGAAGGATAACAGTTTCAGGGCCTGTGGCTTTACAATGCAAATGAAATGAAGGGGATAGGGATGCCAGATGCCAGAGATAAAACATGGGCTCCTCTAGAGGCAGAGTTGCCAGCTGGAGCAAGACTTTGGCTGCAAGTGGTGGCACCTCTGTGCACCCAGGCCGAGGAACGGCGAGTAGCAAATTCCCTCTCTTTCCAAGATGGGTGGCACACTTTGTAGGTACGCACACTATGCTCCACAGGTCACACCTATTTTTCTGCCCAAGGACGGACTCTTGGCACTGGTGCGCTCAGTCCAGGAGCATCGCTGGCTGCCTCCAGCTTGACTGACTTGTGTGCGCATCGCACCCTGCCCTCCAGGCACTGTGGCCATCAGGGGTCTCATTGTGGCCACTGTTTGGAAGAAGGCTGTGCCAGGAGGGCTCTGGCCATCCCTGCTGTGCCCTGCTGTAAAGCCTGGGTGCCAGTCACAGCTGGGATGCCAGGGCTCAGATGTTCCCCTGAAAGGCTGAAGGTTTTATGCCAGCGAACAAGGCAGCAGCCCAGCCAGCAGCTTCTAGCCTTTTAGGGGCAGGTTGCCCAGGGCTGGAGGGATCAGGAAAGGGGGGCTCCCAACATCCTTCTGCCCCCCCTGCACAGAGCTCCTTCGGGAGGGTGCATGTGTGTGTGGGGGGGCTACATCCCTCCATTTAATGAAGTAAATCAAGTTCTGACCAAGAACAGCTGCGGAAGCACCACCCGGGCATGGTGTTAGCAGAAAGGGTGGGTGGGTGTCCAGGTGGCTCTGCAGAAGGGAGCCGAGCCTGTGCCTAGAATGGCAGGTGGCGCCCAGCAGAACAAGCGGGGGGGGGGCACAAGGCGCAGGGCTGGAGGGGGCGGCAGGTGATGGGTAGGGACAAGATCAGGAGGCAGCCTTCCCTTCCCCCCAAAGCACTGGGGAAGATCCCAAGGCCTCCGGGGAGCCAGTGGGACCCCTACCCTGCCCTGCCAGTGCTCGTTTAGCAGACGCTCTCTCTGTTCTTTGCAGCCAGTGGCACTTCCAGCCCGAAGTTCGCCGCCCCAGCCACTCCTCCCGCCTCCCTCCACCCCTCCAGCTCCCGTGGCTACTGCCACGAGTGTGCCTTCCCATGGCACCCGCACCGGCCCCCTTCGCCCCCAACCTTTGCCAGCGGCACCCCCTCACCTTTCCTGCCCTGCTGGCCTCAGCCCAGCCCTCAGCGCTTTCCTGTGGCACCTGGTTCTAGTGCCCATGGGATCCCCACTGCCTTCCAGGCTTTTGGCTTTGGCCATGGAGGCACCACACCTTCCCAGCAACTGCTGCCGCTCACCTTTTGGATGGGGCCAGGTGGTGTGGCAGGTGGAGGCGGCCCTATGGTTGCTGCTCCGGTCCAGAGCACTTTTCCGCCTGTGGCACAGGGCAGCCAGCCCCCCGCTGCCCTGCCGCAGCCCCCCACACCCTCTCCTGGCCCGACCCCCCCACCTGAGGTTGGGAAAGGCAAAGCCCCAGCTCCGGAGGAAGCCCCGCAGCCCCTGCAGGTGAAGGAGAGCAGCGGCTCTGTCCAGCGAGAGGGTGCCGCCGACAGCCGCAACAGCACCATTGGCACCGGAGAGACAGGTGAGAATGGCAAGGGGAGGTTGGAGAGTGTGGGATCCTTTGCCCGGAGACCCTGCCCAGGCCAGAGGAGGAGGAGGGGGTGGGTGGAGGGGCACAAAAGGACTCTGCAATGCTCGCAGCCGCGCAACCCTGCACAGGCTAAGAAGTTTGGCCAGGCCAACAAGCCAAGAGGGACGCAACATATTTCCAAGTTCCTCCATTAAATTTCAAATGGAATTAAAAGGAAAGCAGAATAGTGGCTCCCAAGCTCCATTTCCCACAGTGTCCCACCCAGGTCTCTGCCCCCTTGGCTGGCTTGGCCTTCTCATGCCCAGACACTGAGTGGTGGTCCCACTGTGTCCTCATCCGTGGCGCTGGCTCTGGTTCCTTTCTCCGGCCAGGGCCAGGTCATCCTGAGCCTGCCTCCCTGCCGGCCCACATCGTGGACCCCCGCCCTGCTTTGGAGCATAGAAATAGATCGAGCAGGAAGGAACCTGCCCCCCCCACCCAGCATTGCTGATTGCTGGGTCTCCGGGAATCCCCTTCTCCCCCAATGCTGACCAGGCTCTGGGAGGGGTTGATTCCTGGTCCCAAGAGAGAAGCCGGCCTAGCTTTAGCCACCTGCGGGGGGCAGGGCTGCTGGGGATGGGGCTGCGAAGGCTGCTGCTGATTGGCATTCTCTTGCAGAAGCCAACAAGCAGGAGCGCATTGTGGGTGAGGTCGCCTTTCAGCTGGACCGCCGCATCCTCTCCAGCATCTTCCCTGACCGACTCCGCCTCTATGGCTTCACCGTTCGCAATATCCCTGAGAAAATCTCACAGGTGAAGCGACCCACTCTTGTGGCCTGTCCCTACCCTGGGAGGTATCTTTGGGGCAGGAAGAGATGCTTTCTGCCCTCTGGGGTGTGACTGGCTGGAGTGACCTTTGGGTTTTACATGGGGAAAGCATCCCCCCCCAGCTTCTCTGGTAGTTGGGAAGGGGCAGGGTAGGTCAGGTAGTTTGCCCCTCATGGCTGGACTCCACCATGCCTGGCCCACAGAGGCTGCTTTGCCGGACTCCCTTTGAAGGGGGGCAGCGCTGGCTCTCTCCTGTCCTGGTTCCTGGGCGGTCCTCCCTTTGGTGGCCCCAAATGAAGCTCAGGGACCCCAGGATGGGTATCTTGCCCCGCTGCCCTGCTCACGCTCCCCATCTCTCCCCAGAGAGAAAAGGACCCCTTCCTGCAGCTGAGCCCGGAGCAGTCCGAGGCCATCATGGAGCGCTACAACAGCATCATGGACTCCCTGAAGCCCCTGGGCTACGACCCCAAGGTCCACCCGAGCCTGACAGAGCGCACGGTGAACACCTTTGGCATCCTTCGTGAGCGGCCCGAAATCTCCAGCCCCGAGGCCGCTGCCTACGGCAACTTCCAGCACTTGGAGGAGGTGGTGAAGAGTGTGGTCCCTGCCGAAATGCTCGAGGACTGCCTGCTGCTGCTGAACTGCCTCCAAAAGCTCTCACAGGAGGACGGGAAGCCCCTCTTCATCTGGTGAACCCCCTCCCCCTTATTGTACACCCCCATTAAAGGCAATAAAGGTCTAGAAAGGATGGACTGCTGTGTTGCCCTCTCAGTCCGGAGCCCTGGCGTCTGCGCTCCTGCCAAGCTCCTGATGGCCGATGCCATGCCACCCTGGGTGAAAACCTGGACCTTCCTGGGGGGAGGGCTCTGGAGGATGCAGGGAGTCCCCGAAGCAAGGTGTGGGGGCCAGAAAAAAGCCCCCCATCCCGTTTAAGACAGGGGGCTTGGATTAAACATTAACAAATCCCAGGCCAGGAAGATTGCGGTGACATAGATGTGATGTAAAATGGACCAAGGAATGTTTGATAAGAATTTGGACAGCTGCATCCTGTGTTATATGTAGATACCCACTTTATAAAAGACAATGGAATTAAACATAATTAATGGGGTTGAAGGATTTGCATATTTTCACCTTCAGGCGTTTCTTAAAAGAAAATAGGTTGGTTTTGTGCCATCAAGTCAGTGTCAACTCTTTGTGGTCACCTCGAGTTTCTCCATGACCGCCTGCCTTCCCTCTGGTCTTTAGATCTGGTCAGCTCTGCAAGGGAGCCCAGAGGCCTTGTTGCTGGTCACTCCTTCTCCGGCCTTGCCGAGCATCAGAGCCGTGCCTGAGAGAGGGGTCTCCCCCTCCTGGGTCTGAGGGAAGAGAATTCTGGTCTGGTCAGTTTTGTTTCAGGGACAATCCTGGGTGGGTTTGTCTGATGTCTTGGCGGTCCCCTGGCATTGGGAGGAGCCTTCTCTGCCCCCCCCCCCCCGGATTCCAAATGGATTAGTGCTCTATCTCCTGCTCAAATCTTTCCTCCTTTGTCTGCTAGGAGGCTCTTTCAACCATCATTCCCCAAATTTGCTACTAGACCCTTGACTGCTTTTTCTTCTGTTGCTTGCTGTATCTCAGCGGTCAGTTCTTGTAGCCTTTTGAATTGGAGATGGCCAGAGCGGTGGTCCCCCTTGGTCTTCTGGGACTTAGAGTTTATTGGGAATAGGCCGTGTCTCCTAAGGCGTCATGGATGCTAACATCTGTGTTGCTTCACCTTTCAATACAGATAGTCCTTGGCTTACAACCACAATGGAGCCTGCCCTGCACTCTGGCAGCTACCCTTTGCTATCTTCTACCCCTGGCTGAGAGGGCAGGCTGCCTCCACCCTTGGTTCCTGAGCTGCTGGTGGCTCTCCAGCGTCGCCAGACGATGGAGGGAGCTTCACCTCACCTCATCCTCCCACTCTCTTTTCTCTGGTGGGGCCTGGCAAGCTCCCTTTGGCAGATGAGGCTCTGCACTGACCACAGGAAGGCCGAGGTTGTTGGAGCCTGAATCTGCAGAGGAAGACAAGCCAGAGCTGACAGAGATCAAGGAGGCGGCTTCTTTGGCTTTGGAGGAATGTGGGGAGGAGCAGGCTGAGTCAGGCCAAGCCCTTTCAGGGATGGCTTGTAGGCAGGGAGGAATGGCCAGGAGGACTAAGAGAGCCTACGCAGTGAACATGAGGAGTGACAGAGCTCAGGTGATGAGCAAGGATCATCACCTCCTGATCCCTGAGGGTGGAGAGTGGAGAGAAGGCGGGAACAGTGCAGGCTGACCCAACAACTCAGGAGGAGGGCACCCCACCCCTCTTCACAAGGCACACCTGGAGACTGAAACTTAAGGAGATGCCATGGGGAGGGGTATTTGTTGGGAAGAAACGCTGAATTCATGGAGTGTTGTGTGCTGTTGCCTACATTTGGAGTTTCCTGGATTTCTTGCTTTATTTCTTGCTTCCTGGATTAGTTGCCTTGTTCTTTTGCTTGCTGGACTCATTGACTTATTCCCGAGCCCTGCTGGATTTCTTGTTTTGCAGCCGTTGTGCTCACAGTGTTGTGCTGGACTACTTACAGCCAGAGGCTGCTGGAGGTGTGTGTGTGCTGTGGAACTTGCCATAAACATGGGAGCGTTGGGGGGAAAGTTGGAGCAATAAAGGAGCAGTTTGAACTATCAGCTGACTGTGTCACCTCTGTGCCTTGCCCTGGGTCATCACATGGGATCTGTGACAATTCACCGTGGCCAACTTGCCAAAGCCAGCTCACCACAGTCAAGCTGCCTCATTCCATGCCCAGTCAGCAAACATATGCTCCTCCTCCCCCACAAGAACAACCCTGTGAAGTTGGACTGTTCTGCGGGAGAGCAACTGGGCCAAAGTCACCCAGTCAGTTTTCATGGCAAAGGCGGGACTAGAACTCACTGTGTCCTGGTTTCTGACATGGTGCCTTAACTACTCTCACACCTTTCCGATTGTAAGCACGAGGAGGGGGGAATCCCGATTTTGATCATGTGAACAAAGGGGCATAACAATAGCGGTAACTTCAAGGACCATTCATAACTCTGTTTTTTCAGCACTGTTGTAACTTGAAACAGTTGCTGAATGAATAATCCAAAGGGAAAACTGTGCTCCCACTCAGAAGGTAACTTGACTGCCCCAGATTAAGCAGGGGAGGATAATGGCAGTTTCCTGCCCCCTATTAGATGCTACCACTTCTTTCTCTCTCTCTCTCCATCTTGCAGGTGTTGGCGGTGCAACAATCTCAGGTCAAAATGCTTCTCAGCAGAGCAGCGGCAGCTCAATCGTCCCGCGGGGCTACTGCTTTGAGTGCCCCATCCCATGGCACCCCCACCTGTCTTCCCCCTCTACTCCCCTCATTGCACCAGCCAGTCTGCCCAACCTGCCTGCCATCACCCAGCCAGGTGGGGCCTACATTCCCTGTGACCTCCCCGGCACCCAGCTCACCTCTGTCTTCCCTGGCAGCAGCCTGCCCAACCTTCCTGTTGCCAGGCAGGGAAGGGGGACGTACACCATCCCCAGCAGGGGGGGTACATACTCTGTCCCCAGCACTGGAGGGTCAACGCCTCCCTGGCACGTTGGTAGCGCCGAGCTCCCCAGCATCCAGCAGCTCTCCCAGCTGCCCTCTGTCTTCTACAGCCCCACCGGGCCCATTGCTGGGCAAAGAAGGGGGACATACACCATCACAGGTGATGAAGGGGGGTTGCCCAACTGGTATGTTGATAGTGCCGAGCTCCCCAGCACCCAGCAGCTTTCCCAGCTGCCCTCTGTCTTCTACAGCCCCACCAGGCCAATTGCTGCACACTTAAGGGGGACATACTCCATCCCTTCCAATCTAGGCAGTCCCGAGGCACCCAGCACGCAGAACCTGTCACAACTCACCTC
>NW_020769495.1:435591-468158 GCF_900518735.1 Pseudonaja textilis
TGCCCTCCACCCAGCTGCTCTCCCAGCTGTCCTCTCCCTTTAGCCCTAGGTCCATCCTTGGCACCCTCCCCACCCAGCGGCAGCCCTTCCAGCCTACCCAGACTTCAAGCCCTGTCTCTGCTCCCTCTGGCTCTTGTCCCCCCTCCTACATGGTCCCCTCTTGGGATTCTTATGGCGGTTTGCAGCTTCCAGCCCCTGTCAGTGACCCCTTTTCCCAGTTCTCCAGTGAGATCTTCCCCCCAGGATCTGACCCTGGAAGGGCCGCCCGGCCTCAGCTGCCCGGCATGCCCAGCATGTCCCCGATACACCCCTCCCGCTATGTACACTTCCCTGACGAAATCTATACTCTCGGGGGGGACCCCTACCACGGCCCCTACAGTCCTGGCCAATTCTCTCCCTATTCTCCAACCAGCATTTTCTCCCAGACAGACACCTGCAGTCCAATCAGCCTTAGTAACTCTTTTGCCCCACTGGTCCCAGGATCCCCTGATATGTCCAGTCTCTACAACACCCTGGGAGCCTCCAGCCCTTTCAGAATTGTGCCCCCAGCCAGCTCCCCTGACACATCCAGTTCTTTTGGTCCAATGCTCCCAGCCAGCTACACTGGCACCTCCAGTGTCTTTGGGCCAATGATCTCGGCCAGCTCTGGCAGGGGCAGCCCACTGATCTCGTGCCCTGAGTTCTCCAACCTCATGAGCCCCCTGTTCCCGGACAGCTCCTGTGGAACAGTGCCCAGCCCTTACAGTTCTCTGGGCGCCACCAGCCCTTTTAGACCAGTGGCCCCCACCAGCTCCCCTGACATGTCTAGTCTCTACGGACCCATGTTGCCAGCTAGCTATGTCTCCAGCCTCTACGGGTCAATGGTCCCAGCCAGCACCACCGGCTTAGGCAGCCCAGTCTTCTCCAGCGGCCCCTCCAGCCTCTTCAGCCCCTTAGCTCCAGCTAGCTCTCCTGGCACTATTTGTGTCCCATCGCCCATCCAATATTCCCCACTGGTCAGTTCACCTGTCCCAGCCATGAGCCCAAGAGCCATCTCACCACACATGCTGCCCAGCCCCTTGGCCCAACCCGTCAGCCCAGAGCCTGCTGAGAAGAGTGATCGCTGCGCACAAGCTACTCCCACGGGCAGAGGTAAGACAGTCCATGGAGGGAGAGGGAAGACCCAGCACAGATGGGGGGGGCTCCACTGCACCCAGCATGCCTCTGCCAGGTTCTAACTGTTCAAGGCTGGTGGGACTAGCCTGGCCCTTTGGGCTGCAGGGAACAAGGCCAGCAGAGAAGTATGTGGGGCTCCTTTGGGCCTCTCCCCCTAAGCAAAAAAACAAAAACAAAAAACGGTTGCCTACCACTTTGGGCAGGTAGAGGTCAGTTCACCTGCAGACCCCTCTCCCTCTCTGCTCAGCCATGCCAGCCCACTAGGGCTGCCCCCGGAGGCTTCAAGACCTTCTTCCCAATTGGGCTGCCTTTGGGCCTTTGAGAGTGACCAAGAAGTCACTGGACCCATCCTCATCCTGAGGCAGCACAAATCCAAGCATTTGGAAGATCCTGCCAGGAAGTCCTTTCCTGTTTTTGGACCATTCCCCTCTGGCAAAACGGCCATCTTTCCTCTCCCTTGGCTACCAGGAATCCTGGGAATCAGGCTTTCTGGTACACAGACGTGCCCGTCAGATGGGTCAGCTTTCCAAAGGCTGCCCGGGGCAATCCCGAGGGCCAGAGGGGCTCTCCCCATGGTCTGTTGTAAGTTATAATATGTGACACATCTTTCAGCTTGGCCAGGTAAGATTTTGCCCCTGAGAACATGGCAGGCTGTGTGTAGCGACAGCTGTCTTTGCTTTGGGGTGGGCGTCCCCTGAACTTTGCCTGAAGCTCTCTGTTAGGTCTAAGGGGAGAAAGCTACGGGTCCACACCAGATCTCTAGGGAGACCTCTTCTGAGATAGACGTTCAAGGCACCAGGCTAAAATGTGGGACATGGGGTGCTCTTCTCCTGCCTTAGACACAAAGGCTGATGGTGACCTTGGGCCAGTCCCTCCCTCTGAGCCTAGGAAGAAGGCAGTCAAGGAGGAATGGGGGGTGGGGGGTGGGGGTACGATCAGCCAGGGAGCTCCTCCTTCCAGAGGAGGAGCTAAGCTGTTTCCCCAGAAAGGTGAGCCAAAGAAGGAGGCCAGGAGAACAGGGGCTGTGGCTGAAGAAGAGGAGCTGAAGAGCCCCCGGGGGCAGTGCCCTTTGCATCCACCCAAAGCACCTTCCGGCATGCAAGGAACACAGCCCTCATCTCTGAGAAAACCTGAAATGGGTGATGGGGAAATGCAGCCCAGAAGCCAGAGCTGTCATCTCTTTCCCCCTTCTCGTGTCCCCCAAAGACTTGGAGGCACCCCACTCCCCCAAAGGAAAGGGAATCCCAGGACCAAATCACCAAATTCTTTTCAGCTAGAACTTCCTAGAGGCCCCTCCCTTTTTCCTCCTCCCCCAGCCTTTTAAAAAAGGTGGTCTTTTAAGTTACGGTTTTCATTTTGGCCCAGAAATCTGTGGCACATCACCCAGGGAGCCGCTTGCCAGGCAAACGGCAGAGAAGTAGGTATTTCAAGAGATACATCAAGGGGCTTGTTTGGTTTTATCCTGGCCAGAAGATTCCCCCGGGGTCCTTTGCCATGCTTGGAGGCATGTCCATTGAGGGGCTCCCGCAGAAGGCAGGGGGGCTTCGTTCAGGGCCCGCCACCTTTAGGAACTGTTCGCAGTTGCAACCTTTATGACCGATCCTCGCATTTACTTCACAGGTCTCTAAAGCAAACGAAAGCTGAAGTAAGTTCACCAGCACAGTTGTGGTTTCCATTAGCGACCGGTCACGTGATCAAAATTTGGGTGTTTGGCAGCCCACCCCCACCACAGGATTGCTTCAACTCCCCTCTGCCTCTCTTCCCTATCCCCCCAAATCTACACCCTTTTGGCCACTGCACTCACGGCTGCCCCTCCTGAGCCGTTCTTCGTGGGCTTCTTGCTTGACCACACACAGCCAGCTGAGCCCTTGGTGGGCTTTCCTGAGCCCTTGGTGGGGTCACTGTTGGTGGGTTCCTGTGAGGTCCAGCTCAGAGGCTGCCTGGCAAAGGGCTGGGTGGGCAACCCTCAGCAGCATCTGGAGGAAGAAGAGGGGGCAGGGCCTCGGGGTGCAAGCAGGCATGGGGTGATTAGCACATGGGCCCTCTTCCCAGCAGCAACCACCCTTGGCCCCATGGATAAACAAGAACCCCCTTCATAAACAAAACAATTGGAGGAACAGCTGTGCTCCCCCAACCACCTGATTGAATGCCTAGGGAAGCCTCATCTTCTGAAAGGCCACCCAGGTCTCCATGAGGTGGGTCTGCCCCTGAGAAGGCCGGACTCCCAGGCCCAACAAGAGGGCATCGCTTGACAGAAAGGACCTGGAATGGGTCCCGTCTGTTAAGTCTGGTGGGGAAGGCAGAAACAGTGGGGGAGAGAGAGGCAGTCCCGCAAGAAATATGACCGTGTTCTGGATGGCTTGATAGCCGATAACCAGCACTCTAAATTGCCTGCTGGGAGCCAGGGCGGCTAATGGGGCAGTGGGGTTATGTGGGTGCAATGAGAAAGACCCCAAACCACCCACACTGCTGCATTTTGCCACTTGCGAGCATGCTCCTATGGACTCTGTTACAGTAGTCGGTTCGTATCAGTTCACTGTACCTGTTACATGCTGAAATGGAGCTCCATGGGCCCAATCCACTTATTCCTCCCCACCTTATTTCCCATGGCTTTCCTGTACTTCCTTTTTAAAGAGCTGCAGAAGAGACTGACCCAAGTGGCCGAGAAGCCGAAGTCTTTTATTCAGAAGCCGATGAAGCTGTAAGAAGTGAGCTGTAAGGAAAACTGCTTTCCCCGTCTAAGTAAAAGACCAGCATCTCTGCCAGGAGGGCCCACAGGCTTATTTTGAGCCCAGTTGGCCAGCATGGAGCAGCCTCCTGACTGGCTAGTTTGAATGAGCAGCTTCAGGGATTGGGGTGTGGCAGCCAATCATCAAGGGACTTGCCGTTCAGCCCAATGAGACAAAGGAAGCAAGCTCCTTGTTGATTGGTTGCTGTTGCTACCTCAATCCCTGAAGCTGTCCTAAAGCAGGAGGCCTGCTGACCACTTGGCCGTAAGCAAAAGTCTTTTACTCAGAAGCTGGTGAAATTTTTTTCTTTAGATTTGCCATCAGCTGAATAAAATACTTTGGCTTCTCTGCCAGTGGGTCAGCATCTTTTGGATCTCTGGAGATCTTCAAAAAGTAAGTAATCCCTGGGAAATGGGGTGGGGAGGAGTAAGTGGAATCTGGATGCTAGCAAAGCAGGCCCAGTCTGTGGAGACCTGGTGGGGCAGGATGGGGGGGAAGCGATTGTGGGGACCCCAGAGGAACATGAGGTATCTCAGTGGATTGGGGGAGACCTGGCCTGCTTAGCGCTAGGGCCCCATGCTATTCCCCAGCCTAAGTTACCTCATGTGCATTTAATGACCTGCACACTCGATTAACAAATGCATTGAGGAAAGCAAGGAGTGATCACGTTCATTTAACATGATTCAATCAAATGAACCCCCAAGTTACAAGTGTAATTGGCAGGCTCTATTACATTTGTAACTGGAGGATTACCTGCATAATGAGAGTGAGGGATGGTCCCATGAGTCCCGTGTTACCCCTATCCCAGCCATTCCTACCCAGCTGGTCATTAGAGCAGAGAACCAGTTGTTAAATTATTTGAATCCCACCACTGAATTATAGGCCCAAGGTATAACCAAAGCCCCCTTGGCTCTTGTTGCCATCTACTCTTCCAGCAGGAGCCACACGAAACTGCACACTGACTTGGGGAATGATCCACACACAAATCTAAAGAGGGGAGACCCCCAGGACCCCAGAAGACAAGCTGCTGTCTGCCATCCAGACTCTCACTGCCTCCAGGCGCTGGGAAAGGAGCTCAATTATTTTGGATGGTTGGTTGGTCAGCCTGGGGTGGAGACGCATCACTAGCAACTGATATCTCAGCCCAAGCTGACCAGCTGCCTCACCCAGCAGCCTCGGGGTATGTTAAAGAAGGTCAAGGAGAGTTCAGGCCGTGGCTGGAATTGGCCCCGGCAAAGGAACTGCAACAGAATGCCCCCATTGCCAACCCCCAGTGGCCCAGAGTGGCATGTTAAAGGCTGCTGAGATATCAAAATAGGACCAGGGGGACCTCATCTCCCCTACCCCCCACCCCTTTCCTAGGTCTGCATAGGAACCTGCAACCACCCTTAATGCTGTTGCTTTGGTACTGCAACCAGGCCCAGCTGGGCTGGATTCAGTGAGGGTCTCTTAAAAAAATAGACCTTCAGGACAGAAAAAATCTTCTGTCCTGCAGAGACAGAATTTTATGTTATTTATTACTAAATTTATTTACCACCCATCTCACTACGAACCGACTCTGTGCCTCTTACAGCATGATCATTAACCATGAATATTCCTAACCCAAAAAGATGCCAACTCCCCGCCCTCAGCCAGCTTCTGTGAGAGCTCAATTCCACCTGGAGGGACAGAGATAGCTGAGCTCACAGTTCTGAGGACCCTGCATGCTTCTTCTACTTCCTCCTCCTCCTCCTCCTCCTCCTCCTCCCCCCACTGCTCCTTTTCTTCCCATTTCCTGCAAGGGCAGGGCCCACTTTTTTGGATCATCCAAATGTTGATCCATTGGTTGCAACAGGAGTTGACCAATCGGTTTGTCACCTGATCCAGACATTGTGGACTAAGGCAGAGTGCTTGGCCCAAAGTCACCAGCTGGATTTCATGGCTAAGACAAGACTAGAACTCATGGCCCCCGTTTATTGCCTGGTGCCTTAATCACTAGCCCAGACTGCTCTCACAAGGTCTTGTACACATCACCCGAGCCAAAAAGTTTGAAATGTTCAGGTCATCCGGTAAATCATCCTCGGCAGCTGAATTGCAACTCTGAGTGAATCCAACTGACTTGTATCTGGGGATCTGATGGGTCCTTGAATAATCTTCACCCCAGCCCTGCAAGGCTTCCCCTTGGCCCCTTCTTGCCCAGGAAGGATCCAGTCACCCTAAACAGACCCACCAGCCGGCTCCCTCTGGACACAAAATGACTCCATTTCACTGTCATTCTGTGTAGAGAAGGCTCAGGCCTGAGACGGGCCAGGTCCACTCTTGGGTTTGTTCCGGAAGCGTTCCAGGTGTCCCTTATGCCTCTCCATCACCTGGGGCTCCTCAAGAAACCCGCAGATGCTGTGAGATCCCCTGGCATGAAGAGGCATCTGACTGCAATCTGACCCACGGACCAGGTCACCCTCTCAGCCCACGCAGCCACCTGAGCCTCAGTGATCAGCCGCACTTCAGAGCCCCTAAGCTCCCTCCAGGACTCAGTGAGGGCTACGCAGGATGGACTTTGTAGTACTTGCAATATGGAATCTGTAGTACTGTTGCATTGGCTAACTAACATTAGTTTTCTTGTGTTTTAAATTTGCCTTTTACAAATGTATTGCTAGTAATTTGCCATGAGCCTTAATCTTCAAGAAGAATTAAAGCCTTTCTTTGATAAACCAGGCCTGGCAGAGGGATTTGAAACATTTGAAAAAGGCAAATGTAAAATACAAGAAAACCATGTTAGTCTGTGCAAGTACTACAAAACCCATACTGCAAGTACTACAAAGCCCATCCTTCCTGGCCTTCAAGAGCACCCCGTGGGGAGGGCTGACCCCAGAGCCAGTAGGCAAGGGAGCCTGACCAGCTCCAGATCACGTTGCCACCGCCACAGGGCTGATGCCTGACACGTGGCCTCTGTGGGGAGTGGAACAGCCAGGATTGCCGTGGTGGCCACCAACTCCCAGCTGCCTCAGAGCCCATACCCCAGGGTGGCAGGATACACAAATAACAAACACAGGGAGTCCTTGCTTAAAAACTGGTTGCTTAGTGACAACTCAGTTACAATGGACACCTCCCCCAAAATAGTTACTTCCACCTGGTTCTAGAGCTCTGATAGCAGCAAACTCCCCCACTCCCCCCATCGCATTTTGTGTGCCAGGCAACGGGTTCACTCTTATGGCCAACTGCAGGGTCCCGTGGTCACGTGACTGTGATTTATGATGGTTTCTAGCAAAAAGTGCCCTTAGGAATGAATGAACCCTATGATTGTTGTATTCACTTTATGACTGCCCCCAAAAGGTCATAAAAATCGGATCGGTCATGTGGGTGTCTCAGCTTATGACTGTCAAGATTTACCACAGAAGTTCCAAACTGCATTACGGTCATAAGTGGAGACTACCCTTTAGTTGCTGGAGTCTGACTTGACCCCTCTGTGAAGGAGCCCCTCTGAAAGGGTTTCCTGGATGACGAGCCCCCCACTTTGCCCACTGATTCCTGCATGCTGGGTTTTTAAACCTTGTCCTGGCATACTATGACCCCCGCAAAGTTGATCTGGACTCAGCTATCCCTAAACTCCGGTCAAGAAATGCAACCCATCCCCAGTGGGGACGAACCCTTTGGCCAGGCCAGGAAGAAGGTGAGGGAGGCTGGGGGCCTCTCAGACTGACCGGGGATTCTGCTCTCCTCAGATTCCAAGTCTGCCAACTTTGAACGTATCGTGGGGGAGGTGGCCTTCCAGCTGGACCGACGGATCCTCTCTAGCATCTTCCCCGACCGAGTCCGCCTCTACGGCTTCACCGTTGGCAATATCCCTGAGAAAATAATGCAGGTAAGACTGACATGGCCGCCAGTGGGCGCTTTGCCCTTCCGCCTTCTGTGGGGCCACAGCAGATACCCTCATCTCATGAGGCGGGTCTAAAATCTCACTTAGCAGTTGCCGTCAAACTCACGCCCCTCCAAGATTTACGTAACACCCAGGGTGGGCTTTACAGGATTATTGGGAGGACAAAGGTTTGGGCTATTAATGTGCCATCCATATCAGCCATGGGTTACCTCAGTTGGGGTGAGGGACAGAAAGAGGAGCACCAAACACTGGCGGCAGAGCCGATGCCCATCCTGCTGAGGCCTGGAGATCACATCCTAAGAATGCAGGAATGTCAGGTCATCTGGCTCTACGGGGAACCTTGGGATCTCCTTGGATCAGTGGCACCTGAGTGCCAGGCAATTCCAGGGTTCCCGTGGCTGTGAGGTTATTGCCGTCAGCACCAGTGCCAGGCCTCCTGCTTGCTCCTGAGGGACAGAGTGGGTGCTGGGCAGCCAAGCTTGAGCGCCCCAAAGATGATGATGATGAGGAGACTGAAAATGTGCTTCTTCTTCCAGCAGGCTGAAAATGACACCGTCAACCCCCTGACCCAAGAACAGCGCTCGGCCATGATGGACCGCTACAACGAAATCATGAACCGCCTGAAGCCACAAAACTACAACCCCGCCTTCCACCCCCAATTCACCGAGCACATTGTGAACACCTACGGCATCCTCCGTGAACGTCCTGATGCCTCGGGCTCTGAAGCTCAGCTGTATAATGATCCAAACTACCTGCACGAGGTGATTGTCAGCGTGGTGCCCCAGGACAAGGTGGCCGACTGCCTGATCCTGCTCAACTGCCTCCAACTGCTGTCCCAGGCCGATGGGAAGCCCCTTTTCATCTGGTGATCACGCTGCCTCTGCCCCCTTCCTGTCTTGCATCCACCACAAGCGCAATAAACCATCTGCGAAATGCAACGTGTGTCCTCTCGGGAGCCCTGCAGGGCCCATTGCTCACCAGCCTAAATCTAGCCCATGAGCCTCCTTGTTGGGAGGGGACCAGTCCTGCCCCCTCGTTAAGCAGGGAAACCAGGTCTGGCTTGGCACAAACCAAGAGGCAGAGTCCAAGTTCTCTGTCTAGGTAACACATTTATTTAGCATGGAACAAGAGTGGGTCCTTCCATAAGACTGGAAGGGCCCTGAATGCATTTTGAAACAAGAATATATAGGATGGGCCTAATATGAGCCCTACCCAGAAAATTGTCCCGGGAGGATGGGCAGGGCCAGCAAGAGAGGCGGATAGTGCAGGGGGTGGGGCGATGGGGTCCGGCAGCAGCTGCCGTCTGCCAGCTCCTTGGTGCAGCGCAAATACTGGTAAGTGATGAGTTGCGGGTCCCAGTGCCGGGATGAATCAGCTGACGACCTGCACCCAGGCAGACTGTCTGGGTGGGCTCCTCTTGATGGCAAAGATGACAGCGACACAAAGGTTTCTTTTGGTGAGAGGAAAAGCCCAGAGCAAACTTTGCCCCTCTCTTTTATTGTGCAGCAAGCAGGGGGGTGGGTTTAGGTTACATGAGGTTAGACAGGAACAGGAAACACTGCCATATATGGTTAATCCTTATGCTATAGCTGACTCAGGATTTTATACAGGAACAGGAATCATTGCCATATATGGCTAATCCCTAGTGACTCAGGTTTTACACGTAGCTGTTCCTATAGTGTCACCCTATATATGTATTGTATGTGTATTGGGTTGTCTGTGTACGTGACTTCCTACTGATGTGTCATATCGCAACAGTAAGTCCCAGTGTGGGGGCAGAGGCCGGGGGGAGAAGACGGGCGACCCAGACATGCTGCCCGACTCTGGGAGGCTGGCAGGGGGCTTGCGCAGTGGCAGCAGCAGCAGCAGTAGGGGGTGGCAGAGGCATGGGGGGGGATGAGGGAGTCTGGTGATCCCGACGCCCCGTGTGGGTACTTGTTTGGCGTAGCCTCAGGCACCCAAGAGACGGTGGGACGGAGTGGGTGGTGCATTGCCTCCGCCTGGCTCTGCTGCATGCTCTCCACCCAGAGGGAGATGGAGCTTTGTCTGCTTGCAAAGGGGGTGCTTTGAAATGGAGCTAACCACCCCGATTTAAGCCATTCCCTTTGCAAGCACGCGAAGCTTTGCGCCTCTGTCATTTCTCCATCCGGGAAAAAGGCGTTTGGCGACCTATGGGGTGTTCAGGAATGGAGCAAATCACTACCTCTCAGCACTACTGCCTGCCAGCAGCCGATCTCCCCCCACCCCCCGTGTCTGTGAAGGCGGGCAGCTCTCCGTCTGGTGGGCCACCTCCCCCAATGACTGAGAGGCCCATGGCAGCATCGTCCTTGGTCCCTGTCCTCTCCAAACATGCCAAAGGAGACTGGCAGTGCCTGCTAGACAGTCCCAGTTCCAACTCCTCCTCCTCTTCCTCCTCTGAAGTGGCCTCCAGTGGTTATGATCACATGTTCAGCTGTAAAGGTGTGGCTTCTTTATCAAAGCTTCCACAACTCCAAAGGTCTGTAAGGCCTTTTCATTTCAACGTAAGAATCTTTGGACTAATCATCAGAATTATCAGAATCCTGATCAATATCCTCACCTCATTTTACTTCTGGAAGAAAAAAATGCAGAAACCCTGAATGGTCACCCAGCAGGCATGATCTGAGGCCCGGCCAGGACTTTGAAAGACGGGAGGAAACGGAGGATGGGAGGGAAATGCTGGTGGAGAGCGGCCATTTTGGTTCCCAGTGGATCAATTAAGGGACCAGTCCACACTTTGGGAGGCTGAAATACAGGATAGCAATTTCTACCATGAAGTAACCAACTCATCAGTAACTTCCCCAAACTTGGGAACAAAATACAGGGGTAACCATGAGTTTGCCTTCTTGGTAAGAAACTTCCAGTGGGCAAATTCAGCACAGGAATAACAAAACATCAGAGTTGTGTTGGAAATAACTCAAAGCCAACAAAAAAAAAATGTGGATCGTTGGAAACAAAGAGGATTTATTAAAAAGAAATAACAGGCTGTTTGCAAAGTGCTGGTGGTCTTTAGAACCTCAACAAACAGGTTCAAATCAAAAGCCACACCTTTGACTTCCAAAACATACTTTTTATACAGTTTCATCTGGTCACCCAAGTTCCCTCCTCCTTGACACTCATTCCTTCCCAAGTTCAAGCTCATTGGATTTGGCCTCAGGTGTTGCAGCTGATCCTAGGATCTTTCCAGGGAGAATTCCCTCCCTCTGTTTTGTTCTCATCCATACCCCTCATCCATACCTTTTACTTTGGCTGCCCACATGGCATCTTTCCTTAGCATTAAGGAATGTAGCATCCCCTCATCGGGGCCTCTTTATAAGTTCTGAAGATGCAATTTTACAGTTTCATCTTATGCTACCATTTTTCCAAAGAGATTACAACAACAACCCCCTCCGCCAAACATAATAATAATATAAAAGGCATAAGATAAAAATATAAAAAGGCTTAACAATGGAGCATGGGAAAAATATAAAAACAAATGTATATACAGGGAGATATATTTCATTTGGTAACAGATTAACAGAATTGGAAGGGATCCTGCAGGTCATCTAGTCTGACCCCCATCTGTGAAACCTTTAAGCATCTTATATACCATTTTATTCTTGAATTTCCTCAGGGGGTCTTGTAACCCCCTGCTCAAGCAGGAGACCCTCTATCATTTTCTCCAATCTCTTCCTACAAACCTCCAGTGACGGAGTAATTACAACTTCTGGACGGGAGCCGTTCCACTGGTTGATTTTTCTCACTGTCGGGAAATTCCTAGCTTGCTCCTCTCCTTGATGAGTTTCCATCCGTTGCTTCTTGTCCTGCCTTCAGGGCCTTTGGAGTATATGTTGATCCCCCCGCTTTGTGGCAGCTCCTGAGATATTAGAAGGCTGCCATCATGTCCCCACTAGTCCTTCTTTTCTCTATACTGGCCAATAGCCAATTCCTGCAATTCCTTTCCAGAGTCTCAACATCTTTCTTGCATTGCGGTGACTAAAACTGGGCGCAGTATTCCAAGCCAGGTGTTACTAAGGCCTTATAAAATGGTACTAATGGGAGGTGCCCATCTTCTCCACCTGGGCCCTTCCAGAAGCAATGCCTAGAAGGGGCTCCCTCCCCCCATCCTACCTCCTCGCTGAGTCCAACTGTTCAGCCAGCACTGTGTCCATGTTGTCCCACTCTTGCCATCCTCTGCTGGGGTCTTTTGGGAGAGTGAAGCTGTGTCTGCTGCGTTCCCCTCGTCAACTAAGAGAAGAAGAAGAGGCCAGCTGCACAGGGTTTAGTCTTGCGAAGTTCTGAGTCCTCAGAAGCGGAATGCAAAACCATCTGTTTGGGCATCGGGTATCCAGCTGTCCAGTCTGGTTACTGGTGGCCTCTTCTCCCCCTTTTTGAAGACTGCCATAATCTTTGCTCCTTTCTGCTCTCCACTGGCTCCTCCGTCCATCCTCCATGATTTCTCAAAGGCTCTGAGAAGGGCTCAAGGGTGACCCTCACCAGCTCTTCAAGGCTCTCACTGACCTGTCCTGGGACTTCAACTCCTCCCAGGGGCTCCATGACCCACCCATCGTGTACCTGGAGTTGCCCCTCTCTCTTCTTGGCTCCTCTTGAGCACAGCTCCTCTCTGTGGAGAAAGCCGGTGCAAACGGGGAGTGGAGGCGTCCTTTCCTTGTTCCCACTGGAAAGGCTGGGCCACCGCCATCCATTTTGTAAGCCCCCCCACCCCCCCAACTCTAATTCCTGTGGAGATTTTGATCTGAAGGACCCTGCCTCAGATTCTCCAGGCCTGTTGAGGTTGGCTTCTCTCTAAACCAGGGTGCTTGTACAATCATTTTCAAGTCTCCAATCTTCTGGCTGAATAGAGACAAGCAGTCCAACTCTACAAAAGCTTCCATGCAAAGTTAATGTTATTGGATTATATCAGGTATCCTCAAGGTATAACTCACAGTTATGTTGAGATTCATCTAATGTCCGATAGTTCCATCAATAGTTCCCTCAATAGTGTGAAAAGATGGTTATCTTAATCCCATAGCGTTATATCAAAGGAAAACTCCAGCACAATGCCTGGGGTCCAGGTAAGAATGTCCAAAAACTCCCTCAGCCCAACCAGAGGTCAATTCAGTAACCAATCAGGATTACAGATGTGACCATGTGACATGAACTACATCTCCCATGAAGCATTCCCTTAAGGGGACAGCTCTCATTCCCAAACTAACTATATACTGTCTAACTAGCACACTCCCCACCTGGAATTATAAATTCCGCTACCAACTAACTATCAACTAAAGTAAACAGTATATGGTAATATAGCATCAAAGAATGCAACGATGAGGTAGATACAAAGCATGCAAAGCTTGAGGTTCAATCTTCAAGTTCAGCCTTTCTCCACAGCAACACTAGGTCAGGGACTGGTTCGGTGTAGAGCTTCTTGGGGAAAGTCTGTGGGTCACGGGAAGAATCTCGAGACCTCACGATCTGGACCTCGACTTGGTGGATTACTCCATCAGAACTGGGTAGGACTTGATGCACAAGTCCTCTGGGCTACGAGTTCTGATGCACATCCTTGTCTTTTAGCAAGACAAGGTCTCCTTCTTCAAGGTTCAGTTCTTTGGTCTTCCATTTATGGCGGTCTTGTTGAGTAGACAGGTATTCTTGCTTCCAACAGTTCCAGAAGGTGTCGTAAAGCCGTTGGACTTGTCTCCATTGTTGTTTGTACAAGTCCTTAGTATCAAAGTTCCCTAACAGTGCGGGTGAATCACCTATCTCCTGGGTTAGCAAGGGGGCTGGGGTGAGAATAGCTGGATTCTCAGGACCTGAGGAAACTGGAACTAAAAGTTGACCATTGATGGTAGCTGCTCCTTCTGCCATCAGGGTGGTTAGGGTCTCACGGATCATCATATGTGTCTTCATCAACATGGAATCCAGGATTCTGCGGGCTATGCCAATCATGGGTTCCCACACTCCTCCCATGTGGGATGCATGGGGAGGTTTAAATATCCATACACAATGACGGGCTTTTATGTAGCCATCAGTTGCCGAGTTAGGGCGAATGGTTTCATCAATCTGTAATTCCCTGCAAGCTCCTACAAAGTTCGTTCCACGATTGGATCTGAATACCTTGAATGGGCCTCTATAGGCTTGAAACCTTCTTAGAGCATTGATAAAGCAAGAGGAGTCCATGGATTTGATGACTTCAGTATGGACAGCTCAAATGCTAAGGATGGGAAGAAAACAGCCCAGCGTTTGCTGTTAGCTTGACCACCTCTGGTTCGGTGGGCAGACACTGACCAAGGGCCAAATACATCTAGGCCTACATTGGTGAATGGCGGTTTGGGACTAAGATGCTTGGGTGGCAGGTCAGCCATCCTCTGGTGTTGAGTCGTGCCCCGTTGTTTGTGACAATTTAGGCACGTGTGCAGAACAGTTGCCATGCATCTCAGCACCCATGATCCAGAGCCCCACAGCTCTGATGGCACCTTCTGTGAAGTGCCGGTCTTGATGGTGGATGGCTTCATGGTGGTGTTGGACCAGCAGGTCCATTACGTGTTGCCGAGCAGGAAGGATGATGGGGTGTTTGCTGTCTAAGGCCATTTCAGCCTTGTCAAGGTGTCCCCCTACTTGAAGTAACTCATGGCTGCCGAGGTACAGGGTCAGTCCCAGAAGCGGGTTCGACTTCGGGCTAAACTTCTCTGCTTTCAGGCATTCAAATTCTAACTGATATACATCTTGTTGCACACTTTGTAGAATTCTTCTCTCTGCTTGGACGTAGCTGTCTGGGAAGCTGGTCTGGAAACTCTTCTGGTGACTTTGGAGACAGATGATCGCATGGATGATCACGGTCGCGCCCAGATGGACAGGTTTCCATCAGGAGAAATGCTCAAAGCAAGCTGGTTCCTCCTTTTCTTTGACTATCGTTGCCATGCAGATGGCTTGTTTGTTCTCCTTCTTGTCTAGAGGCTGAATGTCGGCATTTTGGTCTGGATCTAGAAGCTCATGGTGTTCTGATTCCCCAGGCTTCAGGGTGTCTGTGCGCAACAGGGCCTTTTATCCATGTCGATGCTGCTAATTGGGATGCAGGAATAGACCTTGTAGCATGGTCTTCTGGGTTCTGGTCTGTTGGTACATGCCGCCATTGCTCAGGTTTTGAAGATCTTCTGATCCGATCCATTCTGTTGCTCACATAGACATAGAAGCATCTGCTCTCATTGTGGATGTAGTCCAGTACCACCTTGCTGTCCATGTAGAAGGTGGTGGGTTCTAGCTCAAGGTCTACCGTCTTCGTTATCAGATCTGCTAATTCCATGGCCAGCATGGCCCCACAGAGTTCCAGCCTTGGCACGGTATGAACTTCTTGTGATGCTAGTTTCGCCTTTCCCATGACGACACCGATGTAAATGTTGCTCTCTCCACCAAAGACCCGGAGTTATGCCACAGCTTCTACTGCCTTTGTTGATGCATCTGAAAAAACATGCAATTCTTTCTTCTGTGTGGTGGCAGGGGAGATAGGAACACACATGCACTGCAACTGGATATCTTGGAGACAACTTAGGGGGGTACGCCACGTCTCCCATTCTTGCTTCTGTTCTAGGGGACGTGGCTCATCCCAATCCTTGGTGTTCTGCAAACATCAACTCCATCAACCAATCAAGAGGCAGCAGCACAGCCAACCAGCCCAGCACACCAGCCCCCACCACCAGTATTTACAGAGAGACGGCAGCTCCGATCACACACTGCTTGCACTGGCACAAAGCCGAAAGCACCAGCCTGAGGATGGCAAGTGGGACCTTGCCGAAACATTGCCAAGATACTCGTAATCTTACACGGGAGAAGACCCAAACACACCTAGACCTACATACCTGTACCCGTGAAAATCTACGAAAACAGTGTCTCCGGACCCTGTCACATCTGTCACATGTGCTCAGTGTGAACCTGCTTTCATCTGTGAAGAGCACAGGGCACCAGTGGTGAATTTGCCAATCTTGGTGTTCTCTGGCAAATGCCAAACATCCTGCAACTGTGGACATCGGACCCATGATCAGCTCCATAGGCTCACCTCTACAGAATCTTGCCAAATTTCTCGCCAAACAACTCCAGCCCTACACAGAATCCATCACCTCACATGTACAAAACTCTTTCCACTTCATAGAAACAATAAAGAAACAAAACCTACAATCCAGCAACCTACTCGTGAGCTTCAATCTCATATCTTTCTTCACCCAAGTACCTATTAAAGAAGCCTTGACAGCTATCCAAAACAAATACAACCCCCCTAAGCACATCCTAGATCTGACCAATCACTGCCTAACCAACACATACTTCATCCACAATGGACAAAGATACAAACAAATAGTAGGAGCACCTATGGGATCACCCCTCTCACCTGTCAACACAAACCTATACATGGAACACTTTGAAACCAATGCTCTAGACAAATCCGAACAGAAAGACAAACTCTGGCTTAGATATGTAGATGACACTTTTGTAATTTGGCCACATGGGAAAGAAAAACTGGACAACTTCCTCACACATCTCAACAGCCTACACCCCAAAATCCAATTCACATGGAAACAGAAGCCAAGAACCAACTGCCCTTCCTGGACATCCTAATTTACAAAAAAACCAATGGCTCCTATTAAGGTATTCCCCGTTAGGAGATTGAGTGCACTCAGGGAAACATAGTGAGAGTGATGTTGAATAACACACAAGCAGCATACAGATACACTGAATATTAAAATGTAGGTTTTACTTCCAGTAAACGGGTAAACAAAGTCCAACAAACAGTCCAAATCATACACAGTTAAAGCAGTAAGTATCAATCCAGGGATAATCCAAAAACGAAGTCAAGTATCATAAACAAAGTTCAGTAAATGGAGTGTGCTAACACTTGCAAAGACTCACAACAATCCAAGCAGAATGACGATCAGGAAACACAGCAAAACAGGAAATGCAAGGAGAAAGAAACCAGGTTTCTGGCTCCATCTTATGGCCTTAGAGAAACCTCAGCCAATCACAATTACAGCATTCTCTTAAAGATACAGTATTAAATTACTATCCTGGTTTATATATTTCCAACCCAACTGTTAGGTGACTATCATTCCTAACATTCTCCCCTTTGGGTAGGACAATATATACAACCTTACAGTTTAATTCCATATTCCTCACAGCAAGCCTTATGTTTTACAGTGCCTTGGGCTTTCGTAAAATGATCAGCAATGTTATTCTCTGACATACAGTACTCCAGTGTAATAATTTTACTTTGAACACATTGTCTCATATTAAGATATCTTAGATCAGTGTGTTTTGTTCTTGTCTTTACAGCGAGATTGGAAGCCACCTGAATTGCTGATTGGTTGTCTTCATACACAACAATAGGTTCCTTTACATTAATTCCCATATCTATCAATAGTTGTTTATAACATACTAAATCCATGCATAAGACAAACATGAGAATTCAGCCTCCGTTGTTGATAAACTTAGATGTTTTTTGTCAAATAGACCACCATCCAATTAACACCTTTCCTAATAATACTACAATACCTGACATTGATTTACGTGTAGGTATGTCTGTAGCGAAACTTGCATCGGCATATGCAGTTAAACTGAGTTCATCCTTAGGCTCCAAATATAATACATAATGCATCATTTGTTTAAGATATCTCAACACATGCTTAGCAGCTTGCCAGTGCCTTTCAGTTGGCTCAGTATTAAACCTCGCTAATGCTATATGCTATGTCTGGCCTGGACCAATTACTAAGATAAGATAAACTACCAATCAAGGACTGGTAAATGTTCTTATCAAAAACAGGACTTTGCACATAACTGTGGCTAAACTCCTGGCTCATCGGTGTTTTAGCCAGTTTACAAAGTTCCATTTTAAAATTATTTAGTAATTGGTTAATTTTATCTGCCTGTGAGATTTTGTAGCCTCCCTTAGTTTTATCTATTTTCAAACCAACATACTGTTTAATCTCACCTAAATGTTTTATTTTAATTTTTTTCTCTAACAGGGAAATAATCCCAGTAGCTTCTTGCTCAGTCTTAGTGATTAATGCTATGTCATCAGTAAACAATAACAACAATGAAATTACTCCATCACTTTCCTTTTTGAATAAACATGGATCAGCCATGCCAGCTACAAAACCTATTTTTGTTAATTCCTTCACTATGCACTGGTTCCATTCTTAGCCTGATTGCTTCAAGCCATAAAGACTCCTTTTTAATCTCCAGCAATCAGTTTTATTATCAGTTTTTATACCCAAAGGCTTCTTTAAATATATAGTATGTTGCAATGGTGCATGTAGATATGCCATCTCTACATCTAAATGGTTTATTATATATTTATTCTTTGCTGCCCACACTAATGCTGCTCATAATGTGGTAGTCTTCAGACTAGGTGCAAACACCTCATCGTAGTTGTTGGCAGACTGATTGAACCCTTGTGCTACTAACCTGGCTTTATGGGTAACAGTCCCATCCACACCTGTGTTAATTTTATAAATCCACTTACACCCTATGGCATGCTTACCTGGTGGTAACCTGACATTTTCATATACTTCCAAACTTTGTAAAGATTTCAGTTCTTTATCCATTACTTCCTGTCAAGCAGCCTGATCCTTAGCAGGATACAGTTTCAGTTCATTATAGTTACTAGGAACTGTATTTACTTGGCATACTATACTTGCCTGATATCTATCTGGTGGTCATGTTACACAGGTTGAACGTCTAGGTAACTTAGGGCTTACTGGTGGACTCTCTTGTTCCACTGCTCCTATTCTTCTACTTCCTCCTGTGCCTGTTCTTCCCCTTTAATGGCTATTGATGGTTTAACTATCTCATTGTTAGGGACTACTTGGGTGTCAATAACAGCATCATTGTTGGATATCTGTTCTAGTTTATGCCACCCAACATGCTCAAGAAATTCAGCACTAGCGCTACAAGTAAACATTAGCTGTGCCTTGATCCCAAAATCTAAGCGACCTATGGTTGGCCTTGTAACCTATGAAAAATAATTTCCTAGCTCTATGTTGCCCTTTCAGTCTTACTTGTGAGTTAATATGCACCCATGCTGGAGCTCCAAAAGTGTGTAGGTAACTTAAATTTGGTTTTCTGCCATGCCAACGAGTGAATGGCAAACCAAAACCCGGAATGTTACATCACAGCCATCCGCTCAGGATATCACATCATGGAACTCAGGAGGTTACACCACAAAACCTCAGGATGTTGCAACACAGCCAACGACCCAGGAGATTACAGCACAAGACCCAGGATGTCACAACAATAGAACTCAAAGTCATCACACAGCCCATTACCCAGGTCATTACAATACAGGAGGCTGATAGACACACAACCAGTACCTCAACCACACAGGTTCTTACGAAAAAGCCAACCAATCTGCAAACATTAACTCCATCAACCAATCAAGAAATAACAACATAGCCAACCAGCCTGCTTACAACAGAACCAGCACACCACACCTCCCCACCAGTATTTATAGAGAGACGGCAGCTCCAATCATGCTTTACTCGCACAAGCACAAAGCCAAAAGCACCAGCCTGAAGATGGCGAGTGGGACCTCATCGAAACATTGCCAAGATACTCTCAAACTTACATGGAAAAAGATCCGAACACACTAAAACCTGCATATATATAATTATACAGTCCTAAAATATTTCCCAGAAAGTTTTAAACTAAGAGAGTACTGTTCATCAATGTAAGTTCTGACATGTTCATCTGGATTCTCTCTTCCCAACTCTTTAAGAGTGAAGTTCAGCAAAGTACCGTCAGACCTCCTTCTGCAAAGCTGCAGCTCATGCTACCTTTACTTGTGCCTCCTTTTTTCATTCAAAGAGGTATAGTGTGGCCTGAGCCTTGGCCATTTCTGCTTGTTGGTGGGCTTGAGCTATGGCCATTTCTGCTTGAGCTTTGGCCATTTTTGCCACCTGAGCTGCTATTGCCTCCTTCTGCTGTGTCACCTCCTCTGTTGCATGTAGTTCTGACTTTGCTACCTCAGCTTTGATTTGAGCTTCTGCCACTCGTTTGGCATAATTCGCTGCTCTTGAGGCCTTGGATGCATTGCTGCAATGGGAGGATGCTCTGGAATGATGGGAAGAACTAGCAGCAGAATATTGCTGTGATACACTAGAACCTGCCTGAGACCTGGTTGGCTTGGGATGGAGGAAGGCAGCTTTCTTAGAATGGTGGGAGGAAGTGTGCCATAAATTGTACCCCCCCAATCTGATGCCATGCGGTCAGGTAACCCATGCAATCAGAAAACATGGGTGATAAACAATTGAGCCATTATCTTGGCCGATGGAAGACCTGCTCATCACCCCGAAACTGATGGAGGGACAGAGAGAGTAAATGCTATTTTGGAGCAGTACCTCCACTGTTTCAGCAATACTCAACAAGACAATTGGGTGGAAGCTCTGCCGGTGGCAGAATTCACTTATAACAATTCTCAACATGCATTCACCCATGTGTCCACTTTCTTTGCTAACTATGGGTTTCATCCATGACTTTTCCCTTTAGCCCCACTTGATTCCTCAGTTCCGGCAGTGGATACATTTTTGCAGGAGTTAAAAGCCGTGCACCACATGGTCTGCGGTCAACTAGAGAGAGCTAAATAAGACTATAAATGGTTTGCAGACCAACATCGTTGTGATGTTCCATCTTTAGTGGCTGGCTATCGGGTTTGGCTCTCTACTTGATATTTACCAACGACGTGGCCATTGAAAAAGCTCGATCACCGTTACCTGGGACCTTTTCTGGTTGAGGCGGTGATCAATCCTGTGTCTTATCATCTCTCCCTGCCATGGACCATGCGTATCCATCCTGTTTTTCATCATTCCCTGTTAGTCCCTGCCTCGTCCGACAGTCCGCATAGACCAGCTCCATCACAGCCGGCCCCAGTAGCACCTCTGGGAGAGGAGGAATATGAAGTGGATAGTATCCGAGATTCACGCCAGTTGCAAGGCCAATTTCAGTATTTGGTGGCATGGAAAGGTTATGGACCAGAGGACTTCACCTGGGTCGATGCCACTGATGTTCATGCTCCTCGTTTGGTCCAGGACTTTCATGCTCAGTTTCCTCAACGTCCTTATCTGCCTGGTCGCGGGGGAGAGGCCCCTGCTGGGGGGATAGTGTCATGTCCCTGGTGGAGTCTGACTCTAAGGAAGAGGAGGAACAGCCAACAGGGAGTGGGAGTGTGGCTCCAGAGGTGGTGGAGGAGGCTGGGGAAGGGCAGAAGCTGGCTGAGCAGTCAGAGGAGGATCCAGGGCCATCCCCTATCCATCCTAGGTCACGCAGGGAGGAGAGGATCAGGGAAAAGCGAGGTCTACTCAAGAGATTACCATGATCCTCCCTGTGGCTTGCAGGTGGGAGCTATGTATATAAGTTTGCAACTGCGCAGTTAGAATTGCTGAAGTCAGTTAGTGTTCACCTTGAAAGAGGCTTATCTTTGTTGGTGTTCTTCCCATGGACTTTTCTTGTTTATTTTCCTGGAGTTTATAATTTGTTATCTCGGCTTGCTTCAGAACTCTCATCAATGCAGTTTGTTTTGGTTTTCTGTTTGCCTCATTATTTACTTTTGTGACTTTAAACTGTGCCTAATAAAACAGTGAAGTTAAGTTGAAGGCTTTACCAGACTTGAATATATGTTCTGGGTTTTGGGTTATTTTGAGAGACTACGGGTCATCAAGCTGTCCCCTTAAGGGGACATCATGGTAAATGTAGTTAATGTATTCTAGGAAATGTAGTCTATATCATGTGACCACATCTGTAACCCTGATTGGTCACTAAATTGACCCTCAAGGGGTTGAGGGAGTTTTCCTCACTCTTGGCTGAACTCACAGACTCATGGTAACTGGTCTATTTCTCCCGCTACGAGATGAGGGAAAAAGGATAGCAGATAATCATCTTTTTACCTACAAGACAGGTATGCAAAGGATCATTAAAGAAGAAGGGTCATTAAAGAAGAACTGTGTCACAAATGTGAGTTATGAGGATCCCTGATGAACCAATAAAAGTACATAGTTATGGATGTTTTGTGGAGTTTATCTATCTGCATCTGTACAGAAGACAAATCTACCACTCTACAGAATACAGAACCGCGGCAGCACGTTGGGAAAGTGCCACCACTGTCGCATTCTGTTGGTCTGTCTGTCCCTCTGTCAGTCCATCCATCCATCCATCCAAAAAAGAGAGAGAGAAAGAGAGAAGGAAGAAAAGAAAGAGAAAAGGGAAAGAAAGAAAAAGGGACAGACAAAGAAAGGGGGGGGTAGAAGGAAGGGACAGAAAGAAAAAGGAATAAAGAAGGACGGAGGGAGGGAGGAGAAAGATAATGAGATATCTATTCTAGTCCAATCACCTGCTCCAGCAGGGTTAGAAGGGAGTGTGTGTGTGTTAGGCTAAGAGGAGGCAGGGGGGGCGTTTGAGGCACCGGCACCACAGGCTCACTCCATTGACTGTTGCACTGCTCTGGAGCCGGCACCTCGAATGTGGTGGCGGCAGCTTTTCCCAATGTGCTGCTGCATTTGAGGTGCCTGCTCCAGAGCGGTGCAACTGTCAATGGGGTGAGCCGTGATGCAATACACTGGTTGGCCACTGGGTTGCAAGGTCTGGAAGTTGCTGGTGTGGTACACTGGTTAGGCCACTGGGTTGCGTTGCAGGCTTCCGAAGACTCAGATGCAATACATTGGTTGGCCACCAGAGGGTACTGCCACAGGCTTGTTCACAGGCTGTAGCTTAGAGATCAATCACCAGAGGATGCTGTCATTTAATTTTATGTTCTGATCAACTGGGCTTGGGCGATTTCCTTTATGTAGAATTTAGGCTAACTTCTTGCTAAATTCAGCTCATGGTATTTTCCTCTCCAGTTTACAAACAAAGATAAAACAAGACAGCAAAGTTTGTTGACTTTCTTTTGGCTACAAGCCTGGTCACTTTTTTCAGCTTTCCAGAGGCAGATTCCCTCTTTAGGGGGTTGGTTTACATGCAGAGTGGCTAAAGGTATTTATGACTCGGTTGGCTTGGGGACCACTGTCATAAAATTCAGGTCAAGGACGGGGCCCCTTTTATTGCCTGCTTCCTCCATGGAAGGACAAATTTTAGTAGCTTCAGAGACAGTGGATAATCCACCTTCCTTACTCAAATCAGTCTCTCGTTTGCAAATACAGTCACTCAGATGCAGAGAGAGACAGAGAGGATGCAACTATCCGTTTGCTTGTTTGCCTCTTGCAAATGGGGGGATTTATGGCTCCTCCCGGTGATTCAAACAGGCTTTATGACTTTCTTGCTCAGAGAGAGAGAGAGAGAGAGGGAGGGAGAGAGAGAGAGAGAGAGTATTCAGGAGTTAAATCCCTTGTTACATTCTGATTTGAGAGAAGGATTCCATTCAGTTTTGTTCTTGGTTAAGAGGAAGTCAGAATTATGCTTCTTTTCATTGATTTAAGAGGAAATCAAACTCATAACCATCTTTTCACTTTCAAGTCTCCAGTCTTCTGGCTGAATAGAAACAAGCGGTCCAACACTACAAAGGCTACCAGGCAAAGTTAATTTTGTTGGATTATATCAGGTATCCTCAAGGTATAACTCACAATTACGTTGAGATTCATCTAATGTCCGATAGTTCCCTCAATAGTTCCCTCAATAGTATGAAAAGATGGTTATCTTAATCCCATAGTATTATATCAAAGGAACAGAGTGGTCAATGTCTGGAATACTCTACCTGACTCTGGTTTTTTTCCCAAACTCCCAAAACTTTAACCTTAGGCTGTCTACTATTGACCTCACCCCTTTCCTAAGAGGCCTGTAGGGGGCGTGCATAAGCTCACCAATGTTCCTACCGTCCTGGTCCTATTGTTACATATACCGTCCTGGTCCTATTGTATATAATTTTTCTTATATGTATCCATGTATTCATAACTATGTTTTTATTTATACCTATTATCTTGTAAGCAATTGACAAACCAAATAAATGAATAAATAAATAAAGCAGGATTCCAGCAGGATGCTGGGATCCAGGTAAGAATGTCCAAAATCTCCCTCAGCCCAACCAGAGGTCGATTCAGTGCCAATCAGGATTACAGATGTGACCACGTGACATAAACTACATCTCCCAAGAGGCATTAACTACATTTCCCATGAAGCATTCCCTTAAGGGGGCAGCTCTCATTCTTAAACTAACTATATACTGTCTAACCAGCAAAATCAAGCTCCAATTTCCTTTTCTCTAATATCTTGACACACTACAGTTGGTTGACTTACAACCATTCATTTAGTGACCTCAGTGGTGCAGTGGTTAGAGTGCAGTACTTCAAGTTACTCCTACTGCAATTTGGCGGATCGAATCCCACCAGGCTCCAGATTGACTCAGCCTTCCGAGGTGGGTAAAATGAGGACCCAGATTGTTGAGGGCAAAAGGCTGACTCTGTAAACCGCTTAGAAGGGCCTGTAAAAGCACTATAAAGTGGTACATAAGTCTAAGTGCTGAGAGAAAAGTATTATAAGTTACTCATTTAGAATAGGATTTTACGCAATTTAAGTATGGTTAAGCTAGAAGATTCTTCTTTACTCTTTCTGTTAGATATAAAACCCCCACCTAAAACCCAAAATGTGTTCAGTTACAAGTACATGATGCACTGTTGCAATCTTCTTGGAGAACAGGAAGATCTGCCCGGGGCTGGGCAACAAGTAAATAAGATAAGGGATATCCTCCCAAGGTAAAGCCCAGCAGTGAAACAAGATAAGACACTGAGGCACTGAAAACAATGTCATGTTGACCGTAAAGCTTATACTTTAGCTCATCTTAGAATGTAAGAAAAATACCGGTGTGTGTGTGTGTGGGGGGGGGGGGGGGGGGCCTCTTAGCCGTGGCTTGTTCTGTGCAGGGGTATAAATATATTGTTTGAACATGGAATTCTGCTCTCCTTGTACTCAATCCACTTGGGAAGGGTCTTGGAGGCCGTGCTTACAAACGCCTTTTCTTTTCTTCAATAAACCTTTGAAATTGGACCAGACTTGTCTCTGTATTGTGAATATAAATTTATTGGGGGTCATATATCTGACAGTGCTATTGATATTAGAAGTTACAACAGCGCTGAAAAAAGTGAGTTTTTCACATGACTTTTGCAGCCTTCCCAAGGTCACATGATCAAAATTCAGATGTTTGGCAGCTGGCTCATATTTACAACAGCTGCAGTGTCGTAAATGCAGAAGATTTTGTGATCTTAAGTCAATGGGGAAGCCAGATTCACTTAACAACGGTTATTGATGTAACAAATGCAATGATTTACTTAACAACTAGCAAGAGCAAGAGCCCTTAGACTTATATACCGCTTTACAATGCTTCCCAGCCCTCTCTAAGTTGTTTACTGAGTCAGCCTCTGGACCCCAACAATCGGGGTCCTCATTTTACTGACCACGGAAGGAAGGAAGGCTGAGTCAACCTGGAGCCTGGTGAGACTCAAACTGCCAGACTGCTGGCAGCCGGCAATCAGCACAAGTAGCCTGCAGTACTGCATCCTAACCACTGCGCCACCAGGACTCATATTGGCTCAACTATTGCAAGAGTGGTTGTAAATTAGTCACTTAACAACTGTCTTGCTTAGCAGTGGAGATTTTGGTCTCAATTGTGATCACAAGTCGAGGACTGTGCTGGCTGTTGAGGACCAGTTGGACGCAGCTCCCATCCCACCTTGGGTACAAAGCCAGTTGGGTGACCCCGAGCCAGTCCCTCTTTCTCAGCCCTAAGAAACAGGCAAGGGCAAGCTACGTCCCGAAATCTTGCCAAGAAAACGGCAGGGACCCCTGCAGCCAGGCAGCCTCTGTGAATAGGACACGGTTGAAGGGGAAAAGCTACTTTAAACCCCCAAAGGAGATGCGCTCCCTTCCTCCCCCTCCCCCCTTGTCTTCTGCAGCCAGCTTTTCTCTCTTGGTGAGGCTGGGACGAAAGAGGCCATGGCTCTCCTTGGCTCTTCTCGAGACCCTTGGAAAACGACACCCTCCGCCCTGCCACGGAAAGCCCTTGGGGACTTTGGGGGATCTCGGCTCAGGTGTTTTTCCATGGTTGCAGGTTCTTTTCTCCCTCAAAGTCCTGGAATCTGGTCCAGCAGCTCCTTAGTCTGCCTGGCTCTGCAGTTAAGAGCAGGCACACACACACACACACCCCTGTCTCAGCTGAGCTCTGCTGTTGCTGTACCTCCTGGGTCCTGATCTCTGTGTGGCACCACTAGGCCCCTCCCCCCCTCCCCCATTTCTGGCCTGCTTCTTTTGAATAGGATTCAATCCCTCCATTCCACATTCATCAACCCCAGTTTCAGTTACGCCCATAAATCCCATTTGCTTTCCTTCGTTCAGACGTCCAGCTGTCACTTTACTTCCCACACCCTGTGGGGGCAAAAGGAGAAAACTGCACCTTGGACGGCACAAGGTGGCCTCTTCCTTCCTGGAATTGGGTGCCGTACTTGGGTGCTTCTCCTTCTGCAGGGCCCTCCCGCTCTTATTCCTGGCCTCTGGCATTGCGCCATTTCTGGACCCAACAGGCAGGTCAAGGGTGGGGGGTGGGGGCGCTTTGCATTTTGCTGCCTCAGTCCAGACTGCCCTCATTTTGAACAGGCAGCATGAGAGGGGCATGCGCACCCATGAGAGGGGCAGAGGTTGCCTGGTGAGGTGCAACATTAGAACACTTTCTATCTAAGTCACTAAGGATCTAGTGCCCTTAAATTTCAGCTAGGCAATGGAAAAGTCACCTGGGGCTTCCTCCTTGATGATGTGGCTCTGTGTGGGATGGAGGTCCCACTACTGGAAGGATTTGAAGTTGGTGGAGCCACCACACCTCTTTGCCACTTGTTGAGGTAAGTCCCCGTTAGGAGAATGAGTGCACACAGGGAGACATAGTGAGGGTGAAGAATAACACACAACCAACACACAGATACACTGTATAGTAAAAAGTAGTTTTTACTTCCGATAAATGTTTAAGCAAAGTCCAAACACAGTCCAAGTCATACACAGTTATAGCAGTCAGTTTTCAATCCAGGGATAATCCAATAACCAAGTCCAGTATCAAAAACAGTTCAGTAAAAGACTCACATCAAATCCAAGAATAATGATGATCAATAACAGTCAATAGTGAAATCCAGGAATAGCAACACTCTCAGCAACAACAGAACTAAACAACCCAGATTTCTGGCTCTATTTTATGGCCGTTTGAGAAACCACACCCAATCACAATTTTAGCATTCCCTTAAAGAGACAGTATTAAAATGTCTATCCTGGTTTATATATTTCCAACCCAACTGTTAGGTGACTTACATTCCTAACATTCTCCCCTTTTGGGTAGGACAATATATACAACCTTACATTCTAAGTCCATAATCCTCACAGCAAGCCTTATGCTTTACAGAGCCTTGGGCTTTTGTAAAATGATCTGCAATGTTATTTTCTGACATACAGTATTCCAGCTTAATCATCTTACTTTGAACACATTGTCTTACATTTAAATATCTTAAATCTGTGTGTTTTGTTCTTGTCTTTACAGCAAGATTTGAAGCCATCTGTATTGCTGATTGGTTGTCTTCATAAACAACAATAGAATCTGTTACATCAATTCCCCTATCAATTAATAGTTGCTTATAATAAACTAAATCTCTACATAATAGAGATAAACATGAGAATTCAGCCTCCATTGTTGACAAACTTAGATGTTTCTGTCTAATAGACCTCCATCCAATCAACACTTTTCCTAATAATACTACAATACCCGACATAGATTTACGTGTATTTATGTCTGTAGCGAAACTTGCATCGGCATATGCAGTTAAACTGAGTTCATCCTTAGGCTCCAAACATAATGCATAATGCATTGTTTGTTTCAGATATCTTAACACATGTTTAGCAGCTTACCAGTGCCTTTCAGTTAAACCTGGCTAATTGGTTGACACAATATGCTATATCTGGCCTTGACCAATTACTGAGATAAGATAAACTACCAATCAAGGACTGATAAATGTTCTTATCAAAAACAGAACTTTGAACATCACTGTGGCTAAACTCCTGGCTCATTGGTGTTTTAGCCAGTTTACAAAGTTCCATTTTAAAACTTTTTAGTAATTGGTTAATTTTATCTGCCTGTGAGATTTTGTATCCTCTCCTAGTTTTATCTATCTTTAATCCAAGATACCGTTTAATTTCTCCTAACTGTTTTATCTTAAATTTCTTCTCTAACAGTGATATTATTTTAGTAGCTTCTTGTTCAGTTTGGTGATAAATGCTATGTCATCAGTAAACAACAGCAACAATGACACTACACCGTTACTTTCCTTTTTAAACAAACATGGATCAGCCATGCCAGCTACAAAACCTATCTTTGTTAATTCCTTAACTATACATTGGTTCTACTCATATACAGATTGCTTCAAGCCATAAAGACTCTTTTTCAATCTCCAGCAATCAGTTGTATTATCATTTTTGAAACCTAAAGGTTTCTTTAAATATATAGTGTGTTGCAACAGTGCATGCAGATATGCCACTTCTACATCCAAATGATTTACAATATATTTTTCCTTAGCTGCCCACACTAAAGCTGCCCTTAATGTAGTAGCCTTCAGACTAGGTGCAAACACCTCATCGTAGTCATTTGCTGTCTGATTGAACCCTTGTGCTACTAACTTGGCTTTATGGGTAACAGTCCCGTCTACACCTGTCTTTAGCTTATAAATCCATTTACACCCTATGATATGTTTACCAGATGGTAACTTAATATTTTTGTATACCTCCAACTTTTTTAATGATTCCAGTTCCTTATCCATTGCTTCCTGCCAAGCAGCCTGATCCTTACCAGGATACAGTTTTAGTTCATTATAGTTACTAGGAACAGTATCCACTTGGCATACAACACTATATCTGATATCTATCAGGTGGTCGTGTTACTCGGGTTGAGCGTCTAGGTAATACAGGACTTACTGGTGGACTCTCCTGTTCCACCTGCTCCTGTTCTTTTACTTCCTCCTGTGCCTGTTCTCCAACTTCCTCCTGTTCTTCCTCTTTAATGGCTATTCGTGGTTTACTTATTTCATCTTTAGGGACTACTTGGGTGTCAATTACAACATCATTGCTGGATTCCTGTTCCAGTTTATGCCACCCAACGTGCTCAAGAAATTTAGCACTAGCGCTACAGTAAACATGAGCTGTGCCTGGATCCCAGAATCTAAATGATCTATGGTTTGTCTCGTAACCTACGAAAAATAATTTCCTAGCTCTATGTTGCCCTTTCAGTCTTACTTGTGAGGGAATATGCACCCATGCTGGAGCTCCAAATGTGTGTAGATTACTTAAATTTGGTTTTCTGCCATGGCAACAAGTGAATGGCAATTCTCCAGTTGTTGTGTTAACTACATTGTTTAACACATGGTTGCTACACATTATGTCTTCACCCCACAGTGTTTCAGGCAAACCTGAATCAGATAACATAGTGCGAGCCATGGCTTGTAATGTTTGCCCTCTTCGTTCTACAAACAAGTTATGTTGTGGTCTGTAAGATGCAGAACGTTTATGCTTGACACCAGCCAATTTCAACATAGTTTGGAATCTATTGTTAATAAACTCAGCCCCAATATCAGTAACTAAAGTAATTACTTTACTCCTCATTTTTCTCTCAGCAAATCTTAGCCAGTTAAAGAAATGTTGGAATGTTTCTGTTTTGTTTTTCATGAGATAGCAGAAACTGTACCGAGAGTAATGGTCCATTATACTCAAAACATAGCAGGCACCTCCCAAACTAGGTTTCATAGGACTAATTATGTCAGCAAATACAACCTCTAAAGTTTTTTGGTCTTAAACCCATTCAGTCTGTTTGCAGGAGTAACCTTGCTTTTCTCGTGACTACAGGCATTACAGTTTAAGTACTTACTACAGGGTTTTAATTTTACTCTCTCTGACAATTTAACAGTTTGTTTCAACATTTTGAAATTAATGTGCCCTAGATGTCTATGCAGTAAATGTATACATTCGTCATGTGGCTTAGCATTGTTATAAACCGAGTTAGCCATCTGCAACTGGTCATCATGTATAACATATAAATCATTCTCTAATGTAGCAGTAACACTTTTACCCTCTTTCTCTATTATACAGTTATCTCCCCTAAAGGGGGAGATAACACTCTCAGCAACAACAGAACTAAACAACCCAGGTTTCTGGTTCTATCTTATGGCCGTTTGAGGAACCACACCCAATTCCAATTTTAGCATTCCCTTAAAGAGACAGTATTAAAATGTCTGTCCTGTTTTATATATTTCCAACCCAACTGTTCGGTGACTTACATTCCTAACACCACTGTTGGAAGTTACGGTTCCCCTCTCTTCTAGGAGAACATTAGAAGGGGAAGGAAATTTCTCCTAAAAAAGAAAGGAAAAGGTGAAAACCCAAGCAGGGTCAGCTCCATCAGCCCCCACCTTTTGTCAAGTAGGGCTATTAAAAGAGCTGGAGCCAGCTTACTTTTCACAACAAAGGAAGGAGAAAATTACAGGCATGAGATACGGAGAAAAAACCCTACAAACTAGCCAAGATCCTTTCCCATAGAAATCAAATAGATGGCAAGCTATAAAAAAAACTTGTGAAAAGCAACCCAAAAGGCATGGCAGGAAGGAACCACGATAGCAAACAAGCAACTACAAAGGATCAGGACCATAAAACCAAGATCCCAGGAAAAGATCCCAACCTCAAAGAGACAGGAATTCAACACACACAAAAATCAAAGTCTTCAAAGATTCACACCTACAAATCAAAGAACCTGAAGTCTATAAGAGAGAGGTTTTCCTCCTCACTCATTAGATTAATCCTAGGAACGCTGTGAGATTTCTTCTTATCTGCCTTCCTATTAATAAACGGATTCTGACTTTCAACGCAGCTGACCAAATCATTTTGCATTAAAACCTCCCAGCCGGGAAATTTGATGGCTGGGACTTTTCTGGAGAGGAAATTCACTGTAAATCTAATAAAAGGGGTTTATGGGGATGAGGACTTGGCTTCGTGCTGTGGGGAAACCGAGGTCAGAACACGTTTTTACAGCTGTCTCTAAGCATTTTTCAGAGTCATATTTCTCCACAACAATCTGGGTCCTCGTTTTACCAACCCTGGAAGGACGGAAGGCTGAGTCAACCTTGAGCTGGTCAGGATCGAACTGCTGGCAGTGAGCAGAGTCAGCCTGCCTGCAATATTGCATTCAAACCACTATGCTATCGTGGCTTTTATCTCCTTCCCTGGTGTGGTGCAGCCCACCTCTTGCCCAGAATTGCCAATGCCACACTCAGAGAATCCGCTCCATTGCCACCTTCTCCCTTGCAGGACTCTCCCTTCTCTCTTCTCGGGAGGGTCCCTGGACAGGGAGAAGAAAAGAAATGCCAGCTGTGAGCCCAGCTGCTTCACCCCCCCACCCAGCATATTGTACCCCCTTCCAGCATCCTCAAGGCTGGGCCACTCTGGGACATTTGCTACCAAGGGGTCAGTCGAGGGGGAGGTTGGTCAGTGGGGAATGTCTCCATCTCGCCGGTGCTCTTAACAGTCTTGGGAATGTCTCCTTCCCGTCCCGAGGAATCCCCGAGGGGCTCAAAACACAGTATCAGCGGGGGGAGGGGGGGGATTGTCATCTATCCTTTGAGATCAGAAATGAGCTCCTCTTGACAGGCTGGTCCTCGTCCCTCCACAAGTCCTCCCTTACCTGGTCCAGGAAGGGCCCTTCTTCCAGGCGCTCCAGCCCCTTCCCTCTCAGAGGGTCCTTTGGGGCCCGGAGTCCTTGTTGCCTTCCAAGAGGAAGACAGGTATGGCTGCTTCCGCCTTCTTCAGGTAGGCTGGGCTTCTGCCTGGCAGGCCAAGGAGGCAGGAATGCCTGGCAGAGCAATCCAGGGCATCATTGCGCAAGGACCCCAGCAGTCGCCCCACTTGAGAAGGGAGCCCCTTTTCTTTGCCCCAGGCTGGGTGGCCTCTCTTCGGAGCAGGGTGGGGGGTGGGTGAGGAGGCAGGCTCCATGCCTCCTGCTTGGAAATGGCCAGTGTGTAGCACTGCGCCAGCACCGCCTTGCCTAAGGAGGCTGGAGAAGGAAACGCCTCACTTGAGCCCCCCAAATGCCCTCACAGATCCCCAGATTGGATGGTCCTGGTGCTAAATCCTCCTGGCTGCTTTCCTTCGCAACCAGTGGTCAATTTGCCTGGCCAACCACCAGCCAAGACACCGTAATTTGTTTCCTTGATTGCAATAAGCGGGGAGAAGCTGCCATATAGCTTGGTTTCTCTCCAACGGTTCAACGCCAACCATTTTCCTTGGCTTCTCTCCAACCATTCAACGCCCCGGTCCTGGCCGCCCACCAATTACACTCTTTTCCGATCGCCTCCTGGATGCTTCCTGAGACCCTCCTTAAACCTCCTACCTCCCATATCTCACTGCATTATAGTTATCAGAGTATGTATGCGAGGTGTGTCCATTAGTATTTGAAGCATGCGTTTTGCTTACTACTGTGAGCCACTCCTTACTTCTATTGTTCGGAATATGGGGTACTCGCCACAATTTGCGTGCCCCTCTCCTGTGGCTCAGCTAGCGATTTCCTCTGGACCTGTTTCCATTCCTCACCCTGAAGCCCCTTCTGGGTTTACGCTCCGAGTCCTTGGAGTTGTAGCTACTGTTTCCTCTGGCAGTTTTGTACTTTCTGAAGAACCTCCACTCGTGTTCTCCATCCCTGGCTACTCACTTCCCAGGTAACTGGGGCAATTGAGTGTGTGTGTGTGTGTGTGTGTGTGTGAGAGAGAGAGAGAGAGAGAGAGAGAGAGAGAGAGAGAGAGAGAGAG